>CM039582.1:36047325-36545973 GCA_022457205.1 Saccharum spontaneum
ATCAGTGTGTGTGCTGAGTCGCTCTTTGGGAGTGTTCTTGTTCATATAATCAGTTTTGAGTGCCCCTGAAAAAAAAATATTCAAAAAAAAAAGAAAAAAAAAAGAAAAAGAAAAAAAAAAGAAAAGAAAAAAAAGAAAAAGAAAGAAGCAAAAGAAAAGAAGAGAGAGGGGCTGATCTTAGAGATTCTTCGTTCACTTTGGGTGGTGTGTTGTGCTCTCTTTTGTGTCTAGGCTCGCGTCTCTAGCACGGTCTAGACTAGGACCAGCACAGTACCGCCGGTTGAACGATTATTCAGCTTGCTTTTTGTAACTAACGTGGTGCTAGTTCGTTCCTTGTTTCAGCCCACCTATAGCTCCACATATTCTACAGCTTGACAGGTCTCGTGCTGCGGCACCGATACACTTCATCCATTGCTGCAGACTTGTTGGTAGATGACCCCTCCTGTCGAGCAAGGTAAGAACTGGTAAGAACTTGTGTAATAGGTGGAGAGTGAGCGACTTGCTGTAGCTACATCCTAGTAGTTGTAGGGCTTTTATTTCTTCACTTGTCTTCTTGTTGTCTTTGTCTTTGAACCATGTCAGGGACCGACGAAGATAACCAAATTCCACATTCGCCTCGCACAAAGGGCATCATACAACATTTTGAAAGGAAAGTGAAGTTGCACACGGAGGGACTTGATAATGACTTGCAGGTGACAAATGACAAACTTGGGCAGTTGGAGGCTACTCAGATTGCCGCAAACAACAAGCTTGCAGGTTTGGAGCAGTCCATTGCTAGTGTGGACAAAAGCCTTGCTGCTCTGCTAAGGCGTTTTGATGACCTCCACAACAATGATAAAGACCAGCATAAAAAAGAAAAGGAGGAAGATCGAGAGGATGGTAGTTATGATGAAGAATACACAGGTGATACTGAACATGATGATCGAGACACTCGTGATCGACGTCGCCTACGTCACAACCGTAGAGGTATGGGTGGCCGCCGCCGACGTGAGGTACACAATAATGATGATGCTTTTAGTAAGATTAAATTTAAAATACCTCCTTTTGATGGTAAATATGACCCTGATGCATACATTACTTGGGAGATTGCTGTTGATCAAAAGTTTGCATGCCATGAATTTCCTGAGAACACGCGTGTTAGGGCTGCTACTAGTGAGTTCACAGATTTTGCTTCTGTTTGGTGGATCGAATATGGCAAGAAAAATCCTAATAACATACCTAGAACTTGGAATGCACTGAAACGAGCCATGAGAGCTAGATTTGTTCCATCTTACTATGCCCGTGATATGATAAATAAGTTGCAGCAATTGAGACAAGGTTCTAAATGTGTAGAAGAATACTATCAGGAATTACAAACGGGTATGTTGCGTTGTAATTTAGAGGAGGATGAGGAACCTGCTATGGCTAGATTTTTAGGTGGATTAAATCGGGAAATTCAGGATATCCTCGCTTACAAAGAATACAATAACGTAACCAAACTGTTTCATCTTGCTTGTAAAGCTGAACGGGAAGTGCAGGGACGACGTGCTAGCGCAAGGACTAATGTTTCTGCAGGGAAAGCTAGTTCATGGCAGCCGCGCCCATCTACAACTCCGTCTACACGTACTCCTACGCCATCAACTAGTGACAAGACTCGAGCTGCCCCCACCAATTCAGTAGTGAAGACATCGCAAAAGCCAGCTGCGAGTGCTTCATCCGTGGCATCGACAGGTAGAACAAGCAACATACAATGTCATCGGTGCAAGGGATATGGCCATATGATGCGTGACTGCCCAAACAAGCGTGTTATGATTGTCAAGGATGATGGTGAGTGTTCATCTGCTAGTGATTTTGATGAAGATACACTTGCATTGCTTGCGGCTGACTATGCAGGTAGTGAGGAACACATAGAAGAACACATCAATGCAGGTGACGCTGAGCACTATGAGAGCTTGATTGTACAGCGAGTGCTTAGTGCACAAATGGAGAAGGCTGAGCAAAATCAGCGACACACTTTATTCCAAACAAAGTGTGTCATCAAGGAGCGTTCGTGTCGCATGATCATTGATGGAGGTAGCTGCAACAACTTGGCAAGTAGCGACATGGTACAGAAGCTCGCTCTCACCACCAAACCACATCCCCATCCCTACTACATCCAATGGTTGAACAACAGTGGTAAGGCAAAGGTAACGAGACTGGTGCGAATCAATTTTGCTATCGGATCATACAAAGATATTGTTGAATGTGATGTTGTGCCTATGCAAGCTTGCAATATTCTGCTAGGTAGACCATGGCAATTTGATAGAGATTCGATGCATCATGGTAGATCAAATCAATATTCGTTTCTATACCATGATCGAAAAATTGTGTTGCATCCTATGTCTCCTGAAGCTATTATGCAATCTGATGTTACTAAGGCTGCAAAAGCAAAGAGCGAGAGTGACAAATCTGTTGTTGATGACAAAGATGAGATAACATTGAAAGGACGTTGTATGCTTGCTACAAAATCTGATATTAATGAGTTCAATGCATCCGCCTCTGTTGCTTATGCTTTGGTATGCAAGGATGCTTTGATTTCATTTGAGGATATGCAACGTTCTTTGCCCCCTGCTGTTGCTAACATTTTGCAGGAGTATTCTGATGTGTTTCCCATTGAGATACCAGCGGGGCTGCCACCAATACGAGGGATTGAGCACCAAATTGATCTTATCCCTGGAGCATCTTTGCCAAACCGTGCGCCATACAGGACAAATCCAGAGGAAACGAAGGAAATTCAGCGACAAGTGCAAGAACTACTAGACAAAGGTTATGTGCGTGAGTCTCTTAGTCCTTGTGCTGTTCCAGTGATTTTAGTGCCTAAGAAAGATGGAACATGGCGCATGTGTGTTGATTGTAGGGCTATTAATAATATCACCATTCGATATCGACACCCTATTCCACGATTAGATGATATGCTTGATGAATTGAGTGGTGCTGTTGTGTTTTCAAAGGTTGATTTGCGTAGTGGGTACCACCAGATTCGTATGAAATTGGGAGATGAATGGAAAACTGCTTTCAAAACCAAGTTCGGTCTATATGAGTGGTTAGTCATGCCTTTTGGGTTAACTAATGCACCTAGTACTTTCATGAGATTAATGAACGAGGTTTTGCGTGCTTTCATTGGGAAATTTGTTGTCGTCTACTTTGATGATATACTGATTTATAGCAAATCCATTGATGAACACCTTGATCACTTACGTGCTGTTTTCAATGCTCTACGTGATGCACGTTTGTTTGGTAACCTTGAGAAGTGCACTTTCTGCACCGATCGAGTATCGTTTCTTGGCTATGTTGTCACTCCACAGGGAATTGAGGTTGATAAAGCCAAGGTGGAAGCTATACAAGGATGGCCTGTGCCTACGACGGTCACACAAGTGCGGAGTTTCCTAGGACTTGCTGGTTTTTATCGCCGTTTTGTGAAGGACTTCAGCACCATTGCTGCACCATTGAATGAGCTTACAAAGAAGGGAGTGCCCTTTTCTTGGGGCAAAGCACAAGAGCACGCCTTCCATGTGCTGAAAGATAAGTTAACACATGCACCTCTACTCCAACTCCCTGATTTTAATAAGACTTTTGAGCTTGAATGTGATGCGAGTGGAATTGGATTGGGTGGTGTTTTGTTACAAGAAGGAAAACCTGTTGCATACTTTAGTGAGAAATTGAGCGGGCCTATTCTTAATTATTCTACATATGATAAGGAATTATATGCTCTAGTGCGGACATTAGAAACATGGCAGCATTATTTGTGGCCCAAAGAATTTGTTATACATTCTGATCATGAATCTTTGAAGCATATTCGTAGTCAAGGAAAACTGAATCGTAGACATGCAAAATGGGTTGAATTTATTGAATCTTTTCCTTATGTTATCAAACACAAGAAAGGGAAGGATAATATCATTGCAGATGCATTGTCTAGGAGATATACTTTGCTGAATCGACTTGATTACAAGATCTTTGGGTTAGAAACAATTAAAGACCGATATGCTCATGATGCTGATTTTAAAGAAGTGCTGCTGCATTGTAAAGATGGGAAAACGTGGAACAAATTCATCCTCAATGATGGGTTTGTGTTTAGAGCTAACAAGCTATGCATTCCAGCTAGCTCCGTTCGCTTGTTGTTGCTGCAGGAAGCGCATGGAGGTGGCTTGATGGGGCATTTTGGAGCGAAGAAGACGGAGGACATTCTTGCTGGTCATTTCTTTTGGCCAAAGATGCGACGAGACGTGGAGAGATTTGTTGCTCGCTGCACAACATGTCAAAAGGCTAAGTCCCGGTTGAATCCACACGGTTTGTATATGCCTCTTCCTGTTCCTAGTGCTCCTTGGGAGGATATTTCTATGGATTTTGTGTTGGGATTGCCACGGACTAGGAAAGGGTGAGATAGTGTTTTTGTGGTTGTGGATCGATTCTCTAAAATGGCACATTTCATACCATGTCATAAAACTGATGATGCTACAAATATTGCTGATTTGTTCTTTCGAGAAGTTGTTCGCTTGCATGGTGTGCCAAATACAATTGTTTCTGATCGTGATGCTAAATTTCTTAGCCATTTTTGGAGAACTTTATGGGCCAAATTGGGGACTAAGCTTTTATTTTCCACCACTTGTCACCCCCAAACTGATGGACAAACTGAAGTTGTGAATAGAACTTTGTCTACTATGTTAAGGACTGTTTTAAAGAAGAATATTAAGATGTGGGAAGATTGTTTGCCTCATATTGAGTTTGCTTATAATCGTTCGCTGCATTCTACTACGAAGATGTGTCCCTTTGAGATTGTTTATGGCTTGTTACCACGTGCTCCTATTGATTTAATGCCATTGCCAAGTTCTGAAAAGTTGAATTTTGATGCTAAGCAACGTGCTGAATTGATGCTAAAACTACATGAAACCACTAAAGAAAACATAGAGCGCATGAATGCTAAGTACAAATTTGCTGTAGATAAAGGTAGAAGGGAATTGATTCTTGAACCTGGAGATTGGGTTTGGTTGCATTTGCGAAAGGATAGGTTTCCTGAATTAAGAAAATCTAAATTGATGCCTAGAGCGGATGGTCCTTTTAAAGTGATGCAACGAATAAATGAGAATGCATATAAGCTTGATCTTCCTGCAGATTTTGGGGTTAGTCCCACATTTAACATTGCAGATTTGAAGCCTTATTTGGGTGAGGAAGATGAGCTTGAGTCGAGGACGACTCAAATTCAAGAAAGGGAGGATGATGAGGACATCAACACCGATCATACATCCACGCCGACACCTGCTGGTCCTATTACCCGTGCTCGTGCTCGAACACTTAATCATCAAGTGAGTTCCTTCTTGAGCTCTTGTCCATCCTGTTTAGATCTTGGAGACACGTGCACTCTTGTTTTGATTAGGAATCAAGGAGAAGACCGAAAGGGAAAAGAACTCGCGTAGGCTGGATTCGGACTGCAGCACACCTCCAACTTGTGACGGTCGCCACAGTTACATACGGAGTCGGATTGGGGTGATTCTGGACTTGTTGGAAAGCTAATAAAGTCTACTTTCATACGGATCTGACCTCATACTCATACCTGCTCAGAAACGGCGTCAACCGTCTAAAAATCACCGAGAGGTCTATTCTGTCCAGGGTGCTGCGCCACCTTAAGTTAGCCCAATGGGCTTGTATCTTTTAGAGTCCAGTAGGGACGCGTCCTAGGGTTGGAGCACGACCCAAACTCTCTTGTGGTCGTCCTCCACACATTATATACCCCTTAGCCGCCACCAGGAACACTTGGGTTTTGTTTAGATCAAGTTTAGCCTTTGCTACTTGCTTGTAGGCGCGTGTGCTGATCCAGCCACCCGTCTCCTTGTCTACAGAACTCCACTCATAATAAGATTCAATCTGAGGTTTTCAATTTCATCTTGCAAATTCAGTGCTTGTTTCCTTGTTCTTGCTAGTTCTTCGATTGCTTGCAGGACGGGAGCCCTAGTGGCTGGTTGTCGCGCTCCACAAGATCGTGACAGCCTTTGGAGGTGGTGTATCGGTTGCTAAGGCGCGGTCTTGGAAGGCTGTAGTCGGGCCGTGAACGTCATCTCCATCCACCAAATCGAGTGATCTCACGCCTCTCATCGAAAGATCGTCCATAAACCCTAGCGGGTTCATATCAAGTTCCATCCGGTGTGTCCGAAACGATATTCGGGCAACTAGTACGGTTAGTGCAAACCGTGCACCTATCTTGCGTCAAGATTACCACTATCTCCAAATGGACTGAATCGAGCTTCCACTTGAGCCTCATCACCTAGGAGTATAACCGGGTGTGTCCAAAACAATTTCTGAGCCTATGGTATATTTGGCGCAAACCATGCTCCTATCTTGCGTTAAGATTACCACTATCTCTAAACGGATTTAACCGAGCTTGCACTTGAGTCTCGTCACCAAGGAGTACCACGGGGTGCGTCCAAAACGATTTCTGAGCCAATGGTATGTTTGGTGCAAACCATGCACATATCTTGCACATACACTAACCCTACCTCTAAACAGACCAAAACGAGATTCCACATGACCCACGTCACCTAGTAGTTCTATCGGGAGCGTCCAAAATGATATTCGAACCTCTAGTACGCTCGGTGCAAACCATGCACCTATCTTGCGTTAAGGTTACCACTATCTCCAAATGGGCTGAACCGAGCTTCCACTTGAGTCTCGTCACCTAGGAGTACCACTGGGTGCATCCAAAATGATTTTTGAGCCTATAGTTGTTTGGTGCAACCCGTGCACCTATCATGCGTCAAGATTACCACTATCTCCAAATGGGCTGAACCGAGCTTCCACTTGAGTCTCGTCACCTAGGAGTACCACTAGGTGCATCCAAAATGATTTCTGAGCCTATAGTTGTTTATTGCAAACCGTGCACCTATCTTGCGTCAAGATTACCCCTATCTCCAAATGGATTGAATCGAGCTTCCACTTGAGCCTCATCACGTAGGAGTACCACCGGGTGTGTTCAAAACAATTTCTGAGCCTATGGTATATTTGGCGCAAACAGTGAACCTATCTTGCATCAAGATTAACACTATCTCCAAACGGATTGAACCGAGCTTGCACTTGAGTCTCGTCACCAAGGAGTACCACGGGGTGTGTCCAAAACGATTTCTGAGTCAATGGTATGTTTGGCGCAAACCGTGCACCTATCTTGCACTGACACTAACCCTATCTCTAAACGGACCAAAAGGAGATTCCACATGACCCACGTCACCTAGTAGTTCCATCCGGTGCGTCCAAAAAGATATTCGAGCCTCTAGTACGCTCGGTGCAAACCATGCACCTATCTTGCGTCAAGATTACCACTATCTCCAAATGGGCTGAACCGAGCTTCCACTTGAGTCTCGTCACCTAGGAGTACCACTAGGTGCATCCAAAATGATTTCTGAGCCTACAGTTGTTTGGTGCAAACTGTGCACCTATCTTGCGTCAAGATGACCACTATTCCAAATGGACTGAATCGAGCTTCCACTTGAGCCTCATCACCTAGGAGTACCACCGGATGTGTCCAAAACAATTTCTGAGCCTATGGTATATATCTCTAAACGGATTGAACCGATGGTATGTTTGGCGAAAACTGTGCACCTATCTTGCACTGACACTAACCCTATCTCTAAACGGACCAAAACAAGATTCCACATGAACCACGACACCTAGTAGTTCCATCCGGTGTGTCCAAAATGATATTCGGGCAACTAGTACGGTCGGTGCAAACCGTGCACCTATCTTGCGTCAAGGTTACCACTATCTCCAAATGGACTGAATCGAGCTTCCACTTGAGCCTCATCACCTAGGAGTATAACCGGGTGTGTCCAAAACAATTTCTGAGCCTATGGTATATTTGGTGCAAACCGTGCACCTATCTTGCGTTAAGATTACCACTATCTCTAAACGGATTGAACCGAGCTTGCACTTGAGTCTCGTCACCAAGGAGTACCATGGGGTGTGTCCAAAACAATTTCTAACCCAGTGGTATGTTTGGTGCAAACCGTGCACATATCTTGCACATACACTAACCCTACCTCTATTCAGACCAAAACGAGATTCCACATGACCCACGTCACCTAGTAGTTCCATCGGGAGCGTCCAAAATGATATTCGAACCTCTAGTACGCTCGGTGCAAACCGTGCACCTATCTTGCATCAAGGTTACCACCATCTCCAAATGGGCTGAACCGAGCTTCCACTTGAGTCTCGTCACCTAGGAGTACCACTGGGTGCATCCAAAATGATTTTTGAGCCTATAGTTGTTTGGTGCAACCCGTGCACCTATCATGCGTCAAGATTACCACTATCTCCAAATGGGCTGAACCGAGCTTCCACTTGAGTCTCGTCACCTAGGAGTACCACTAGGTGCATCCAAAATGATTTCTGAGCCTATAGTTGTTTGGTGCAAACCGTGCACCTATCTTGCGTCAAGATTACCCCTATCTCCAAATGGATTGAATCGAGCTTCCACTTGAGCCTCATCACGTAGGAGTACCACCGGGTGTGTTCAAAACAATTTCTGAGCCTATGGTATATTTGGCGCAAACAGTGCACCTATCTTGCATCAAGATTAGCACTATCTCCAAACGAATTGAACCGAGCTTGCACTTGAGTCTCGTGACCAAGGAGTACCACGGGGTGTGTCCAAAACGATTTCTGAGCCAATGGTATGTTTGGCGCAAACCGTGCACCTATCTTGCACTGACACTAACCCTATCTCTAAACGGACCAAAAGGAGATTCCACATGACCTATGTCACCTAGTAGTTCCATCCGGTGCGTCCAAAAAGATATTCGAGCCTCTAGTACGCTCGGTGCAAACCATGCACCTATCTTGCGTCAAGATTACCACTATCTCCAAATTGATATGAACCCGCTAGGGTTTATGGACGATCTTTCGATGAGAGGCATGAGATCACTCGATTTGGTGGATGGAGATGACGTTCACGGGTTTATGGACGATCTTTCGATGAGAGGCATGAGATCACTCGATTTGGTGGATGGAGATGACGTTCACGGCCCGACTACAACCATCTAAGGATGCTGCGCCTTAGCAACCGATACACCACCTCCAACAGCCGTCGCGATCTTGTGGAACACGATCAACCAAACCACTAGGGTAATTCCTGCAAGCAATCGAGGAACAAGCAAGAACAAGTATAACAAGCAACTCAATTGCAAATATGGAAATGAAAACCAATCTGAATTCACAAAGTTGGGGTTCTGAATCGAGTAGAACGGATGGTCTAGTCGACACACGCGTCTACAAGGAAGTAGCAACGGCTAAACTTTCAACAAAACAAAACCCCATCTGTTTATGGCGGCTCTAATCCTTATTAATACCTAGGGGAATGACCAGGGGGTGTTGGGGTCGTTCTCCAACCCTAGGACACGTCCCTAATGAACCCAACTTGATACATGGGCCATCAACCCAAAATAGGGTGACACAGCACCAAAGGCAGAAAAGGCCCTGGCGTTGAAACGACGATTGCGGAAGCATCGAATAAGATATAGCCATGAGTCCAGATCCGTTGGAAAATAGACTTGATAAGCTTTCCAAAAAGTGCTAGAACGTCCCAATCCGAGTCCGTATGCGACCGTGGTGAACATCACAAGTTGGAGCTGTCCTGGAGTCCGAATCCAGCCCCAATACGTGTTGGATTTGATCTCTTTCTTTCCTTGGACCAAAAGTGACGTGGTGTCCAGGTGGAGGACGTTGGGAATACTTGGATTTGGTCCCCAATCAACTTCATTAACCTTCCATGCTTTCCATATGCAATCAAACCTTTCCTTGATCCATGTAAGTAATTCTGAAAATGAAAATATACACATTTTATGGTGGAGCACAAATTCATCAAATGCATCAATGATAAGCCTCATATAGAATGGTTGCACCTTTGGTATAGAAGTGGTTGACATGGTCATATTTGAGCTAATGATGTCCTCATCACAAATGGGCTGAACCGAGCTTCCACTTGAGTCTCGTCACCTAGGAGTACCACTAGGTGCATCCAAAATGATTTCTGAGCCCACAGTTGTTTGGTGCAACCTGTGCACCTATCTTGCATCAAGATGACCACTATTCCAAATGGACTGAATCGAGCTTCCACTTGAGCCTCATCACCTAGGAGTACCACCGGATGTGTCCAAAACAATTTCTGAGCCTATGGTATATATCTCCAAACGGATTGAACCGAGCTTGCACTTGAGTCTTGTCGCCAAGGAGTACCACGGGGTGTGTCCAAAACTATTTCTGAGCCAATGGTATGTTTGGCGCAAACCGTGCACCTATCTTGCACTGACACTAACCCTATCTCTAAACGGACCAAAACAAGATTCCACATGAACCACGTCACCTAGTAGTTCCATCCGGTGTGTCCAAAATGATATTCGGGCAACTAGTACCGTCGGTGCAAACCGTGCACCTATCTTGCGTCAAGATTACCACTATCTCCAAATGGACTGAATCGAGCTTCCACTTGAGCCTCATCACCTAGGAGTATAACCGGGTGTGTCCAAAACAATTTCTGAGCCTATGGTATATTTGGTGCAAACCATGCACCTATCTTGCGTGAAGATTACCACTATCTCTAAACGGATTGAACCGAGCTTGCACTTGAGTCTCGTCACCAAGGAGTACCATGGGGTGTGTCCAAAACAATTTCTGAGCCAATGGTATGTTTGGTGCAAACCGTGCACATATCTTGCACATACACTAACCCTACCTCTAAACAGACCAAAATGAGATTCCACATGACCCACGTCACCTAGTAGTTCCATCGGGAGCGTCCAAAATGATATCCGAACCTCTAGTACGCTCGGTGCAAACCATGCACCTATCTTGCATCAAGGTTACCACTATCTCCAAATGGGCTGAACCGAGCTTCCACTTGAGTCTCGTCACCTAGGAGTACCACTAGGTGCATCCAAAATGATTTTTGAGCCTATAATTGTTTGGTGCAACCCGTGCACCTATCATGCGTCAAGATTACCACTATCTCCAAATGGGCTGAACCGAGCTTCCACTTGAGTCTCGTCACCTAGGAGTACCACTAGGTGCTTCCAAAATGATTTCTGAGCCTATAGTTGTTTGGTGCAAACCGTGCACCTATCTTGCGTCAAGATTACCCCTATCTCGAAATGGATTGAATCGAGCTTCCACTTGAGCCTCATCACGTAGGAGTACCACCGGGTGTGTTCAAAACAATTTCTGAGCCTATGGTATATTTGGCGCAAACAGTGCACCTATCTTGCATCAAGATTAGCACTATCTCTAGATGGATTGAACCGACCTTGCACTTGAGTCTCGTCACCAAGGAGTACCACGGGGTGTGTCCAAAACGATTTCTGAGCCAATGGTATGTTTGGCGCAAACCGTGCACCTATCTTGCACTGACACTAACCCTATCTCTAAATGGACCAAAAGGAGATTCCACATGACCCACGTCACCTAGTAGTTCCATCCGGTGCATCCAAAAAGATATTCGAGCCTCTAGTACGCTCGGTGCAAACCATGCACCTATCTTGCGTCAAGATTACCACTATCTCCAAATGGGCTGAACCGAGCTTCCACTTGAGTCTCGTCACCTAGGAGTACCACTAGGTGCATCCAAAATGATTTCTGAGCCTACAGTTGTTTGGTGCAAACTGTGCACCTATCTTGCGTCAAGATGACCACTATTCCAAATGGACTGAATCGAGCTTCCACTTGAGCCTCATCACCTAGGAGTACCACCGGATGTGTCCAAAACAATTTCTGAACCTATGGTATATATCTCCAAACGGATTGAACCGAGCTTGCACTTGAGTCTTGTCGCCAAGGAGTACCACGGGGTGTGTCCAAAACTATTTCTGAGTCAATGGTATGTTTGGCGCAAACTGTGCACCTATCTTGCACTGACACTAACCCTATCTCTAAACGGACCAAAACAAGATTCCACATGAACCACGTCACCTAGTAGTTCCATCCGGTGTCTCCAAAATGATATTCGGGCAACTAGTACGGTCGGTGCAAACCGTGCACCTATCTTGCATCAAGATTACCACTATCTCCAAATGGACTGAATCGAGATTCCACTTGAGCCTCATCACCTAGGAGTATAACCGGGTGTGTCCAAAACAATTTCTGAGCCTATGGTATATTTGGTGCAAACCGTGCACCTATCTTGCGTTAAGATTACCACTATCTCTAAACGGATTGAACCGAGCTTGCACTTGAGTCTCGTCATCAAGGAGTACCATGGGGTGTGTCCAAAACAATTTCTGAGCCAATAGTATGTTTGGTGCAAACCGTGCACATATCTTGCACATACACTAACCATACCTCTAAACAGACCAAAACGAGATTCCACATGACCCACGTCACCTAGTAGTTCTATCGAGAGCGTCCAAAATGATATTCGAACCTCTAGTACACTCGGTGCAAACCCTGCACCTATCTTGCATCAAGGTTACCACTATCTCCAAATGGGCTAAACCGAGTTTCCACTTGAGTCTCGTCACCTAGGAGTACCACTGGGTGCATCCAAACTGATTTTTGAGCCTATAGTTGTTTGGTGCAACCCATGCACCTATCATGCGTCAAGATTACCACTATCTCCAAATGGGCTGAACCGAGCTTCCACTTGAGTCTCGTCACCTAGGAGTACCACTAGGTGCATCCAAAATGATTTCTGAGCCTATAGATGTTTGGTGCACACCGTGCACCTATCTTGCGTCAAGATTACCCCTATCTCCAAATGGATTGAATCGAGCTTCCACTTGAGCCTCATCACGTAGGAGTGCCACCGGGTGTGTTCAAAACAATTTCTGAGCCTATGGTATATTTAGCGCAAACAGTGCACCTATCTTGCATCAAGATTAGCACTATCTCCAAACGGATTGAACCGAGCTTGCACTTGAGTCTCGTCACCAAGGAGTACCACGGGGTGTGTCCAAAATGATTTCTGAGCCAATGGTATGTTTGGCGCAAACCGTGCACCTATCTTGCACTGACACTAACCCTATCTCTAAACGGACCAAAAGGAGATTCCACATGACCCACGTCACCTAGTAGTTCCATCCGGTGCGTCCAAAAAGATATTCGAGCCTCTAGTACGCTCGGTGCAAACCATGCACCTATCTTGCGTCAAGATTACCACTATCTCCAAATGGGCTGAACCGAGCTTCCACTTGAGTCTCGTCACCTAGGAGTACCACTAGGTGCATCCAAAATGATTTCTGAGCCTACAGCTGTTTGGTGCAAACCGTGCACCTATCTTGCGTCAAGATGACCACTATTCCAAATGGACTGAATCGAGCTTCCACTTGAGCCTCATCACCTAGGAGTACCACCGGATGTGTCCAAAACAATTTCTGAGCCTATGGTATATATCTCCAAACGGATTGAACCGAGCTTGCACTTGAGTCTTGTCGCCAAGGAGTACCACGGGGTGTGTCCAAAACTATTTTTGAGCCAATGGTATGTTTGGCGCAAACTGTGCACCTATCTTGCACTGACACTAACCCTATCTCTAAACGGACCAAAACAAGATTCCACATGAACCACGTCACCTAGTAGTTCCATCCGGTGTGTCCAAAATGATATTCGGGCAACTAGTACGGTCGGTGCAAACCGTGCACCTATCTTGCGTCAAGATTACCACTATCTCCAAATGGACTGAATCGAGATTCCACTTGAGCCTCATCACCTAGGAGTATAACCGGGTGTGTCCAAAACAATTTCTGAGCCTATGGTATATTTGGTGCAAACCGTGCACCTATCTTGCGTTAAGATTACCACTATCTCTAAACGGATTGAACCGAGCTTGCACTTGAGTCTCGTCATCAAGGAGTACCATGGGGTGTGTCCAAAACAATTTCTGAGCCAATGGTATGTTTGGTGCAAACCGTACACATATCTTGCACATACACTAACCCTACCTCTAAACAGACCAAAACGAGATTCCACATGACCCACGTCACCTAGTAGTTCTATCGGGAGCGTCCAAAATGATATTCGAACCTCTAGTACGCTCGGTGCAAACCATGCACCTATCTTGCATCAAGTTTACCACTATCTCCAAATGGGCTGAACCGAGTTTCCACTTGAGTCCCGTCACCTAGGAGTACCACTGGGTGCATCCAAACTGATTTTTGAGCCTATAGTTGTTTGGTGCAACCCGTGCACCTATCATGCGTCAAGATTACCACTATCTCCAAATGGGCTGAACCGAGCTTCGACTTGAGTCTCGTCACCTAGGAGTACCACTAGGTGCATCCAAAATGATTTCTGAGCCTATAGTTGTTTGGTGCAAACCGTGCACCTATCTTGCGTCAAGATTACCCCTATCTCCAAATGGATTGAATCGAGCTTCCACTTGAGCCTCATCACGTAGGAGTACCACCGGGTGTGTTCAAAACAATTTCTAAGCCTATGGTATATTTGGCGCAAACCGTGCACCTATCTTGCATCAAGATTAGCACTATCTCCAAACGGATTGAACCGAGCTTGCACTTGAGTCTCGTCACCAAGGAGTACCACGGGGTGTGTCCAAAACGATTTCTGAGCCAATGGTATGTTTGGCGCAAACCGTGCAACTATCTTGCACTGACACTAACCCTATCTCTAAATGGACCAAAAGGAGATTCCACATGACCCACGTCACCTAGTAGTTCCATCTGGTGCGTCCAAAAAGATATTCGAGCCTCTAGTACGCTCGGTGCAAACCATGCACCTATCTTGCGAGAAGATTACCACTATCTCCAAATGGGCTGAACCGAGCTTCCACTTGAGTCTCGTCACCTAGGAGTACCACTAGGTGCATCCAAAATGATTTCTGAGCCTACAGCTGTTTGGTGCAAACCGTGCACCTATCTTGCGTCAAGATGACCACTATTCCAAATGGACTGAATCGAGCTTCCACTTGAGCCTCATCACCTAGGAGTACCACCGGATGTGTCCAAAACAATTTCTGAGCCTATGGTATATATCTCCAAACGGATTGAACCGAGCTTGCACTTGAGTCTTGTCGCCAAGGAGTACCACGGGGTGTGTCCAAAACTATTTTTGAGCCAATGGTATGTTTGGCGCAAACTGTGCACCTATCTTGCACTGACTCTAACCCTATCTCTAAACGGACCAATAGGAGATTCCACATGACTCACGTCACCTAGTAGTTCCATCCGGTGCGTACAAAAAGATATTCGAGCCTCTAGTACGCTCGGTGCAAACCATGCACCTATCTTGCGTCAAGATTACCACTATCTCCAAATGGGCTGAACCGAGCTTCCACTTGAGTCTCGTCACCTAGGAGTACCACTAGGTGCATCCAAAATGATTTCTGAGCCTATAGTTGTTTGGTGCACACCGTGCACCTATCTTGCGTCAAGATTACCCCTATCTCCAAATGGATTGAATCGAGCTTCCACTTGAGCCTCATCACGTAGGAGTACCACCGGGTGTGTTCAAAACAATTTCTGAGCCTATTGTATATTTAGCGCAAACAGTGCACCTATCTTGCATCAAGATTAGCACTATCTCCAAACGGATTGAACCGAGCTTGCACTTGAGTCTCGTCACCAAGGAGTACCACGGGGTGTGTCCAAAACGATTTCTGAGCCAATGGTATGTTTGGCGCAAACCATGCACCTATCTTGCACTGACACTAACCCTATCTCTAAACGGACCAAAAGGAGATTCCACATGACCCACGTCACCTAGTAGTTCCATCCGGTGCGTCCAAAAAGATATACGAGCCTCTAGTACGCTCGGTGCAAAACATGCACCTATCTTGCGTCAAGATTACCACTATCTCCAAATGGGCTGAACCGAGCTTCCACTTGAGTCTCGTCACCTAGGAGTACCACTAGGTGCAGCCGAAATGATTTCTGAGCCTACAGCTGTTTGGTGCAAACCGTGCACCTATCTTGCGTCAAGATGACCACTATTCCAAATGGACTGAATCGAGCTTCCACTTGAGCCTCATCACCTAGGAGTACCACCGGATGTGTCCAAAACAATTTCTGAGCCTATGGTATATATCTCCAAACGGATTGAACCGAGCTTGCACTTGAGTCTTGTCGCCAAGGAGTACCACGGGGTGTGTCCAAAACTATACCTGAGCCAATGGTATGTTTGGCGCAAACTGTGCACCTATCTTGCACTGACACTAACCCTATCTCTAAGCGGACCAAAACAAGATTCCACATGAACCACATCACCTAGTAGTTCCATCCGGTGTGTCCAAAATGATATTCGGGCAACTAGTACGGTCGGTGCAAACCGTGCACCTATCTTGCGTCAAGATTACCACTATCTCCAAATGGACTGAATCGAGCTTCCACTTGAGCCTCATCACCTAGGAGTATAACCGGGTGTGTCCAAAACAATTTCAGAGCCTATGGTATATTTGGTGCAAACCGTGCACCTATCTTGCGTTAAGATTACCACTATCTCTAAACGGATTGAACCGAGCTTGCAATTGAGTCTCGTCACCAAGGAGTACCATGGGGTGTGTCCAAAACAATTTCTGAGCCAATGGTATGTTTGGTGCAAACTGTGCACCTATCTTGCATCAAGATTAGCACTATCTCCAAACGGATTGAACCGAGCTTGCACTTGAGTCTCGTCACCAAGGAGTACCACGGGGTGTGTCCAAAACGATTTCTGAGCCAATGGTATGTTTGGCGCAAACCATGCACCTATCTTGCACTGACACTAACCCTATCTCTAAACGGACCAAAAGGAGATTCCACATGACCCACGTCACCTAGTAGATCCATCCGGTGCGTCCAAAAAGATATTCGAGCCTCTAGTACGCTCGGTGCAAACCATGCACCTATCTTGCGTCAAGATTACCACTATCTCCAAATGGGCTGAACCGAGCTTCCACTTGAGTCTCGTCACCTAGGAGTACCACTAGCTGCATCCAAAATGATTTCTGAGCCTACAGCTGTTTGGTGCAAACCGTGCACCTATCTTGCGTCAAGATGACCACTATTCCAAATGGACTGAATCGAGCTTCCACTTGAACCTCATCACCTAGGAGTACCACCGGATGTGTCCAAAACAATTTCTGAGCCTATGGTATATATCTCCAAACGGATTGAACCGAGCTTGCACTTGAGTCTTGTCGCCAAGGAGTACCACGGGGTGTGTCCAAAACTATATCTGAGCCTATGGTATGTTTGGCGCAAACTGTGCACCTATCTTGCACTGACACTAACCCTATCTCTAAGCGGACCAAAACAAGATTCCACATGAACCACATCACCTAGTAGTTCCATCCGGTGTGTCCAAAATGATATTCGGGCAACTAGTACGGTCGGTGCAAACCGTGCACCTATCTTGCGTCAAGATTACCACTATCTCCAAATGGACTGAATCGAGCTTCCACTTGAGCCTCATCACCTAGGAGTATAACCGGGTGTGTCCAAAACAATTTCAGAGCCTATGGTATATTTGGTGCAAACCGTGCACCTATCTTGCGTTAAGATTACCACTATCTCTAAACGGATTGAACCGAGCTTGCAATTGAGTCTCGTCACCAAGGAGTACCATGGGGTGTGTCCAAAATAATTTCTGAGCCAATGGTATGTTTGGTGCAAACCGTGCACATATCTTGCACATACACTAACCCTACCTCTAAACAGACCAAAACGAGATTCCACATGACCCACGTCACCTAGTAGTTCCATCAGGAGCGTCCAAAATGATATTCGAACCTCTAGTACGCTCGGTGCAAACCATGCACCTATCTTGCATCAAGGCTACCACTATCTCCAAATGGGCTGAACCGAGCTTCCACTTGAGTCTCGTCACCTAGGAGTACCACTGGGTGCATCCAAAATGATTTTTGAGCCTATAGTTGTTTGGTGCAACCCGTGCACCTATCATGCGTCAAGATTACCACTATCTCCAAATGGGCTGAACCGAGCTTCCACTTGAGTCTCGTCACCTAGGAGTACCACTAGGTGCATCCAAAATGATTTCTGAGCCTATAGTTGTTTGGTGCAAACCGTGCACCTATCTTGCGTCAAGATTACCCCTATCTCCAAATGGATTGAATCGAGCTTCCACTTGAGCCTCATCACGTAGGAGTACCACCGGGTGTGTTCAAAACAATTTCTGAGCCTATGGTATGTTTGGCGCAAACCGTGCACCTATCTTGCATCAAGATTAGCACTATCTCCAAACGGATTGAACCGAGCTTGCACTTGAGTCTCGTCACCAAGGAGTACCACGGGGTGTGTCCAAAACGATTTCTGAGCCAATGGTATGTTTGGCGCAAACCATGCACCTATCTTGCACTGACACTAACCCTATCTCTAAACGGACCAAAAGGAGATTCCACATGACCCACGTCACCTAGTAGTTCCATCCGGTGCGTCCAAAAAGATATACGAGCCTCTAGTACGCTCGGTGCAAAACATGCACCTATCTTGCGTCAAGATTACCACTATCTCCAAATGGGCTGAACCGAGCTTCCACTTGAGTCTCGTCACCTAGGAGTACCACTAGGTGCAGCCGAAATGATTTCTGAGCCTACAGCTGTTTGGTGCAAACCGTGCACCTATCTTGCGTCAAGATGACCACTATTCCAAATGGACTGAATCGAGCTTCCACTTGAGCCTCATCACCTAGGAGTACCACCGGATGTGTCCAAAACAATTTCTGAGCCTATGGTATATATCTCCAAACGGATTGAACCGAGCTTGCACTTGAGTCTTGTCGCCAAGGAGTACCACGGGGTGTGTCCAAAACTATACCTGAGCCAATGGTATGTTTGGCGCAAACTGTGCACCTATCTTGCACTGACACTAACCCTATCTCTAAGCGGACCAAAACAAGATTCCACATGAACCACATCACCTAGTAGTTCCATCCGGTGTGTCCAAAATGATATTCGGGCAACTAGTACGGTCGGTGCAAACCGTGCACCTATCTTGCGTCAAGATTACCACTATCTCCAAATGGACTGAATCGAGCTTCCACTTGAGCCTCATCACCTAGGAGTATAACCGGGTGTGTCCAAAACAATTTCAGAGCCTATGGTATATTTGGTGCAAACCGTGCACCTATCTTGCGTTAAGATTACCACTATCTCTAAACGGATTGAACCGAGCTTGCAATTGAGTCTCGTCACCAAGGAGTACCATGGGGTGTGTCCAAAACAATTTCTGAGCCAATGGTATGTTTGGTGCAAACTGTGCACCTATCTTGCATCAAGATTAGCACTATCTCCAAACGGATTGAACCGAGCTTGCACTTGAGTCTCGTCACCAAGGAGTACCACGGGGTGTGTCCAAAACGATTTCTGAGCCAATGGTATGTTTGGCGCAAACCATGCACCTATCTTGCACTGACACTAACCCTATCTCTAAACGGACCAAAAGGAGATTCCACATGACCCACGTCACCTAGTAGATCCATCCGGTGCGTCCAAAAAGATATTCGAGCCTCTAGTACGCTCGGTGCAAACCATGCACCTATCTTGCGTCAAGATTACCACTATCTCCAAATGGGCTGAACCGAGCTTCCACTTGAGTCTCGTCACCTAGGAGTACCACTAGCTGCATCCAAAATGATTTCTGAGCCTACAGCTGTTTGGTGCAAACCGTGCACCTATCTTGCGTCAAGATGACCACTATTCCAAATGGACTGAATCGAGCTTCCACTTGAACCTCATCACCTAGGAGTACCACCGGATGTGTCCAAAACAATTTCTGAGCCTATGGTATATATCTCCAAACGGATTGAACCGAGCTTGCACTTGAGTCTTGTCGCCAAGGAGTACCACGGGGTGTGTCCAAAACTATATCTGAGCCTATGGTATGTTTGGCGCAAACTGTGCACCTATCTTGCACTGACACTAACCCTATCTCTAAGCGGACCAAAACAAGATTCCACATGAACCACATCACCTAGTAGTTCCATCCGGTGTGTCCAAAATGATATTCGGGCAACTAGTACGGTCGGTGCAAACCGTGCACCTATCTTGCGTCAAGATTACCACTATCTCCAAATGGACTGAATCGAGCTTCCACTTGAGCCTCATCACCTAGGAGTATAACCGGGTGTGTCCAAAACAATTTCAGAGCCTATGGTATATTTGGTGCAAACCGTGCACCTATCTTGCGTTAAGATTACCACTATCTCTAAACGGATTGAACCGAGCTTGCAATTGAGTCTCGTCACCAAGGAGTACCATGGGGTGTGTCCAAAATAATTTCTGAGCCAATGGTATGTTTGGTGCAAACCGTACACATATCTTGCACATACACTAACCCTACCTCTAAACAGACCAAAACGAGATTCCACATGACCCACGTCACCTAGTAGTTCCATCAGGAGCGTCCAAAATGATATTCGAACCTCTAGTACGCTCGGTGCAAACCATGCACCTATCTTGCATCAAGGCTACCACTATCTCCAAATGGGCTGAACCGAGCTTCCACTTGAGTCTCGTCACCTAGGAGTACCACTGGGTGCATCCAAAATGATTTTTGAGCCTATAGTTGTTTGGTGCAACCCGTGCACCTATCATGCGTCAAGATTACCACTATCTCCAAATGGGCTGAACCGAGCTTCCACTTGAGTCTCGTCACCTAGGAGTACCACTAGGTGCATCCAAAATAATTTCTGAGCCTATAGTTGTTTGGTGCAAACCGTGCACCTATCTTGCGTCAAGATTACCCCTATCTCCAAATGGATTGAATCGAGCTTCCACTTGAGCCTCATCACGTAGGAGTACCACCGGGTGTGTTCAAAACAATTTCTGAGCCTATGGTATATTTGGCGCAAACCGTGCACCTATCTTGCATCAAGATTAGCACTATCTCCAAACGGATTGAACCGAGCTTGCACTTGAGTCTCGTCACCAAGGAGTACCACTGGGTGTGTCCAAAACGATTTCTGAGCCAATGGTATGTTTGGCGCAAACCGTGCAACTATCTTGCACTGACACTAACCCTATCTCTAAATGGACCAAAAGGAGATTCCACATGACCCACGTCACCTAGTAGTTCCATCTGGTGCGTCCAAAAAGATATTCGAGCCTCTAGTACGCTCGGTGCAAACCATGCACCTATCTTGCGTCAAGATTACCACTATCTCCAAATGGGCTGAACCGAGCTTCCACTTGAGTCTCGTCACCTAGGAGTACCACTAGGTGCATCCAAAATGATTTCTGAGCCTACAGCTGTTTGGTGCAAACCGTGCACCTATCTTGCGTCAAGATGACCACTATTCCAAATGGACTGAATCGAGCTTCCACTTGAGCCTCATCACCTAGGAGTGCCACCGGATGTGTCCAAAACAATTTCTGAGCCTATGGTATATATCTCCAAACGGATTGAACCGAGCTTGCACTTGAGTCTTGTCGCCAAGGAGTACCACGGGGTGTGTCCAAAACTATATTTGAGCCAATGGTATGTTTGGCGCAAACTGTGCACCTATCTTGCACTGACACTAACCCTATCTCTAAGCGGACCAAAACAAGATTCCACATGAACCACGTCACCTAGTAGTTCCATCCGGTGTGTCCAAAATGATATTCGGGCAACTAGTACGGTCGGTGCAAACCGTGCACATATCTTGCGTCAAGATTACCACTATCTCCAAATGGACTGAATCGAGCTTCCACTTGATCCTCATCACCTAGGAGTATAACCGGGTGTGTCCAAAACAATTTCTGAGCCTATGGTATATTTGGTGCAAACCGTGCACCTATCTTGCGTTAAGATTACCACTACCTCTAAACGGATTGAACCGAGCTTGCAATTGAGTCTCGTCACCAAGGAGTACCATGGGGTGTGTCCAAAACAATTTCTGAGCCAATGGTATGTTTGGTGCAAACCGTGCACATATCTTGCACATACACTAACCCTACCTCTAAACAGACCAAAACGAGATTCCACATGACCCACGTCACCTAGTAGTTCCATCAGGAGCGTCCAAAATGATATTCGAACCTCTAGTACGCTCGGTGCAAACCATGCACCTATCTTACATCAAGGCTACCACTATCTCCAAATGGGCTGAACCGAGCTTCCACTTGAGTCTCGTCACCTATGAGTACCACTGGGTGCATCCAAAATGATTTTTGAGCCTATAGTTGTTTGGTGCAACCCGTGCACCTATCATGCGTCAAGATTACCACTATCTCCAAATGGGCTGAACCGAGCTTCCACTTGAGTCTCGTCACCTTGGAGTACCACTAGGTGCATCCAAAATGATTTCTGAGCCTATAGTTGTTTGGTGCAAACCGTGCACCTATCTTGCGTCAAGATTACCCCTATCTCCAAATGGATTGAATCGAGCTTCCACTTGAGCCTCATCACGTAGGAGTACCACCGGGTGTGTTCAAAACAATTTCTGAGCCTATGGTATATTTGGCGCAAACCGTGCACCTATCTTGCATCAAGATTAGCACTATCTCCAAACGGATTGAACCGAGCTTGCACTTGAGTCTCGTCACCAAGGAGTACCACGGGGTGTGTCCAAAACGATTTCTGAGCCAATGGTATGTTTGGCGCAAACCGTGCACCTATTTTGCACTAACACTAAACCTATCTCTAAACGGACCAAAAGTAGATTCCACATGACCCACGTCACCTAGTAGTTCCATCTGGTGCGTCCAAAAAGATATTCGAGCCTCTAGTACGCTCAGTGCAAACCATGCACCTATCTTGCGTCAAGATTACCACTATCTCCAAATGGGCTGAACCGAGCTTCCACTTGAGTCTCGTCACCTAGGAGTACCACTAGGTGCATCCAAAATGATTTCTGAGCCTACAGCTGTTTGGTGCAAACCGTGCACCTATCTTGCGTCAAGATGACCACTATTCCAAATGGACTGAATCGAGCTTCCACTTGAGCCTCATCACCTAGGAGTACCACCGGATGTGTCCAGAACAATTTTTGAGCCTATGGTATATATCTCCAAACGGATTGAACCGAGCTTGCACTTGAGTCTTGTCGCCAAGGAGTACCACGGGGTGTGTCCAAAACTATTTCTGAGCCAATGGTATGTTTGGCGCAAACGGTGCACCAATCTTGCGCTGACACTAACCCTATCTCTAAACGAACCAAAACAAGATTCCACATGACCCACGTCACCTAGTAGTTCCATCCGGTGTGTCCAAAATGATATTCGGGCAACTATTACGGTCGGTGCAAACCGTGCACCTATCTTGCGTCAAGATTACCACTATCTCCAAATGGACTGAATCGAGCTTCCAATTGAGCCTCATCACCTAGGAGTATAACCGGGTGTGTCCAAAACAATTTCTGAGCCTATGGTATATTTGGCGCAAACCGTGCACCTATCTTGCGTTAAGATTACCACTATCTCCAAACGGATTGAACCGAGCTTGCACTTGAGTCTCGTCACCAAGGAGTACCACGGGGTGTGTCCAAAACAATTTCTGAGCCAATGGTATGTTTGGTGCAAACCGTGCACTTATCTTGCACATACACTAACCCTACCTCTAAACAGACCAAAACGAGATTCCACATGACCCACGTCACCTAGTAGTTCCATCAGGAGCGTCCAAAATGATATTCAAACCTCTAGTACGCTAGGTGCAAACCTTGCACCTATCTTGCATCAAGGCTACCACTATCTCCAAATGGGCTGAACCGAGCTTCCACTTGAGTCTCGTCACCTAGGAGTACCACTGGGTGCATCCAAAATGATTTTTGAGCCTATAGTTGTTTGGTGCAACCCGTGCACCTATCATGCGTCAAGATTACCACTATCTCCAAATGGGCTGAACCGAGCTTCCACTTGAGTATCGTCACCTAGGAGTACCACTAGGTGCATCCAAAATGGTTTCTGAGCCTATAGTTGTTTGGTGCAAACCGTGCACCTATCTAACGTCAAGATTACCCCTATCTCCAAATGGATTGAATCGAGCTTCCACTTCAGCCTCATCACGTAGGAGTACCACCGGGTGTGTTCAAAACAATTTCTGAGCCTATGGTATATTTGGCGCAAACCGTGCACCTATCTTGCATCAAGATTAGCACTATCTCCAAACGGATTGAACCGAGCTTGCACTTGAGTCTCGTCACCAAGGAGTTCCACGGGGTGTGTCCAAAACTATTTGTGAGCCAATGGTATGTTTGGCGCAAACCGTGCACCTATCTTGCACTGACACTAACTCTATCTCTAAACGGACCAAAAGGAGATTCCACATGACCCACATCACCTACTAGTTCCATCCGGTGCGTCCAAAAAGATATTCGAGCCTCTAGTACGCTCGGTGCAAACCATGCACCTATCTTGCGTCAAGATTACCACTATCTCCAAATGGGCTGAACCGAGCTTCCACTTGAGTCTCGTCACCTAGGAGTACCACTAGGTGCATCCAAAATGATTTCTGAGCCTACAGCTGTTTGGTGCAAACCGTGCACCTATCTTGCGTCAAGATGACCACTATTCCAAATGGACTGAATCGAGCTTCCACTTGAGCCTCATCACCTATGAGTACCACCGGATGTGTCCAAAACAATTTTTGAGCCTATGGTATATATCTCCAAACGGATTGAACCGAGCTTGCACTTGAGTCTTATCACCAAGGAGTACCACGGGGTGTGTCCAAAACTATTTCTGAGCCAATGGTATGTTTGGCGCAAACTGTGCACCAATCTTGCACTGACACTAACCCTATCTCTAAACGAACCAAAACAAGATTCCACATGACCCACGTCACCTAGTAGTTCCATCCGGTGTGTCCAAAACGATATTCGGGCAACTAGTACGGTCGGTGCAAACCGTGCACCTATCTTGCGTCAAGATTGCCACTATCTCCAAATGGACTGAATCGAGCTTCCACTTGAGCCTCATCACCTAGGAGTATAACCGGGTGTGTCCAAAACAATTTCTGAGCCTATGGTATATTTGGCGCAAACCGTGCACCTATCCTGCGTTAAGATTACCACTATCTCCAAACGGATTGAACCGAGCATGCACTTGAGTCTCGTCACCAAGGAGTACCACGGGGTGCGTCCAAAACGATTTCTGAGCCAATGGTATGTTTGGCGCAAACCGTGCAACTATCTTGCACTGACACTAACCCTATCTCTAAATGGACCAAAAGGAGATTCCACATGACCCACGTCACCTAGTAGTTCCATCTGGTGCGTCCAAAAAGATATTCGAGCCTCTAGTACGCTCGGTGCAAACCATGCACCTATCTTGCGTCAAGATTACCACTATCTCCAAATGGGCTGAACCGAGCTTCCACTTGAGTCTCGTCACCTAGGAGTACCACTAGGTGCATCCAAAATGATTTCTGAGCCTACAGCTGTTTGGTGCAAACCGTGCACCTATCTTGCGTCAAGATGACCACTATTCCAAATGGACTGAATCGAGCTTCCACTTGAGCCTCATCACCTAGGAGTGCCACCGGATGTGTCCAAAACAATTTCTGAGCCTATGGTATATATCTCCAAACGGATTGAACCGAGCTTGCACTTGAGTCTTGTCGCCAAGGAGTACCACGGGGTGTGTCCAAAACTATATTTGAGCCAATGGTATGTTTGGCGCAAACTGTGCACCTATCTTGCACTGACACTAACCCTATCTCTAAGCGGACCAAAACAAGATTCCACATGAACCACGTCACCTAGTAGTTCCATCCGGTGTGTCCAAAATGATATTCGGGCAACTAGTACGGTCGGTGCAAACCGTGCACATATCTTGCGTCAAGATTACCACTATCTCCAAATGGACTGAATCGAGCTTCCACTTGATCCTCATCACCTAGGAGTATAACCGGGTGTGTCCAAAACAATTTCTGAGCCTATGGTATATTTGGTGCAAACCGTGCACCTATCTTGCGTTAAGATTACCACTACCTCTAAACGGATTGAACCGAGCTTGCAATTGAGTCTCGTCACCAAGGAGTACCATGGGGTGTGTCCAAAACAATTTCTGAGCCAATGGTATGTTTGGTGCAAACCGTGCACATATCTTGCACATACACTAACCCTACCTCTAAACAGACCAAAACGAGATTCCACATGACCCACGTCACCTAGTAGTTCCATCAGGAGCGTCCAAAATGATATTCGAACCTCTAGTACGCTCGGTGCAAACCATGCACCTATCTTACATCAAGGCTACCACTATCTCCAAATGGGCTGAACCGAGCTTCCACTTGAGTCTCGTCACCTATGAGTACCACTGGGTGCATCCAAAATGATTTTTGAGCCTATAGTTGTTTGGTGCAACCCGTGCACCTATCATGCGTCAAGATTACCACTATCTCCAAATGGGCTGAACCGAGCTTCCACTTGAGTCTCGTCACCTTGGAGTACCACTAGGTGCATCCAAAATGATTTCTGAGCCTATAGTTGTTTGGTGCAAACCGTGCACCTATCTTGCGTCAAGATTACCCCTATCTCCAAATGGATTGAATCGAGCTTCCACTTGAGCCTCATCACGTAGGAGTACCACCGGGTGTGTTCAAAACAATTTCTGAGCCTATGGTATATTTGGCGCAAACCGTGCACCTATCTTGCATCAAGATTAGCACTATCTCCAAACGGATTGAACCGAGCTTGCACTTGAGTCTCGTCACCAAGGAGTACCACGGGGTGTGTCCAAAACGATTTCTGAGCCAATGGTATGTTTGGCGCAAACCGTGCACCTATTTTGCACTAACACTAAACCTATCTCTAAACGGACCAAAAGTAGATTCCACATGACCCACGTCACCTAGTAGTTCCATCTGGTGCGTCCAAAAAGATATTCGAGCCTCTAGTACGCTCAGTGCAAACCATGCACCTATCTTGCGTCAAGATTACCACTATCTCCAAATGGGCTGAACCGAGCTTCCACTTGAGTCTCGTCACCTAGGAGTACCACTAGGTGCATCCAAAATGATTTCTGAGCCTACAGCTGTTTGGTGCAAACCGTGCACCTATCTTGCGTCAAGATGACCACTATTCCAAATGGACTGAATCGAGCTTCCACTTGAGCCTCATCACCTAGGAGTACCACCGGATGTGTCCAGAACAATTTTTGAGCCTATGGTATATATCTCCAAACGGATTGAACCGAGCTTGCACTTGAGTCTTGTCGCCAAGGAGTACCACGGGGTGTGTCCAAAACTATTTCTGAGCCAATGGTATGTTTGGCGCAAACGGTGCACCAATCTTGCGCTGACACTAACCCTATCTCTAAACGAACCAAAACAAGATTCCACATGACCCACGTCACCTAGTAGTTCCATCCGGTGTGTCCAAAATGATATTCGGGCAACTATTACGGTCGGTGCAAACCGTGCACCTATCTTGCGTCAAGATTACCACTATCTCCAAATGGACTGAATCGAGCTTCCAATTGAGCCTCATCACCTAGGAGTATAACCGGGTGTGTCCAAAACAATTTCTGAGCCTATGGTATATTTGGCGCAAACCGTGCACCTATCTTGCGTTAAGATTACCACTATCTCCAAACGGATTGAACCGAGCTTGCACTTGAGTCTCGTCACCAAGGAGTACCACGGGGTGTGTCCAAAACAATTTCTGAGCCAATGGTATGTTTGGTGCAAACCGTGCACTTATCTTGCACATACACTAACCCTACCTCTAAACAGACCAAAACGAGATTCCACATGACCCACGTCACCTAGTAGTTCCATCAGGAGCGTCCAAAATGATATTCAAACCTCTAGTACGCTAGGTGCAAACCTTGCACCTATCTTGCATCAAGGCTACCACTATCTCCAAATGGGCTGAACCGAGCTTCCACTTGAGTCTCGTCACCTAGGAGTACCACTGGGTGCATCCAAAATGATTTTTGAGCCTATAGTTGTTTGGTGCAACCCGTGCACCTATCATGCGTCAAGATTACCACTATCTCCAAATGGGCTGAACCGAGCTTCCACTTGAGTATCGTCACCTAGGAGTACCACTAGGTGCATCCAAAATGGTTTCTGAGCCTATAGTTGTTTGGTGCAAACCGTGCACCTATCTAACGTCAAGATTACCCCTATCTCCAAATGGATTGAATCGAGCTTCCACTTCAGCCTCATCACGTAGGAGTACCACCGGGTGTGTTCAAAACAATTTCTGAGCCTATGGTATATTTGGCGCAAACCGTGCACCTATCTTGCATCAAGATTAGCACTATCTCCAAACGGATTGAACCGAGCTTGCACTTGAGTCTCGTCACCAAGGAGTTCCACGGGGTGTGTCCAAAACTATTTGTGAGCCAATGGTATGTTTGGCGCAAACCGTGCACCTATCTTGCACTGACACTAACTCTATCTCTAAACGGACCAAAAGGAGATTCCACATGACCCACATCACCTACTAGTTCCATCCGGTGCGTCCAAAAAGATATTCGAGCCTCTAGTACGCTCGGTGCAAACCATGCACCTATCTTGCGTCAAGATTACCACTATCTCCAAATGGGCTGAACCGAGCTTCCACTTGAGTCTCGTCACCTAGGAGTACCACTAGGTGCATCCAAAATGATTTCTGAGCCTACAGCTGTTTGGTGCAAACCGTGCACCTATCTTGCGTCAAGATGACCACTATTCCAAATGGACTGAATCGAGCTTCCACTTGAGCCTCATCACCTATGAGTACCACCGGATGTGTCCAAAACAATTTTTGAGCCTATGGTATATATCTCCAAACGGATTGAACCGAGCTTGCACTTGAGTCTTATCACCAAGGAGTACCACGGGGTGTGTCCAAAACTATTTCTGAGCCAATGGTATGTTTGGCGCAAACTGTGCACCAATCTTGCACTGACACTAACCCTATCTCTAAACGAACCAAAACAAGATTCCACATGACCCACGTCACCTAGTAGTTCCATCCGGTGTGTCCAAAACGATATTCGGGCAACTAGTACGGTCGGTGCAAACCGTGCACCTATCTTGCGTCAAGATTGCCACTATCTCCAAATGGACTGAATCGAGCTTCCACTTGAGCCTCATCACCTAGGAGTATAACCGGGTGTGTCCAAAACAATTTCTGAGCCTATGGTATATTTGGCGCAAACCGTGCACCTATCCTGCGTTAAGATTACCACTATCTCCAAACGGATTGAACCGAGCATGCACTTGAGTCTCGTCACCAAGGAGTACCACGGGGTGCGTCCAAAACGATTTCTGAGCCAATGGTATGTTTGGCGCAAACCGTGCAACTATCTTGCACTGACACTAACCCTATCTCTAAATGGACCAAAAGGAGATTCCACATGACCCACGTCACCTAGTAGTTCCATCTGGTGCGTCCAAAAAGATATTCGAGCCTCTAGTACGCTCGGTGCAAACCATGCACCTATCTTGCGTCAAGATTACCACTATCTCCAAATGGGCTGAACCGAGCTTCCACTTGAGTCTCGTCACCTAGGAGTACCACTAGGTGCATCCAAAATGATTTCTGAGCCTACAGCTGTTTGGTGCAAACCGTGCACCTATCTTGCGTCAAGATGACCACTATTCCAAATGGACTGAATCGAGCTTCCACTTGAGCCTCATCACCTAGGAGTGCCACCGGATGTGTCCAAAACAATTTCTGAGCCTATGGTATATATCTCCAAACGGATTGAACCGAGCTTGCACTTGAGTCTTGTCGCCAAGGAGTACCACGGGGTGTGTCCAAAACTATATTTGAGCCAATGGTATGTTTGGCGCAAACTGTGCACCTATCTTGCACTGACACTAACCCTATCTCTAAGCGGACCAAAACAAGATTCCACATGAACCACGTCACCTAGTAGTTCCATCCGGTGTGTCCAAAATGATATTCGGGCAACTAGTACGGTCGGTGCAAACCGTGCACATATCTTGCGTCAAGATTACCACTATCTCCAAATGGACTGAATCGAGCTTCCACTTGATCCTCATCACCTAGGAGTATAACCGGGTGTGTCCAAAACAATTTCTGAGCCTATGGTATATTTGGTGCAAACCGTGCACCTATCTTGCGTTAAGATTACCACTACCTCTAAACGGATTGAACCGAGCTTGCAATTGAGTCTCGTCACCAAGGAGTACCATGGGGTGTGTCCAAAACAATTTCTGAGCCAATGGTATGTTTGGTGCAAACCGTGCACATATCTTGCACATACACTAACCCTACCTCTAAACAGACCAAAACGAGATTCCACATGACCCACGTCACCTAGTAGTTCCATCAGGAGCGTCCAAAATGATATTCGAACCTCTAGTACGCTCGGTGCAAACCATGCACCTATCTTACATCAAGGCTACCACTATCTCCAAATGGGCTGAACCGAGCTTCCACTTGAGTCTCGTCACCTATGAGTACCATTGGGTGCATCCAAAATGATTTTTGAGCCTATAGTTGTTTGGTGCAACCCGTGCACCTATCATGCGTCAAGATTACCACTATCTCCAAATGGGCTGAACCGAGCTTCCACTTGAGTCTCGTCACCTTGGAGTACCACTAGGTGCATCCAAAATGATTTCTGAGCCTATAGTTGTTTGGTGCAAACCGTGCACCTATCTTGCGTCAAGATTACCCCTATCTCCAAATGGATTGAATCGAGCTTCCACTTGAGCCTCATCACGTAGGAGTACCACCGGGTGTGTTCAAAACAATTTCTGAGCCTATGGTATATTTGGCGCAAACCGTGCACCTATCTTGCATCAAGATTAGCACTATCTCCAAACGGATTGAACCGAGCTTGCACTTGAGTCTCGTCACCAAGGAGTACCACGGGGTGTGTCCAAAACGATTTCTGAGCCAATGGTATGTTTGGCGCAAACCGTGCACCTATTTTGCACTAACACTAAACCTATCTCTAAACGGACCAAAAGTAGATTCCACATGACCCACGTCACCTAGTAGTTCCATCTGGTGCGTCCAAAAAGATATTCGAGCCTCTAGTACGCTCAGTGCAAACCATGCACCTATCTTGCGTCAAGATTACCACTATCTCCAAATGGGCTGAACCGAGCTTCCACTTGAGTCTCGTCACCTAGGAGTACCACTAGGTGCATCCAAAATGATTTCTGAGCCTACAGCTGTTTGGTGCAAACCGTGCACCTATCTTGCGTCAAGATGACCACTATTCCAAATGGACTGAATCGAGCTTCCACTTGAGCCTCATCACCTAGGAGTACCACCGGATGTGTCCAGAACAATTTTTGAGCCTATGGTATATATCTCCAAACGGATTGAACCGAGCTTGCACTTGAGTCTTGTCGCCAAGGAGTACCACGGGGTGTGTCCAAAACTATTTCTGAGCCAATGGTATGTTTGGCGCAAACGGTGCACCAATCTTGCGCTGACACTAACCCTATCTCTAAACGAACCAAAACAAGATTCCACATGACCCACGTCACCTAGTAGTTCCATCCGGTGTGTCCAAAATGATATTCGGGCAACTATTACGGTCGGTGCAAACCGTGCACCTATCTTGCGTCAAGATTACCACTATCTCCAAATGGACTGAATCGAGCTTCCAATTGAGCCTCATCACCTAGGAGTATAACCGGGTGTGTCCAAAACAATTTCTGAGCCTATGGTATATTTGGCGCAAACCGTGCACCTATCTTGCGTTAAGATTACCACTATCTCCAAACGGATTGAACCGAGCTTGCACTTGAGTCTCGTCACCAAGGAGTACCACGGGGTGTGTCCAAAACAATTTCTGAGCCAATGGTATGTTTGGTGCAAACCGTGCACTTATCTTGCACATACACTAACCCTACCTCTAAACAGACCAAAACGAGATTCCACATGACCCACGTCACCTAGTAGTTCCATCAGGAGCGTCCAAAATGATATTCAAACCTCTAGTACGCTAGGTGCAAACCTTGCACCTATCTTGCATCAAGGCTACCACTATCTCCAAATGGGCTGAACCGAGCTTCCACTTGAGTCTCGTCACCTAGGAGTACCACTGGGTGCATCCAAAATGATTTTTGAGCCTATAGTTGTTTGGTGCAACCCGTGCACCTATCATGCGTCAAGATTACCACTATCTCCAAATGGGCTGAACCGAGCTTCCACTTGAGTATCGTCACCTAGGAGTACCACTAGGTGCATCCAAAATGGTTTCTGAGCCTATAGTTGTTTGGTGCAAACCGTGCACCTATCTAACGTCAAGATTACCCCTATCTCCAAATGGATTGAATCGAGCTTCCACTTCAGCCTCATCACGTAGGAGTACCACCGGGTGTGTTCAAAACAATTTCTGAGCCTATGGTATATTTGGCGCAAACCGTGCACCTATCTTGCATCAAGATTAGCACTATCTCCAAACGGATTGAACCGAGCTTGCACTTGAGTCTCGTCACCAAGGAGTTCCACGGGGTGTGTCCAAAACTATTTGTGAGCCAATGGTATGTTTGGCGCAAACCGTGCACCTATCTTGCACTGACACTAACTCTATCTCTAAACGGACCAAAAGGAGATTCCACATGACCCACATCACCTACTAGTTCCATCCGGTGCGTCCAAAAAGATATTCGAGCCTCTAGTACGCTCGGTGCAAACCATGCACCTATCTTGCGTCAAGATTACCACTATCTCCAAATGGGCTGAACCGAGCTTCCACTTGAGTCTCGTCACCTAGGAGTACCACTAGGTGCATCCAAAATGATTTCTGAGCCTACAGCTGTTTGGTGCAAACCGTGCACCTATCTTGCGTCAAGATGACCACTATTCCAAATGGACTGAATCGAGCTTCCACTTGAGCCTCATCACCTATGAGTACCACCGGATGTGTCCAAAACAATTTTTGAGCCTATGGTATATATCTCCAAACGGATTGAACCGAGCTTGCACTTGAGTCTTATCACCAAGGAGTACCACGGGGTGTGTCCAAAACTATTTCTGAGCCAATGGTATGTTTGGCGCAAACTGTGCACCAATCTTGCACTGACACTAACCCTATCTCTAAACGAACCAAAACAAGATTCCACATGACCCACGTCACCTAGTAGTTCCATCCGGTGTGTCCAAAACGATATTCGGGCAACTAGTACGGTCGGTGCAAACCGTGCACCTATCTTGCGTCAAGATTGCCACTATCTCCAAATGGACTGAATCGAGCTTCCACTTGAGCCTCATCACCTAGGAGTATAACCGGGTGTGTCCAAAACAATTTCTGAGCCTATGGTATATTTGGCGCAAACCGTGCACCTATCCTGCGTTAAGATTACCACTATCTCCAAACGGATTGAACCGAGCATGCACTTGAGTCTCGTCACCAAGGAGTACCACGGGGTGCGTCCAAAACGATTTCTGAGCCAATGGTATGTTTGGTGCAAACCGTGCACATATCTGGCACATACACTAACCCTACCTCTAAACAGACCAAAACGAGATTCCACATGACCCACGTCACCTAGTAGTTCCATCGGGAGCGTCCAAAATGATATTCAAACCTCTAGTACGCTCAGTGCAAACCATGCACCTATCTTGCGTCAAGGTTACCACTATCTCCAAATGGGCTGAACCGAGCTTCCACTTGAGTCTCGTCACCTAGGAGTACCACTGGGTGCATCCAAAATGATTTTTGAGCCTATAGTTGTTTGGTGCATACCGTGCACTTATCTTGCGTCAAGATTACCCCTATCTCCAAATGGATTGAATCGAGCTTCCACTTGAGCCTCATCACGTAGGAGTACCACCGGGTGTGTTCAAAACAATTTCTAAGCCAATGGTATATTTGGCGCAAACCGTGCACCTATCTTGCATCAAGATTAGCACTATCTCCAAACGGATTGAACCGAGCTTGCACTTGAGTCTCGTCACCAAGGAGTACCACGGGGTGTGTCCAAAACTATTTCTGAGCCAATGTTATGTTTGGCGCAAACTATGCACCTATCTTGCACTGACACTAACCCTATCTCTAAACGGGCCAAAACAAGATTCCACATGACCCACGTCACCAAGTAGTTCCATCCGGTGTGTCCAAAACGATATTCGGGCCTCTGGTACGGTCGATGCAAACCGTGCACCTATCTTGCGTCAAGATTACCACTATCTCCAAATGGACTGAATCAATCTTCCACTTGAGCCTCATCAACTAGGAGTATAACCGGGTGTGTCCAAAAAAATCTGAGCCAATGGTATATTTGGGGCAAACCGAGCTTCCACTTCAGTCTCGTCACCAAGGAGTACCACGGGGTGCGTCCAAAACAATTTCTGAGCCAATGGTATGTTTGGTGCAAATTTTGCACATATCTTGCACATACACTAAACCTATCTCTAAACAGACCAAAACGAGATTCCACATGACCCACTTCACCTAGTAGTTCCATCGGGAGCGTCCAAAATTATATTTGAACCTCTAGTATGCTCGGTGCAAACCATGCACCTATCTTGCGTCAAGATTAGCACTATCTCCAATGGGCTGAACCGAGCTTGCACTTGAGTCTCGTCGCCAAGGAGTACCATGGGGTGTGTCCAAAACTATTTCTGAGCCAATGGTATGTTTGGCGCAAACTGTGCACCTATCTTGCATCAAGATGACCACTATGTCCAAATAGACTGAATCGAGCTTCCACTTGAGCCTCATCACCTAGGAGTACCACCGGATGTGTCCAAAACAATTTCTGAGCCTATGTTATATATCTCCAAACGGATTGAACCAAGCTTGCACTTGAATCTTGTCACCAAGGAGTACCACGAGTTGTGTCCAAAACTATTTCTGAGCCAATGGTATGTTTGGCGCAAACTGTGTACCTATCTTGCACTGACACTAACCTTATCTCTAAATCGACCAAAACGATAATCGGGATTCTAGCACGGTGTGTCCAAAACGATAATCGGGATTCTAGCACGGTCGGTGCAAACCGTGCACCTATCTTGCGTCAAGATTACCACTATCTCCAAATGGACTGAATCGAGCTTCCACTTGAGCCTCATCACCTAGGAGTATAACCGGGTGTGTCCAAAACAATTTCTGAGCCTATGGTATATTTGGCGCAAACCGTGCACCTATCTTGCGTTAAGATTACCACTATCTCCAAACGGATTGAACCGAGCTTGCACTTGAGTCTCGTCACCAAGGAGTACCACGGGGTGCATCCAAAATGATTTCTGAGCCAATGGTATGTTTGGTGCAAACTGTGCACATATCTTGCACATACACTAACCCTACCTCTAAACAGACCAAAACGAGATTCCACATAACCCACGTCACCTAGTAGTTCCATCGGGAGCATCCAAAATGATATTCGAACCTCTAGTACGCTCGGTTCAAACCATGCACCTATCTTGCGTCAAGGTTACCACTATCTCCAAATGGGCTAAACCGAGCTTCCACTTGAGCCTCGTCACCTAGGAGTACCACTGGGTGCATCCAAAATGATTTTTGAGCCTATAGTTGTTTGGTGCAACCCGTCCACCTATGATGCGTCAAGATTACCACTATCTCCAAATGGGCTGAACCGAGCTTCCACTTGAGTCTCGTCACCTAGGTGTACCACTAGGTGCATCCAAAATGATTTCTAAGCCTATAGTTGTATGGTGCAAACCGTGCACCTATCTTGCGTCAAGATTACCCCTATCTCCAAATGGATTGAATCGAGCTTCCACTTGAGCCTCATCACGTAGGAGTACCACCGGGTGTGTTCAAAACAATTTCTGAGCCTATGGTATATTTGGCGCAAACCGTGCACCTATCTTGCGTCAAGATTAGCACTATCTCCAAACAGATTGAACCGAGCTTGCACTTGAGTCTCGTCACCAAGGAGTACCACGGGGTGTGTCCAAAACGATTTCTGAGCCAATGGTATGTTTGGCGCAAACCGTGCACCTATCTTGCACTGACACTAACCCTATCTCTAAACGGACCAAAAGGAGATTCCACATTACCCACGTCACCTTGTAGTTCCATCCGGTGCGTCCAAAATGATATTCGAGCCTCTAGTATGCTCGGTGCAAACTATGCAAATATCTTGCGTCAAGATTACTACTACCTCCAAATGGGCTGAACCGAGCTTCCACTTGAGTCTCGTCACCTAGGAGTACCACTAGGTGCATCCAAAATGATTTCTGAGCCTACAGCTGTTTGGTGCAAACCGTGCACCTATCTTGCGTCAAGATGACCACTATCTCCAAATGGACTGAATCGAGCTTCCACTTGAGCCTCATCACCTAGGAGTACCACCGGATGTGTCCAAAACAATTTCTGAGCCTATGTTATATATCTCCAAACGGATTGAACCAAGCTTGCACTTGAGTCTTGTCGCCAAGGAGTACCACGGGGTGTGTCCAAAACTATTTCTGAGCCAATGGTATGTTTGGCGCAAACTGTGCACCTATCTTGCACTGACACTAACCCTATCTCTAAACGGACCAAAACAAGATTCCACATGACCCACATCACCTATTAGTTCCATCCGGTGTGTCCAAAATGATATTCGGGCCTCTAGCACGGTCGGTGCAAACCGTGCACCTATCTTGCGTCAAGATTACCACTATCTCCAAATGGACTGAATCGGGCTTCCACTTGAGCCTCATCACGTAGGAGTACCACCGGGTGTGTTCAAAACAATTTCTGAGCCTATGGTATATTTGGCGCAAACCGTGCACCTATCTTGCGTCAAGATTAGCACTATCTCCAAACAGATTGAACCGAGCTTGCACTTGAGTCTCGTCACCAAGGAGTACCACGGGGTGTGTCCAAAACGATTTGTGAGCCAATGGTATGTTTGGCGCAAACCGTGCACCTATCTTGCACTGACACTAACCCTATCTCTAAACAGACCAAAAGGAGATTCCACATTACCCACGTCACCTTGTAGTTCCATCCGGTGCGTCCAAAATGATATTCGAGCCGCTAGTATGCTCGGTGCAAACCATGCAAATATCTTGCGTCAAGATTACTACTACCTCCAAATGGGCTGAACCGAGCTTCCACTTGAGTCTCGTCACCTAGGAGTACCACTAGGTGCATCCAAAATGATTTCTGAGCCCATAGCTATTTGGTTCAAACCGTGCACCTATCTTGCGTCAAGATGACCACTATCTCCAAATGGACTGAATCGAGCTTCCACTTGAGCCTCATCACCTAGGAGTACCACCGGGTGTGTCCATAACAATTTCTGAGCCTATGGTATATATCTCCAAACAGATTGAACCGAGCTTGCACTTGAGTCTCGTCACCAACGAGTACCACAGGGTGTGCCCAAAACTATTTCTGAGCCAATGGTATGTTTGACGCAAACTGTGCACCTATCTTGCACTGACACTAACCATATCTCTAAACAGACTAAAACAAGATTCCACATGACCCACGTCACCTAGTAGTTCCATCCGGTGTGTCCAAAACGATATTCGGGCCTCTGGTACGGTCGATGCAAACCGTGCACCTATCTTGCGTCAAGATTACCACTATCTCCAAATGGACTGAATCGATCTTCCACTTGAGCCTCATCAACTAGGAGTATAACCGGGTGTGTCCAAAAAAATTTCTGAGCCAATGGTATATTTGGCGCAAACCGTGCAGCTATCTTGCGTTAAGATTACCACTATCTCCAAACGGATTGAACCGAGCTTCCACTTGAGTCTCGTCACCAAGGAGTACCACGGGGTGCGTCCAAAATGATTTCTGAGCCAATGGTATGTTTGGTGCAAATTGTGCACATATCTTGCACATACACTAAACCTTTCTCTAAACAGACCAAAACAAGATTCCACATGACCCACTTCACCTAGTAGTTCCATCGGAGCGTCCAAAATGATATTTGAACCTCTATTACACTCGGTGCAAACCATGCACCTATCTTGCACTGACACTAACCCTATCTCTAAACAGACCAAAAGGAGATTTCACATTACCCACGTCACCTAGTAGTTCCATCGGGTGCGTCCAAAATGATATTCGAACCTCTAGTATGCTCGGTGCAAACCATGCACCTATCTTGCGTCAAGGTTACCACTATCTCCAAATGGGCTGAACCGAGCTTCCACTTGAGTCTCGTCACCTAGGAGTACCACTAGGTGCATCCAAAATGATTTCTGAGCCTACAGCTGTTTGGTGCAAACCGTGCACCTATCTTGCGTCAAGATGACCACTATCTCCAAATGGACTGAATCGAGCTTCCACTTGAGCCTCATCACCTAGGAGTACCACCGGATGTGTCCAAAACAATTTCTGAGCCTATGGTATATATCTCCAAACGGATTGAACCAAGCTTGCACATGAGTCTTGTCGCCAAGGAGTACCACTGGGTGTGTCCAAAACTATTTCTGAGCCAATGGTATGTTTGGCGCAAACTGTGCACCTATCTTGAACTGACACTAACCCTATCTCTAAACGGACCAAAACAAGATTCCACATGACCGACGTCACCTATTAGTTCCATCCGGTGTGTCCAAAACGTTATTCAGGCCTCTAGTACGGTCGGTGCAAACCGTGCACCTATCCTGCGTCAAGATTACCACTATCTCCAAATGGACTGAATCGAGCTTCCACTTGAGCCTCATCACCTAGAGTATAACCGGGTGTGTCCAAAACAATTTCTGAGCCTATGGTATATTTGGCGCAAACCGTGCACCTATCTTGCGTTAAGATTACCACTATCTCCAAACGGATTGAACCGAGCTTGCACTTGAGTCTCGTCACCAAGGAGTACCACGGGGTGCATCCAAAATGATTTCTGAGCCAATGGTATGTTTGGTGCAAACTATGCACATATCTTGCACATACACTAACCCTACCTCTAAACAGACCAAAACGAGATTCCAGATAACCCACGTCACCTAGTAGTTCCATCGGGAGCATCCAAAATGATATTCGAACCACTAGTACGCTCGGTGCAAACCATGCACCTATCTTGCGTCAAGGTTACCACTATCTCCAAATGGGCTAAACCGAGCTTCCACTTGAGCCTCGTCACCTAGGAGTACCACTGGGTGCATCCAAAATGATTTTTGAGCCTATATTGTTTGGTGCAACCCGTGCACCTATGATGCGTCAAGATTACCACTATCTCCAAATGGGCTGAACCAAGCTTCCACTTGAGTCTCGTCACCTAGGTGTACCACTAGGTGCATCCAAAATGATTTCTAAACCTATAGTTGTATGGTGCAAACTGTGCACCTATCTTGTGTCAAGATTACCCCTATCTCCAAATGGATCGAATCGAGCTTCCACTTGAGCCTCATCACGTAGGAGTACCACCGGGTGTGTTCAAAACAATTTCTGAGCCTATGGTATATTTGGCGCAAACCGTGCACCTATCTTGCGTCAAGATTAGCACTATCTCCAAACAGATTGAACCGAGGTTGCACTTGAGTCTCGTCACCATGGAGTACCACGGGATGTGTCCAAAACGATTTCTGAGCCAATGGTATGTTTGGCGCAAACTGTGCACCTATCTTGCACTGACACTAACCCTATCTCTAAACGGACCAAAACAAGATTCCACATGACCCACATCACCTATTAGTTCCATCCGGTGTGTCCAAAATGATATTCGGGCCTCTAGCACGGTCGGTGCAAACCGTGCACCTATCTTGCGTCAAGATTACCACTATCTCCAAATGGACTGAATCGAGCTTCCACTTGAGCCTCATCACGTAGGAGTACCACCGGGTGTGTTCAAAACAATTTCTGAGCCTATGGTATATTTGGCGCAAACCGTGCACCTATCTTGCGTCAAGATTAGCACTATCTCCAAACAGATTGAACCGAGCTTGCACTTGAGTCTCGTCACCAAGGAGTACCACGGGGTGTGTCCAAAACGATTTCTGAGCCAATGGTATGTTTGGCGCAAACCGTGCACCTATCTTGCACTGACACTAACCCTATCTCTAAACAGACCAAAAGGAGATTCCACATTACCCACGTCACCTTGTAGTTCCATCCGGTGCGTCCAAAATGATATTCGAGCCGCTAGTATGCTCGGTGCAAACCATGCAAATATCTTGCGTCAAGATTACTACTACCTCCAAATGGGCTGAACCGAGCTTCCACTTGAGTCTCGTCACCTAGGAGTACCACTAGGTGCATCCAAAATGATTTCTGAGCCCATAGCTATTTGGTTCAAACCGTGCACCTATCTTGCGTCAAGATGACCACTATCTCCAAATGGACTGAATCGAGCTTCCACTTGAGCCTCATCACCTAGGAGTACCACCGGGTGTGTCCATAACAATTTCTGAGCCTATGGTATATATCTCCAAACAGATTGAACCGAGCTTGCACTTGAGTCTCGTCACCAACGAGTACCACAGGGTGTGCCCAAAACTATTTCTGAGCCAATGGTATGTTTGACGCAAACTGTGCACCTATCTTGCACTGACACTAACCATATCTCTAAACAGACTAAAACAAGATTCCACATGACCCACGTCACCTAGTAGTTCCATCCGGTGTGTCCAAAACGATATTCGGGCCTCTGGTACGGTCGATGCAAACCGTGCACCTATCTTGCGTCAAGATTACCACTATCTCCAAATGGACTGAATCGATCTTCCACTTGAGCCTCATCAACTAGGAGTATAACCGGGTGTGTCCAAAAAAATTTCTGAGCCAATGGTATATTTGGCGCAAACCGTGCACCTATCTTGCGTTAAGATTACCACTATCTCCAAACGGATTGAACCGAGCTTCCACTTGAGTCTCGTCACCAAGGAGTACCACGGGGTGCGTCCAAAATGATTTCTGAGCCAATGGTATGTTTGGTGCAAATTGTGCACATATCTTGCACATACACTAAACCTTTCTCTAAACAGACCAAAACAAGATTCCACATGACCCACTTCACCTAGTAGTTCCATCGGAGCGTCCAAAATGATATTTGAACCTCTATTACACTCGGTGCAAACCATGCACCTATCTTGCGTCAAGGTTACCACTATCTCCAAATGGGCTGAACCGAGCTTCCACTTGAGTCTCGTCACCTAGGAGTACCACTAGGTGCATCCAAAATGATTTCTGAGCCTACAGCTGTTTGGTGCAAACCGTGCACCTATCTTGCGTCAAGATGACCACTATCTCCAAATGGACTGAATCGAGCTTCCACTTGAGCCTCATCACCTAGGAGTACCACCGGATGTGTCCAAAACAATTTCTGAGCCTATGGTATATATCTCCAAACGGATTGAACCAAGCTTGCACATGAGTCTTGTCGCCAAGGAGTACCACGGGGTGTGTCCAAAACTATTTCTGAGCCAATGGTATGTTTGGCGCAAACTGTGCACCTATCTTGAACTGACACTAACCCTATCTCTAAACGGACCAAAACAAGACTCCACATGACCGACGTCACCTATTAGTTCCATCCGGTGTGTCCAAAACGATATTCAGGCCTCTAGTACGGTCGGTGCAAACCGTGCACCTATCCTGCGTCAAGATTACCACTATCTCCAAATGGACTGAATCGAGCTTCCACTTGAGCCTCATCACCTAGAGTATAACCGGGTGTGTCCAAAACAATTTCTGAGCCTATGGTATATTTGGCGCAAACCGTGCACCTATCTTGCGTTAAGATTACCACTATCTCCAAACGGATTGAACCGAGCTTGCACTTGAGTCTCGTCACCAAGGAGTACCACGGGGTGCATCCAAAATGATTTCTGAGCCAATGGTATGTTTGGTGCAAACTATGCACATATCTTGCACATACACTAACCCTACCTCTAAACAGACCAAAACAAGATTCCACATAACCCACGTCACCTAGTAGTTCCATCGGGAGCATCCAAAATGATATTCGAACCTCTAGTACGCTCGGTGCAAACCATGCACCTATCTTGCGTCAAGGTTACCACTATCTCCAAATGGGCTAAACCGAGCTTCCACTTGAGCCTCGTCACCTAGGAGTACCACTGGGTGCATCCAAAATGATTTTTGAGCCTATATTGTTTGGTGCAACCCGTGCACCTATGATGCGTCAAGATTACCACTATCTCCAAATGGGCTGAACCAAGCTTCCACTTGAGTCTCGTCACCTAGGTGTACCACTAGGTGCATCCAAAATGATTTCTAAACCTATAGTTGTATGGTGCAAACTGTGCACCTATCTTGTGTCAAGATTACCCCTATCTCCAAATGAATCGAATCGAGCTTCCACTTGAGCCTCATCACGTAGGAGTACCACCGGGTGTGTTCAAAACAATTTCTGAGCCTATGGTATATTTGGCGCAAACCGTGCACCTATCTTGCGTCAAGATTAGCACTATCTCCAAACAGATTGAACCGAGGTTGCACTTGAGTCTCGTCACCATGGAGTACCACGGGATGTGTCCAAAACGATTTCTGAGCCAATGGTATGTTTGGCGCAAACTGTGCACCTATCTTGCACATACACTAACCCTACCTCTAAACAGACCGAAACGAGATTCCACATGACCCATGTCACCTAGTAGTTCCATCGAGAGCGTCCAAAATGATATTCGAACCTCTACTACGCTCGGTGAAAACCATGCACCTATCTTGCGTCAAGATTACCACTATCTGCAAATGGGCTAAACCGAGCTTCCACTTGAGCCTCGTCACCTAGGAGTACCACTATGTGCATCCAAAATGATTTCTGAGCCTATAGCTGTTTGGTGCAAACCGTGCACCTATCTTGCGTCAAGATGACCACTATCTCAAAATGGACTGAATCGAGCTTCCACTTGAGCCTCATCACCTAGGAGTACCACCGGGTGTGTCCAAAACAATTTCTGAGCCTATGGTATATATCTCCAAACAGATTGAACCGAGCTTGCACTTGAGTCTCGTTGCCAAGGAGTACCACAGGGTGTGTCCAAAACTATTTCTGAGCCAATGGTATGTTTGGCGCAAACTTTGCACCTATCTTGCACGGACACTAACCATATCTCTAAACAGACTAAAACAAGATTCCACATGACCCACGTCACCTAGTAGTTCCATCCGGTGTGTCCAAAATGATATTCGGGCCTCTGGTACGGTCGATGCAAACCGTGCACCTATCTTGCGTCAAGATTACCACTATCTCCAAATGGACTGAATCGATCTTCCACTTGAGCCTCATCACCTAGGAGTATAACCGGGTGTGTCCAAAATTTTTTTTGAGCCAATGGTATATTTGGCACAAACCGTGCACCTATCTTGCGTTAAGATTACCACTATCTCCAAACGGATTGAACCGAGCTTCCACTTGAGTCTCGTCACCAAGGAGTACCACGGGGTGCGTCCAAAATGATTTCTGAGCCAATGGTATGTTTGGTGCAAATTGTGCACATATCTTGCACATACACTAAACCTATCTCTAAACAGACCAAAACAAGATTCCACATGACCCACGTCACCTAGTAGTTCCATCGGAGCGTCCAAAATGATATTTGAACCTCTATTACACTCGGTGCAAACCATGCACCTATCTTGCGTCAAGGTTACCACTATCTCCAAATGGGCTGAACCGAGCTTCCACTTGAGTCTCGTCACCTAGGAGTACCACTAGGTGCATCCAAAATGATTTCTGAGCCTACAGCTGTTTGGTGCAAACCGTGCACCTATCTTGCGTCAAGATGACCACTATCTCCAAATGGACTGAATCGAGCTTCCACTTGAGCCTCATCACCTAGGAGTACCACCGGATGTGTCCAAAACAATTTCTGAGCCTATGGTATATATCTCCAAACGGATTGAACCAAGCTTGCACATGAGTCTTGTCGCCAAGGAGTACCACGGGGTATGTCCAAAACTATTTCTGAGCCAATGGTATGTTTGGCGCAAACTGTGCACCTATCTTGAACTGACACTAACCCTATCTCTAAACGGACCAAAACAAGATTCCACATGACCGACGTCACCTATTAGTTCCATCCGGTGTGTCCAAAACGATATTCAGGCCTCTAGTACGGTCGGTGCAAACCGTGCACCTATCTTGCGTCAAGATTACCACTATCTCCAAATGGACTGAATCGATCTTCCACTTGAGCCTCATCACCTAGGAGTATAACCGGGTGTGTCCAAAATTTTTTTTGAGCCAATGGCATATTTGGCGCAAACCGTGCACCTATCTTGCGTTAAGATTACCACTATCTCCAAACGGATTGAACCGAGCTTCCACTTGAGTCTTGTCACCAAGGAGTACCACGGGGTGCGTCCAAAACGATTTCTGAGCCAATGGTATATTTGGTGCAAACTGTTCACATATTTTGCACATACACTAAACCTATCTCTAAACAGACCAAAACGAGATTCCACATGACCCACGTCACCTAGTAGTTCCATCGGGAGCGTCCAAAATGATATTTGAACCTATAGTACGCTCGGTGCAAACCATGCACCTATCTTGCGTCAAGGTTACCACTATCTCCAAATGGGCTGAACCGAGCTTCCACTTGAGTCTCGTCACCTAGGAGTACCACTAGGTGCATCCAAAATGATTTCTGAGCCTATAGTTGTTTGGTGCAAACCGTGCACCTATCTTGCGTCAAGATTACCCGTATCTCAAAATGGATTGAATCGAGCTTCCACTTGAGCCTCATCACGTAGGAGTACAACCGGGTGTGTTCAAAACAATTTCTGAGCCTATGGTATATTTGACGCAAACCGTGCACCTGTCTTACATCAAGATTAGCACTATATCCAAACGGATTGAACCGAGCTTGCACTTGAGTCTCATCACCAAGGAGTACCACGGGGTGTGTCCAAAACGATTTCTGAGCCAATGGTATGTTTGGCGCAAACTGTGCACCTATCTTGCACTGACACTAACCCTATCTCTAAAGGGACCAAAAGGAGATTCCACATTACCCACGTCACCTTGTAGTTCCATCCGGTGCGTCCAAAATGATGTTCGAGCCTCTAGTATGCTCGGTGCAAACCATGCACCTATCTTGCATCAAGATTACCACTATCTCCAAATGGGCTGAACCGAGCTTCCACTTGAGTCTCGTCACCTAGGAGTACCACTGGGTGCACCCAAAATGATTTTTGAGCCTATAGTTGTTTGGTGCAAACCGTGGACCTATCTTGGGTCAAGATTACCACTATCTCCAAATGGGCTGAACCGAGCTTCCACTTGAGTCTCGTCACCTAAGACTACCACTAGGTGCATCCAAAATGATTTTTGAGCCTATAGTTGTTTTGTGCAAACCGTGCACCTATCTTGCGTCAAGATGACCACTATCTCCAAATGGAATGAATCGAGCTTCCACTTGAGCCTCATCACCTAGGAGTACCACCGGGTGTGTCCAAAACAATTTCTGAGCCTATGGTATATATCTCCAAACAGATTGAACCGAGCATGCACTTGAGTCTCATCGACAAGTATTACCACGGGGTGCGTCCAAAACTATTTTTGAGCCAATGGTACGCTTGGCGAAAACTGTGCACCTATCTTGCACTGACACTAACCCTATCTCTAAACAGACCAAAACGAGATTCCACATGACCCACGTCACCTAGTAGTTCCATCGGGTGCGTCCAAAATGATATGCGAACCTCTAGTATGCTCGGTGCAAACCATGCACCTATCTTGCGTCAAGGTTACCACTATCTCCAAATGGGCTGAACCGAGCTTCCACTTGAGTCTCGTCACCTAGGAATACCACTAGGTGCATCTAAAATGATTTTTGAGCCTATAGTTGTTTGGTGCAAACCGTGCACCTATCTTGCGTCAAGATTACCACTATCTCCAAATGGACTGAATCGAGCTTCCACTGGAGCCTCATCACGTAGGAGTACCACCGGGTATGTCCAAAACAATTTCTGAGCCTATGGTATATTTGGCGCAAACCGTGCACCTACCTTGCATCAAGATTACAACAATCTCCAAATGGATTGAACCGAGCTTGCACTTGAGTCCCGTCCCCAATGAGTACCACGGGGTGTGTCCAAAATGATTTCTGAGCTAATGGTATGTTTGGTGCAAACCATGCACCTATCTAGCACTGACACTAACCCTATCTCTAAAGGGACCAAAAGGAGATTCCACATTACCCACGTCAACTTGTAGTTCCATCCGGTGCGTCCAAAATGATATTCGAGAATCTAGTATGGTCGATGCAAACCATGCACCTATCTTGCGTCAAGATTACCACAATCTCCAAATGGGCTGAACCGAGCTTCCACTTGAGTCTCGTCACCTAGGAGTACCACTAGGTGCATCCAAAATGTTTTCTGAGCCTATAGTTCTTTTGTGCAAACCGTGCACCAATCTTGCGTCAAGATGACCACTATCTCCAAATGGACTGAATCGAGCTTCCACTTGAGCCTCATCACCCAGGAGTACCACCGGGTGTGTCCAAAACAATTTCTGAGCCTATGGTATATATCTCCAAAGAGATTGAACCGAGCTTGCACTTGAGTCTCGTCCCCAAGTATTACCACGGGGTGCGTCCAAAACTATTTCTGAGCCAATGGTATGTTTGGCGCAAACCGTGCACCTATCTTGCACTGACACTAACCCTATCTCTAAAGGGACCAAAAGGAGATTCCACATTACCCACGTCACCTTGTAGTTCCATCCGGTGCGTCCAAAATGATATTCGAGCCTCTAGTATGCTCGGTGCAAACCATGCACCTATCTTGCATCAAGATTACCACTATCTCCAAATGGGCTGAACCGAGCTTCCACTTGAGTCTCGTCACCAAGGAGTACCACTAGGTGCATCCAAAATGATTTCTGAGCCTATAGTTGTTTGGTGCAAACCGTGCACCTATCTTGCGTCAAGATTACCACTATCTCCAAATGGACTGAATCGAGCTTCCACTTGAGCCTCATCACCTAGGAGTACCACCGGGTGTGTCCAAAACAATTTCTGAGCCTATGGTATATATCTCCAAACAGATTGAACCGAGCTTGCACTTGAGTCTCGTCACCACGGAGTACCACAGGGTGCGTCCAAAACTATTTCTGAACAAATGGTACGTTTGGCGCAAACTATGCTCCTATCTTGCACTGACACTAACCCTATCTCTAAACAGACCAAAACGAGATTCCACATGACCCATGTCACCTAGTAGTTCCATCGGGTGCGTCCAAAATGATATTCGAACCTCTAGCATGCTCGGTGCAAACCATGCACCTATCTTGCGTCAAGGTTACCACTATCTCCAAATGGGCTGAACCGAGCTTCCACTTGAGTCTCGTCACCTAAGAGTACCACTGGGTGCATCCAAAATGATTTCTGAGTGTACAGTTGTTTGGTGCCAACCATGCACCTATCTTGCGTCAAGATTACCACTATCTCCAAATGGGCTGAACCGAGCTTCCACTTGAGTCTCGTCACCTAGGAGTACCACTAGGTGCATCCAAAATGATTTCTGAGCCTATAGTTGTTTGGTGCAAACCGTGCACCTATCTTGCGTCAAGATTACCCCTATCTCCAAATGGACTGAATCGAGCTTCCACTTGAGCCTCATCACGTCGGAGTACCACCGGGTGTGTTCAAAACAATTTCTGAGCCTATGGTATATTTGGCGCAAACCGTGCACCTATCTTGCATCAAGATTAGCACTATCTCCAAACGGATTGAACTGAGCTCGCACTTGAGTCTCGTCACCAAGGAGTACCACGGGGTGTGTCCAAAACGATTTCTGAGCCAATGGTATGTTTAGCGCAAACCGTGCACCTATCTTGCACTGACACTAACCCTATCTCTAAAGGGACCAAAAGGAGATTCCACATTACCCACGTCACCTTGTAGTTCCATCCGGTGCGTCCAAAATGATATTCGAGCCTCTAGTATGCTCGGTGCAAACCATGCACCTATCTTGCATCAAGATTACCACTATCTCCAAATGGGCTGAACCGAGCTTCCATTTGAGTCTTGTCACCTAGGAGTACCACTGGGTGCATCCAAATGATTTCTGAGCCTATAGTTGTTTGGTGCAAACCATGCACCTATCTTGCGTCAAGTTTACCACTATCACCAAATGGGCTGAACCGAGATTCCACTTGAGTCTCGTCACCTAGGAGTACCACTAGGTGCATCCAAAATGATTTCTGAGCCTATAGTTGTTTGGTGCAAACAATGCACCTATCTAGCACTGACACTAACCCTATCTCTAAAGGGACCAAAAGGAGATTCCACATTACCCACGTCACCTTGTAGTTCCATCCGGTGCGTCCAAAATGATGTTCGTGCCTCTAGTATGCTCGGTGCAAACCATGCACCTATCTTGCATCAAGATTACCACTATCTCCAAATGGGCTGAACCGAGCTTCCACTTGAGTCTCGTCACCTGGGAGTACCACTAGGTGCATCCAAAATGATTTCTGAGCCTATAGTTGTTTGGTGCAATTGAACTGAGCCTATGATATTCGAGCCTCTAGTATGCTCGGTGCAAACCATGCACCTATCTTGCATCAAGATTACCACTATCTCTAAATGGGCTGAACCGAGCTTCCACTTGAGTCTCGTCACCTAGGAGTACCACTGGGTGCATCCAAAATGATTTCTGAGCCTATAGTTGTTTGGTGCAAACCGTGCACCTGTCTTGCGTCAAGATTACCACTATCACCAAATGGGCTGAACCGAGATTCCACTTGAGTCTCGTCACCTAGGAGTACCACTAGGTGCATCTAAAATGATTTCTGAGCCTATAGTTGTTTGGTGCAAACCATGCACCTATCTAGCACTGACACTAACCCTATCTCTAAAGGGACCAAAAGGAGATTCCACATTACCCACGTCACCTTGTAGTTCCATCCGGTGCGTCCAAAATGATGTTCGAGCCTCTAGTATGCTCGGTGCAAACCATGCACCTATCTTGCATCAAGATTACCACTATCTCCAAATGGGCTGAACCGAGCTTCCACTTGAGTCTCGTCACCTAGGAGTACCACTGGGTGCATCCAAAATGATTTTTGAGCCTATAGTTGTTTGGTGCAAACCGTGCACCTATCTTGCGTCAAGATGACCACTATCTCCAAATGGACTGAATCGAGCTTCCACTTGAGCCTCATCACCTAGGAGTACCACCGGGTGTGTCCAAAACAATTTCTGAGCCTATGGTATATATCTCCAAACAGATTGAACCGAGCTTGCACTTGAGTCTCATCGACAAGTATTACCACGGGGTGCGTCCAAAACTATTTCTGAGCCAATGGTATGTTTGGCGCAAACCGTGCACCTATCTTGCACTGACACTAACCCTATCTCTAAAGGGACCAAAAGGAGATTCCACATTACCCACGTCACCTTGTAGTTCCATCCGGTGCGTCCAAAATGATATTCGAGCCTCTATTATGCTCGGTGCAAACCATGCACCTATCTTGCATCAAGATTACCACTATCTCCAAATGGGCTGAACCGAGCTTCCACTTGAGTCTCGTCACCAAGGAGTACCACTAGGTGCATCCAAAATGATTTCTGAGCCTATAGTTGTTTGGTGCAAACCGTGCACCTATCTTGCGTCAAGATTACCACTATCTCCAAATGGACTGAATCGAGCTTCCACTTGAGCCTCATCACCTAGGAGTACCACCGGGTGTGTCCAAAACAATTTCTGAGCCTATGGTATATATCTCCAAACAGATTGAACCGAGCTTGCACTTGAGTCTCGTCACCACGGAGTACCACAGGGTGCGTCCAAAACTATTTCTGAACAAATGGTACGTTTGGCGCAAACTGTGCTCCTATCTTGCACTGACACTAACCCTATCTCTAAACAGACCAAAACGAGATTCCACATGACCCATGTCACCTAGTAGTTCCATCGGGTGCGTCCAAAATGATATTCGAACCTCTAGCATGCTCGGTGCAAACCATGCACCTATCTTGCGTCAAGGTTACCACTATCTCCAAATGGGCTGAACCGAGCTTCCACTTGAGTCTCGTCACCTAAGAGTACCACTGGGTGCATCCAAAATGATTTCTGAGTGTACAGTTGTTTGGTGCCAACCATGCACCTATCTTGCGTCAAGATTACCACTATCTCCAAATGGGCTGAACCGAGCTTCCACTTGAGTCTCGTCACCTAGGAGTACCACTAGGTGCATCCAAAATGATTTCTGAGCCTATAGTTGTTTGGTGCAAACCGTGCACCTATCTTGCGTCAAGATTACCCCTATCTCCAAATGGACTGAATCGAGCTTCCACTTGAGCCTCATCACGTAGGAGTACCACCGGGTGTGTTCAAAACAATTTCTGAGCCTATGGTATATTTGGCGCAAACCGTGCACCTATCTTGCATCAAGATTAGCACTATCTCCAAACGGATTGAACTGAGCTCGCACTTGAGTCTCGTCACCAAGGAGTACCACGGGGTGTGTCCAAAACGATTTCTGAGCCAATGGTATGTTTAGCGCAAACCGTGCACCTATCTTGCACTGACACTAACCCTATCTCTAAAGGGACCAAAAGGAGATTCCACATTACCCACGTCACGTTGTAGTTCCATCCGGTGCGTCCAAAATGATGTTCGTGCCTCTAGTATGCTCGGTGCAAACCATGCACCTATCTTGCATCAAGATTACCACTATCTCCAAATGGGCTGAACCGAGCTTCCACTTGAGTCTCGTCACCTGGGAGTACCACTAGGTGCATCCAAAATGATTTCTGAGCCTATAGTTGTTTGGTGCAATTGAACTGAGCCTATGATATTCGAGCCTCTAGTATGCTCGGTGCAAACCATGCACCTATCTTGCATCAAGATTACCACTATCTCTAAATGGGCTGAACCGAGCTTCCACTTGAGTCTCGTCACCTAGGAGTACCACTGGGTGCATCCAAAATGATTTCTGAGCCTATAGTTGTTTGGTGCAAACCGTGCACCTGTCTTGCGTCAAGATTACCACTATCACCAAATGGGCTGAACCGAGATTCCACTTGAGTCCCGTCACCTAGGAGTACCACTAGGTGCATCCAAAATGATTTCTGAGCCTATAGTTGTTTGGTGCAAACCATGCACCTATCTAGCACTGACACTAACCCTATCTCTAAAGGGACCAAAAGGAGATTCCACATTACCCACGTCACCTTGTAGTTCCATCTGGTGCGTCCAAAATGATGTTCGAGCCTCTAGTATGCTCGGTGCAAACCATGCACCTATCTTGCATCAAGATTACCACTATCTCCAAATGGGCTGAACCGAGCTTCCACTTGAGTCTCGTCACCTAGGAGTACCACTGGGTGCATCCAAAATGATTTTTGAGCCTATAGTTGTTTGGTGCAAACCGTGCACCTATCTTGCGTCAAGATGACCACTATCTCCAAATGGACTGAATCGAGCTTCCACTTGAGCCTCATCACCTAGGAGTACCACCGGGTGTGTCCAAAACAATTTCTGAGCCTATGGTATATATCTCCAAACAGATTGAACCGAGCTTGCACTTGAGTCTCATCGACAAGTATTACCACGGGGTGCGTCCAAAACTATTTCTGAGCCAATGGTACGCTTGGCGTAAACTGTGCACCTATCTTGCACTGACACTAACCCTATCTCTAAACAGACCAAAACGAGATTCCACATGACCCACGTCACCTAGTAGTTCCATCGGGTGCATCCAAAATGATATGCGAACCTCTAGTATGCTCGGTGCAAACCATGCACCTATCTTGCGTCAAGGTTACCACTATCTCCAAATAGGCTGAACCGAGCTTTCACTTGAGTCTCGTCACCTAGGAGTACCACTAGGTGCATCCAAAATGATTTCTGAGCCTATAGTTGTTTGTTGCAAACCATGCACCTATCTTGCGTCAAGATTACCACTATCTCCAAACGGGCTGAACCGAGCTTCCACTTGAGTCTCGTCACCTAGGAATACCACTAGGTGCATCCAAAATGATTTCTGAGCCTATAGTTGTTTGGTGCAAACCGTGCACCTATCTTGCGTCAAGATTACCACTATCTCCAAATGGACTGAATTGAGCTTCCACTGGAGCCTCATCACGTAGGAGTACCACCGGGTATGTCCAAAACAATTTCTGAGCCTATGGTATATTTGGCGCAAACCGTGCACCTATCTTGCATCAAGATTACAACAATCTCCAAATGGATTGAACCGAGCTTGCACTTGAGTCTCGTCCCCAATGAGTACCACGGGGTGTGTCCAAAATGATTTCTGAGCCAATGGTATGTTTGGTGCAAACCATGCACCTATCTAGCACTGACACTAACCCTATCTCTAAAGGGACCAAAAGGAGATTCCACATTACCCACGTCAACTTGTAGTTCCATCCGGTGCGTCCAAAATGATATTCGAGCCTATAGTATGCTCGGTGCAAACCATGCACCTATCTTGCGTCAAGATTACCACAATCTCCAAATGGGCTGAACCGAGCTTCCACTTGAGTCTCGTCACCTTGGAGTACCACTAGGTGCATCCAAAATGTTTTCTGAGCCTATAGTTCTTTTGTGCAAACCGTGCACCTATCTTGCGTCAAGATGACCACTATCTCCAAATGGACTGAATCGAGCTTCCACTTGAGCCTCATCACCCAGGAGTACCACCGGGTGTGTCCAAAACAATTTCTAAGCCTATGGTATATATCTCCAAACAGATTGAACCGAGCTTGCACTTGAGTCTCGTCGCCAAGTATTACCACGGGGTGCGTCCAAAACTATTTCTGAGCCAATGGTATGTTTGGCGCAAACCGTGCACCTATCCTGCACTGACACTAACCCTATCTCTAAAGGGACCAAAAGGAGATTCCACATTACCCACGTCACCTTGTAGTTCCATCCGGTGCGACCAAAATGATATTCGAGCCTCTAGTATGCTCGGTGCAAACCATGCACCTATCTTGCATCAAGATTACCACTATCTCCAAATGGGCTGAACCGAGCTTCCACTTGAGTCTCGTCACCAAGGAGTACCACTAGGTGAATCCAAAATGATTTCTGAGTCTATAGTTGTTTGGTGCAAACCGTGCACCTATCTTGCGTCAAGATTACCACTATCTCCAAATGGACTGAATCGAGCTTCCTCTTGAGCCTCATCACCTAGGAGTACCACCGGCTGTGTCCAAAACAATTTCTGAGCCTATGGTATATATCTCCAAACAGATTGAACCGAGCTTGCACTTGAGTCTCGCCACCAAGGAGTACCACAGGGTGCGTCCAAAACTATTTCTGAACCAATGGTACGTTTGGCGCAAATTGTGCAACTATCTTGCACTGACACTAACCCTATCCCTAAACAGACCAAAACGAGATTCCACATGACCCATGTCACCTAGTAGTTCCATCGGGTGCGTCCAAAATGATATTCGAACCTGTAGTATGCTCGGTGCAAACCATGCACCTATCTTGCGTCAAGGTTACCACTATCTCCAAATGGGCTGAACCGAGATTCCACTTGAGTCTCGTCACCTAGGAGTACCACTAGGTGCATCCAAAATGATTTCTGATCCTATAGTTGTTTGGTGCAAACCATACACCTATCTTGCGTCAAGATTACCACTATCTCCAAATGGGCTGAACCGAGCTTCCACTTGAGTCTCGTCAACTAGGAGTACCAATAGGTGCATCCAAAATGATTTCTGAGCCTATAGTTGTTTGGTGCAAACCGTGCACCTATCTTGCGTCAAGATTACCACTATCTCCAAATGGACTGAATCGAGTTTCCACTGGAGCCTCATCACGTAGGAGTACCACCGGGTATGTCCAAAACAATTTCTGAGCCTATGGTATATTTGGCGCAAACAGTGCACCTATCTTGCATCAAGATTACCACAATCTCCAAACGGATTGAACCGAGCTTGCACTTGTAGTTCCATCCGGTGCGTCCAAAATGATATTCGAGCCTCTAGTATGCTCGGTGCAATCCATGCACCTATCTCGCGTCAAGATTACCACTATCTCCAAATGGGCTGAACCGAGCTTCCACTTGAGTCTCGTCACCTAGGAGTACCACTAGGTGCATCCAAAATGATTTCTGAGCCTATAGTTGTTTTGTGCAAACCGTGCACCTATCTTGCGTCAAGATTACCACTATCTCCAAATTGGCTGAACCGAGCTTCCACTAGAGTCTCGTCACCTAGGAGTACCACAAGGTGCATCCAAAATGATTTTTGAGCCTATAGTTGTTGGTGCAAACCATGCACCTATCTTGCATCAAGATTACCCCTATCTCCAAATGGATTGAATCGACCTTCCACTTGAGCTTCATCACGTAGGAGTACCACCGGGTGTGTTCAAAACAATTTCTGAGCCTATGGTATATCTAGCACAAACTGTGCACCTATCTTGCATCAAGATTACTACTATCTCCAAACGGATTGAACCGAGCTTGCACTTGAGTCTCGTCGCCCAAGAGTACCACGGGGTGCGTCCAAAACGATTTCTGAGCCAATGGTATGTTTGGCGCAAACTGTGCACCTATCTTGCACTGACACTAACCCTATCTCTAAACGGACCAAAACAAGATTCCACATGACCCACGTCACCTAGTAGTTCCATCCAGTGTGTCCAAAACGATATTCGAGCCTCTAGTATGGTCGGTGCAAACCGTGCACCTATCTTGCGTCAAGATTACCACTATCTCCAAATGGACTGAATCGAGCTTCCACTTGAGCCTCACCACCTAGGAGTATAACCGGGTGTGTCCAAAACAATTTCTGAGCCTATGGTATATTTGGCGCAAACCGTGCACCTATCTTGCGTTAAGATTACCACTATCTCCAAAAGGATTGAACCGAGCTTGCACTTGAGTCTCGTCACCAAGGAGTACCACGGGGTGCGTCCCAAACGATTTTTGAGCCAATGGTATGTTTGGTGCAAATAGTGCACATATCTGCACATACACTAACCCTATCTCTAAATAGACCAAAATGAGATTCCACATGACCCACGTCGCCTAGTAGTTCCATCAGGAGCGTCCAAAATGATATTCGAACCTCTAGTACGCTCGGTGCAAACCATGCACCTATCTTGCGTCAAGGTTACCACTATCTCCAAATGGGCCGAACCGAGCTTCCGCTTGAGTCTCATCACCTAGGAGTACCACTAGGTGCATCCAAAATGATTTTTGAGCCTATAGTTGTTGTGCAAACCGTGCACCTATATTGCGTCAAGATTACCCCTATCTCCAAATGGATTGAATCGAGCTTCCACTTGAGCCTCATCACGTAGGAGTAGCATCGGGTGTGTTCAAAACAATTTCTGAGCCTATGGTATATTTGGCGCAAACTGTGCACCTATCTTGCATCAAGATTACTACTATCTCCAAACGGATTGAACCGAGCTTGCACTTGAGTCTCATCACCAAGGAGTACCACATGGTGTGTCCAAAACGATTTCTGAGCCAATGGTATGTTTGGCGCAAACCATGCACCTATCTTGCACTGACACTAACCCTATCTCTAAACGGACCAAAAGGAGATTCCCCATGACCCACGTCAACTAGTAGTTCCATCCGGTGCGTCCAAAATGATATTCGAGCCTCTAGTACGCTCGGTGCAAACCATGCACCTATCTTGCGTCAAGATTACCACTATCTCCAAATGGGCTTAACCGAGCTTCCACTTGAGTCTCGTCACCTAGGAGTACCACTGGGTGCATCCAAAATGATTTTTGAGCCTATAGTTGTTTGGGGCAAACCGTGCACCTATCTTGCGTCAAGATTACCACTATCTGCAAATGGACTGAATCGAGCTTCCACTTGAGCCTCATCACGTAGGAGTACCACCGGGTGTGACCAAAACAATTTCTGAGCCTATGGTATATTTAGCGCAAACCGTGCACCTATCTTGCATTAAGATTACCACTATCTCCAAACGGATTGAACCTAACTTGCACTTGAGTCTCGTCACCAAGGAGTACCACGGGGTGCGTCCTAAACGATTTCTGAGCCAATGGTATGTTTGGTGCAAACCGTGCACATATCTGCACATACACTAACCCTACCTCTAAATAGACCAAAACGAGATTCCACATGACTCATGTCACCTAGCAGTTCCATCGGGAGCGTCCAAAATGATATTCAAACCTCTAGTACGCTCGGTGCAAACCATGCACCTATCTTGCGTCAAGGTTACCACTATCTCCAAATGGGCCGAACCGAGCTTCCACTTGAGTCTCGTCACCTAGGAGTACCATTGGGTGCATCCAAAATGATTTTTGAGCCTATAGTTGTTTGGTGCAAACCGTGCACCTATCTTGCGTCAAGATTACCACTATCTCCGAATTGGCTGAACTGAGCTTCCACTTGAGTCTCATCTCCTAGGAGTACCACTAGGTGCATCCAAAATGATTTTAGAGCCTATAGTTGTTGGTGCAAACCGTGCACCTATCTTGCGTCAAGATTACCCCTATCTCCAAATGGATTGAATCGAGCTTCCACTTGAGCCTCATCACGTAGGAGTACCACCGGGTGTGTTCAAAACAATTTCTGAGTCTATGGTATATATCTCCAAACAGATTGAACCGAGCTTGCACTTAAGTCTCGTCGCCAAGGAGTACCACGGGGTGCGTCCAAAACTATTTCTGAGCCAATGGTATGTTTGGCGCAAACTGTGCACCTATCTTGCACTGACACTAACCCTATCTCTAAACGGAGCAAAACAAGATTCCACATGACCCACGTCACCTAGTAGTTCCATCCGATGTGTCCAAAACGATATTCGAGCCTCTAGTATGGTCGGTGCAAACCGTGCACCTATCTTGCGTCAAGATTACCACTATCTCCAAATGGACTGAATCGAGCTTCCACCTGAGCCTCACCACCTAGGAGTATAACCGGGTGTGTCCAAAAAAATTTCTGAGCCTATGGTATATTTGGCGCAAACCGTGCACCTATCTTGCTTTAAGATTACCACTATCTCCAAAAGGATTGAACCGAGCTTGCACTTGAGTCTCGTCACCAAGGAGTACCACGGGGTGCGTCCCAAACGATTTCTGAGCCAATGGTATGTTTGGTGCAAACCGTGCACATATCTGCACATACACTAACCCTATCTCTAAATAGACCAAAACGAGATTCCACATGACCCACGTCACCTAGTAGTTCCATCGGGAGCGTCCAAAATCATATTCGAACCTCTAGTACGGTCGGTGCAAACCATGCACCTATCTTGCGTCAAGGTTACCACTATCTCCAAATGGGCCGAACCAAGCTTCCACTTGAGTCTCGTCACCTAGGAGTACCACTAGGTGCATTCAAAATGATTTTTGAGCCTATAGTTGTTGGTGCAAACCGTGCACCTATCTTGCGTCAATATTACCCCTATCTCCAAATGGATTGAATCGAGCTTCCACTTGAGTCTCATCACGTAGGAGTAGCACCGGGTGTGTTCAAAACAATTTCTGAGCCTATGGTATATCTAGCGCAAACTGTGCACCTATCTTGCATCAAGATTATTACTATCTCCAAACGGATTGAACCGAGCTTGCACTTAAGTCTCGTCACCAAGGAGTACCACGGGGTGTGTCCAAAACGATTTCTGAGCCAATGGTATGTTTGGCGCAAACCGTGCACCTATCTTGCACTGACACTAACCCTATCTCTACACGGACCAGAAGGAGATTCCCCATGACCCACGTCAACTAGTAGTTCCATCCGGTGCGTCCAAAATGATATTCGAGCCTCTAGTATGCTCGGTGCAAACCATGCACCTATCTTGCGTCAAGATTACCACTATCTCCAAATGGGCTGAACCGAGCTTCCACTTGAGTCTCGTCAGCTAGGAGTACCACTGGGTGCATCCAAAATGATTTTTGAGCCTATAGTTGTTTGGTGCAAACCGTGCACCTATCTTGCGTCAAGATTACCACTATCTCCAAATGGGCTGAACCGAGCTTCCACTTGAGTCTCGTCACCTAGGAGTACCACTATGTGCATCCAAAATGATTTTTGAGCCGATAGTTGTTGGTGCAAACCGTGCACCTATCTTGCGTCAAGATTACCCCGATCTCCAAATGGATTGAATCGAGCTTCCACTTGAGCCTCATCACGTAGGAGTACCACCGGGTGTGTTCAAAACAATTTCTGAGCCTATGGTATATCTGGCGCAAACTGTGCACCTATCTTGCATCAAGATTACTACTATCTCCAAACGGATTGAACCGAGCTTGCACTTGAGTCTCGTCACCAAGGAGTACCATGGGGTGTGTCCAAAACGATTTCTGAGCCAATGGTATGTTTGGCGCAAACCGTGCACCTATCTTGCACTGACACTAACCCTATCTCTAAACGGACCAAAAGGAGATTCCCCATGACCCACGTCAACTAGTAGTTCCATCCGGTCCGTCCAAAATGATATTCGAGCCTCTAGTACACTCAGTGCAAACCATGCACCTATCTTGCGTCAAGATTACCACTATCTCCAAATGGGCTGAACCGAGCTTCCACTTGAGTCTCGTCACCTAGGAGTACCACTGGGTGCATCCAAAATGATTTTTGAGCCTATAGTTGTTTGGTGCAAACCGTGCACCTATCTTGCGTCAAGATTACCACTATCTCCAAATGGGCTGAACCGAGCTTCCACTTGAGTCTCGTCACCTAGAAGTACCACTAGGTGCATCCAAAATGATTTTTGAGCCGATAGTTGTTGGTGCAAACCGTGCACCTATCTTGCGTCAAGATTACCCCGATCTCCAAATGGATTGAATCAAGCTTCCACTTGAGCCTCATCAAGTAGGAGTACCACCGCGTGTGTTCAAAACAATTTTTGAGCCTATGCTATATTTGGCGTAAACCATGCACCTATCTTGCATCAAGATTACCACTATCTCCAAACGGATTGAACCGAGCTTGCACTTGAGTCTCATCACCAAGGAGTACCACGGGGTGTGTCCAAAATGATTTTGAGCCAATGGTATGTTTGGCGCAAACCGTGCACCTATCTTGCACTGACACTAACCCTATCTCTAAACGGACCTAAAGGAGATTCCACATGACCCACGTCAACTAGTAGTTCCATCCGGTGCATCCAAAATGATATTCGAGCCTCTAGTACGCTCGGTGCAAACCATGCACCTATCTTGCGTCAAGATTACCACTATCTCCAAATGGGCTGAACCGAGCTTCCACTTGAGTCTCGTCACCTAGGAGTACCACTGGGTGCATCCAAAATGATTTCTGAGCCTATAGTTGTTTGGTGCAAACCGTGCACCTATCTTGCGTCAAGATTATCACTATCTTCAAATGGGCTGAACCGAGCTTCCACTTGAGTCTCGTCACCTAGGACTACCACTAGGTGCATCCAAAATGATTTTTGAGCCGATAGTTGTTGGTGCAAACCGTGCACCTATCTTGCGTCAAGATTACCCCGATCTCCAAATGGATTGAATCGAGCTTCACTTGAGCCTCATCAAGTAGGAGTACCATCGGGTGTGTTCAAAACAATTTCTGAGCCTATGGTATATTTGGCGCAAACCGTGCACCTATCTTGCATCAAGATTACCACTATCTCCAAACGGATTGAACCGAGCTTGCACATGAGTCTCGTCACCAAGGAGTACCACGGGGTGTGTCCAAAACTATTTCTGAGCCAATGGTATGTTTGGCGCAAACTATGCACCTATCTTGCACTGACACTAACAATATCTCTAAACAGACCAAAAGGAGATTCCACATTACCCACATCACCTAGTAGTTCCATCGGGTGCGTCCAAAATGATATTCGAACCTCTAGTATGCTCGGTGCAAACCATGCACCTATCTTGCGTCACGGTTACCACTACCTCCAAATGGGCTGAACCGAGCTTCCACTTGAGTCTCGTCACCTAGGAGTACCACTAGGTGCATCCAAAATGATTTTTGAGCCGATAGTTGTTGGTGCAAACCGTGCACCTATCTTACGTCAAGATTACCCTGATCTCCAAATGGATTGAATCGAGCTTCACTTGAGCCTCATCAAGTAGGAGTACCACCGGGTGTGTTCAAAACAATTTCTGAGCCTATGGTATATTTGGCGCAAACCGTGCACCTATCTTGCATCAAGATTACCACTATCTCCAAACGGATTGAACCGAGCTTGCACTTGAGTCTCGTCACCAAGGAGTACCACGGGGTCTGTCCAAAACTATTTCTGAGCCAATGGTATGTTTGGCGCAAACTGTGCACCTATCTTGCACTGACACTAACCCTATCTCTAAACAGACCAAAAGGAGATTCCACATTATCCACGTCACCTAGTAGTTCCATCGGGAGCGTCCAAAATGATATTCGAACCTCTAGTATGCTCGGTGCAAACCATGCACCTATCTTGCGTCTAGGTTACCACTATCTCTAAATGGGCTGAACCGAGCTTCCACTTGAGTCTCGTCACCTAGGAGTACCACTGGGTGCATCCAAAATGATTTCTGAGCCTATAGTTGTTTGGTGCAAACCGTGCACATATCTTGCTTCTAGATTACCACTATCTCCAAATGGGCTGAACCGAGCTTCCACTTGAGTCTCGTCACCTAGGAGTACCACTAGGTGCATCCAAAATGATTTTTGAGCCGATAGTTGTTGGTGCAAACCGTGCACCTATCTTGCGTCAAGATTACCCCGATCTCCAAATGGATTGAATTGAGCTTCACTTGAGCCTCATCAAGTAGGAGTACCACCGGGAGTGTTCAAAACAATTTCTGAGCCTATGGTATATTTGGCACAAACCGTGCACCTGTCTTGCATCAAGATTACCACTATCTCCAAACGGATTGAACCGAGCTTGCACTTGAGTCTCGTCACCAAGGAGTACCACGGGGTGTGTCCAAAACGATTTCTGAGCCAATGGTATGTTTGGCGCAAACCGTGCACCTATCTTGCACTGACACTAACCCTATCTCTAAACAGACCGAAAGGAGATTCCACATTACCCACGTCACCTAGTAGTTCCATCGGGTGCGTCCAAAATTATATTCGAACCTCTAGTATGCTCGGTGCAAACCATGCACCTATCTTGCGTCAAGGTTACCACTACCTCCAAATGGGCTGAACCGAGCTTCCACTTGAGTCTCGTCACCTAGGAGTACCACTAGGTGCATCCAAAATGATTTTTGAGCCGATAGTTGTTGGTGCAAACCGTGCACCTATCTTGCGTCAAGATTACCCCATTCTCCAAATGGATTGAATCGAGCTTCCACTTGAGCCTCATCAAGTAGGAGTACCACCGGGTGTGTTCAAAACAATTTCTGAGCCTATGGTATATTTGGCGCAAACCGTGCACCTATCTTGCATCAAGATTACCACTATCTCCAAACAGATTGAACCGAGCTTGCACTTCAGTCTCGTCACCAAGGAGTACCACGGGGTGTGTCCAAAACTATTTCTGAGCCAATGGTATGTTTGGCGCAATCTGTGCACCTATCTTGCACTGACACTAACCCTATCTCTAAACAGACCAAAAGGAGATTCCACATTACCCACGTCACCTAGTAGTTCCATCGGGTGCGTCCAAAATGATATTCGAACCTCTAGTATGCTCGGTGCAAACCATGCACCTATCTTGCGTCAAGGTTACCACTATCTCCAAATGGGCTGAACCGAGCTTCCACTTGAGTCTCGTCACCTAGGAGTACCACTGGGTGCATCCAAAATGATTTCTGAGCCTATAGTTGTTTGGTGCAAACCATGCACCTATCTTGCGTCAAGGTTACCACTATCTCCAAATGGGCTGAACCGAGCTTCCACTTGAGTCTCGTCACCTAGGAGTACCACTAGGTGCATCCAAAATGATTTCTGAGCCTATAGTTGTTTGGTGCAAACCGTGCACCTATCTTGCGTCAAGATTACAACTATCTCCAAATGGACTGAATCGAGCTTCCACTTGAGCCTCATCACGTAGGAGTACCACCGGGTGTGTTCAAAACAATTTCTGAGCCTATGGTATATTTGGCGCAAACCGTGCACCTATCTTGCATCAAGATTACCACTATCTCCAAACAGATTGAACCGAGCTTGCACTTGAGTCTCGTCACCAAGGAGTACCATGGGGTCTGTCCAAAACTATTTCTGAGCCAATGGTATGTTTGGCGCAAACTGTGCACCTATCTTGCACTGATACTAACCCTATCTCTAAACAGACCAAAAGGAGATTCCACATTACCCACGTCACCTAGTAGTTCCATCGGGAGCGTCCAAAATGATATTAGAACCTCTAGTATGCTCGGTGCAAACCATGCACCTATCTTGCGTCAAGGTTACCACTATCTCCAAATGGGCTGAACAGAGCTTCCACTTGAGTCTCGTCACCTAGGAGTACCACTGGGTGCATCCAAAATGATTTCTGAGCCTATAGTTGTTTGGTGCAAACCGTGCACATATCTTGCGTCAAGATTACCACTATATCCAAATGGGCTGAACCAAGCTTCCACTTGAGTCTCGTCACCTAGGAGTACCACTGGGTGCAAACAAAATGATTTCTGAGCCTATAGTTGTTTGGTGCAAACCATGCACCTATCTTGCGTCAAGGTTACCACTATCTCCAAATGGGCTGAACCGAGCTTCCACTTGAGTCTCGTCACCTAGGAGTACCACTAGGTGCATCCAAAATGATTTTTGAGCCGATAGTTTTTGGTGGAAACCGTGCACCTATCTTGCGTCAAGATTACCCCGATCTCCAAATGGATTGAATCGAGCTTCACTTGAGCCTCATCAAGTTGGAGTACCACCGGGTGTGTTCAAAACAATTTCTGAGCCTATGGTATATTTGGCACAAACCGTGCACCTATCTTGCATCAAGATTACCACTATCTCCAAACGGATTGAACCGAGCTTGCACTTGAGTCTCGTCACCAAGGAGTACCACGGGGTGTGTCCAAAACGATTTCTGAGCCAATGGTATGTTTGGCGCAAACCGTGCACCTATCTTGCACTGACACTAACCCTATCTCTAAACGGACCAAAAGGAGATTCCACATGACCCACATCACCTAGTAGTTCTATCCGGTGTGTCTAAAAAGATATTCGAGCCTCTAGTATACTCGGTGCAAACCATGCACCTATCTTGCGTCAAGTTACCACTATCTCCAGATGGGCTGAACAGAGCTTCCACATGAGTCTCGTCACCTAGGAGTACCACTAGGTGCATCCAAAATGATTTCTGAGCCTATAGCTGTTTGGTGCAAACCGTGCACCTATCTTACGTCAAGATGACCAATATCTCCAAACGGACTGAATCGAGCTTCCACTTGAGACTCATCACCTAGGAGTATCACCGGGTGTGTCTAAAACAATTTCTGAGCCTATGGTATATATCTCCAAACAGAATGAACTGAGCTTGCACTTGAGTCTCGTCGCCAAGGAGTACCACGGGGTGCGTCCAAAACTATTTCTGAGCCAATGGTATGTTTGGCGCAAACTGTGCACCTATCTTGCACGGACACTAACCCTATCTCTAAACAGACCAAAAGGAGATTCCACATTACCCACGTCACCTAGTAGTTCCATCGGGTGCGTCCAAAATGATATTCGAACCTCTAGTATGCTCGGTGCAAACCATGCACCTATCTTGCGTCAATGTTACCACTATCTCCAAATGGGCTGAACCGAGCTTCCACTTGAGTCTCGTCAACTAGGAGTACCACTGGGTGCATCCAAAATGATTTCTGAGCCTATAGTTGTTTGGTGCAAACCATGCACTTATCTTGCGTCAAGGTTACCACTATCTCCAAATGGGCTGAACCGAGCTTCCACTTGAGTCTCGTCACCTAGGAGTACCACTAGGTGCATCCAAAATGATTTCTAAGCCTATAGTTGTTTGGTGCAAACCGTGCACCTATCTTGCGTTAAGATTACCACTATCTCCAAATGGACTGAATCGAGCTTCCACTTGAGCCTCATCACGTAGGAGTACCACCGGGTGTGTCCAAAACAATTTCTGAGCCTATGGTATATTTGGCGCAAACCGTGCACATATCTTGCATCAAGATTACCACTATCTCCAAACGGATTGAACCGAGCTTGCACTTGAGTCTCGTCACCAAGGAGTACCACGGGGTGTGTCCAAAACGATTTCTGAGCCAATGGTATGTTTGGCGCAAACCGTGCACCTATCTTGCACTGACACTAACCCTATCTCTAAACGGACCAAAAGGAGATTCCCCATGACGCACGTCAACTAGTAGTTCCATCCGGTGCGTCCAAAATGATATTCGAGCCTCTAGTACGCTCGGTGCAAACCATGCACCAATCTTGCGTCAAGATTACCACTATCTCCAAATGGGCTGAACCGAGCTTCCACATGAGTCTCGTCACCTAGGAGTACCACTAGGTGCATCCAAAATGATTTCTGAGCCTATAGTTGTTTGGTGCAAACCGTGCACCTATCTTGCGTCAAGATTACCACTATCTCCAAACGGGCTGAACCGAGCTTCCACTTGAGTCTCGTCACCTAGGAGTACCACTAGGTGCATCCAAAATGATTTTTGAGCCGATAGTTGTTGGTGCAAACCGTGCACCTATCTTGCGTCAAGATTACCCCGATCTCCAAATGGATTGAATCGAGCTTCACTTGAGCCTCATCAAGTAGGAGTACCACCGGGTGTGTTCAAAACAATTTCTGAGCCTATGGTATATTTGGCGCAAACCGTGCACCTATCTTGCATCAAGATTACCACTATCTCCAAACAGATTGAACCGAGCTTGCACTTGAGTCTCGTCACCAAGGAGTACCATGGGGTCTGTCCAAAACTATTTCTGAGCCAATGGTATGTTTGGCGCAAACTGTGCACCTATCTTGCACTGATACTAACCCTATCTCTAAACAGACCAAAAGGAGATTCCACATTACCCACGTCACCTAGTAGTTCCATCGGGAGCGTCCAAAATGATATTCGAACCTCTAGTATGCTCGGTGCAAACCATGCACCTATCTTGCGTCAAGGTTACCACTATCTCCAAATGGGCTGAACAGAGCTTCCACTTGAGTCTCGTCACCTAGGAGTACCACTGGGTGCATCCAAAATGATTTCTGAGCCTATAGTTGTTTGGTGCAAACCGTGCACATATCTTGCGTCAAGATTACCACTATCTCCAAATGGGCTGAACCGAGCTTCCACTTGAGTCTCGTCACCTAGGAGTACCACTGGGTGCATCCAAAATGATTTCTGAGCCTATAGTTGTTTGGTGCAAACCATGCACCTATCTTGCGTCAAGGTTACCACTATCTCCAAATGGGCTGAACCGAGCTTCCACTTGAGTCTCGTCACCTAGGAGTACCACTAGGTGCATCCAAAATGATTTTTGAGCCGATAGTTTTTGGTGGAAACCGTGCACCTATCTTGCGTCAAGATTACCCCGATCTCCAAATGGATTGAATCGAGCTTCACTTGAGCCTCATCAAGTTGGAGTACCACCGGGTGTGTTCAAAACAATTTCTGAGCCTATGGTATATTTGGCACAAACCGTGCACCTATCTTGCATCAAGATTACCACTATCTCCAAACGGATTGAACCGAGCTTGCACTTGAGTCTCGTCACCAAGGAGTACCACGGGGTGTGTCCAAAACGATTTCTGAGCCAATGGTATGTTTGGCGCAAACCGTGCACCTATCTTGCACTGACACTAACCCTATCTCTAAACGGACCAAAAGGAGATTCCACATGACCCACATCACCTAGTAGTTCTATCCGGTGTGTCTAAAAAGATATTCGAGCCTCTAGTATACTCGGTGCAAACCATGCACCTATCTTGCGTCAAGCTACCACTATCTCCAGATGGGCTGAACAGAGCTTCCACATGAGTCTCGTCACCTAGGAGTACCACTAGGTGCATCCAAAATGATTTCTGAGCCTATAGCTGTTTGGTGCAAACCGTGCACCTATCTTGCGTCAAGATGACCAATATCTCCAAACGGACTGAATCGAGCTTCCACTTGAGACTCATCACCTAGGAGTATCACCGGGTGTGTCTAAAACAATTTCTGAGCCTATGGTATATATCTCCAAACAGAATGAACTGAGCTTGCACTTGAGTCTCGTCGCCAAGGAGTACCACGGGGTGCGTCCAAAACTATTTCTGAGCCAATGGTATGTTTGGCGCAAACTGTGCACCTATCTTGCACTGACACTAACCCTATCTCTAAACAGACCAAAAGGAGATTCCACATTACCCACGTCACCTAGTAGTTCCATCGGGTGCGTCCAAAATGATATTCGAACCTCTAGTATGCTCGGTGCAAACCATGCACCTATCTTGCGTCAATGTTACCACTATCTCCAAATGGGCTGAACCGAGCTTCCACTTGAGTCTCGTCAACTAGGAGTACCACTGGGTGCATCCAAAATGATTTCTGAGCCTATAGTTGTTTGGTGCAAACCATGCACTTATCTTGCGTCAAGGTTACCACTATCTCCAAATGGGCTGAACCGAGCTTCCACTTGAGTCTCGTCACCTAGGAGTACCACTAGGTGCATCCAAAATGATTTCTAAGCCTATAGTTGTTTGGTGCAAACCGTGCACCTATCTTGCGTCAAGATTACCACTATCTCCAAATGGACTGAATCGAGCTTCCACTTGAGCCTCATCACGTAGGAGTACCACCGGGTGTGTCCAAAACAATTTCTGAGCCTATGGTATATTTGGCGCAAACCGTGCACATATCTTGCATCAAGATTACCACTATCTCCAAACGGATTGAACCGAGCTTGCACTTGAGTCTCGTCACCAAGGAGTACCACGGGGTGTGTCCAAAACGATTTCTGAGCCAATGGTATGTTTGGCGCAAACCGTGCACCTATCTTGCACTGACACTAACCCTATCTCTAAACGGACCAAAAGGAGATTCCCCATGACGCACGTCAACTAGTAGTTCCATCCGGTGCGTCCAAAATGATATTCGAGCCTCTAGTACGCTCGGTGCAAACCATGCACCAATCTTGCGTCAAGATTACCACTATCTCCAAATGGGCTGAACCGAGCTTCCACATGAGTCTCGTCACCTAGGAGTACCACTAGGTGCATCCAAAATGATTTCTGAGCCTATAGTTGTTTGGTGCAAACCGTGCACCTATCTTGCGTCAAGATTACCACTATCTCCAAACGGGCTGAACCGAGCTTCCACTTGAGTCTCGTCACCTAGGAGTACCACTAGGTGCATCCAAAATGATTTTTGAGCCGATAGTTGTTGGTGCAAACCGTGCACCTATCTTGCGTCAAGATTACCCCGATCTCCAAATGGATTGAATCGAGCTTCACTTGAGCCTCATCAAGTAGGAGTACCACCGGGTGTGTTCAAAACAATTTCTGAGCCTATGGTATATTTGGCGCAAACCGTGCACCTATCTTGCATCAAGATTACCACTATCTCCAAACAGATTGAACCGAGCTTGCACTTGAGTCTCGTCACCAAGGAGTACCATGGGGTCTGTCCAAAACTATTTCTGAGCCAATGGTATGTTTGGCGCAAACTGTGCACCTATCTTGCACTGATACTAACCCTATCTCTAAACAGACCAAAAGGAGATTCCACATTACCCACGTCACCTAGTAGTTCCATCGGGAGCGTCCAAAATGATATTCGAACCTCTAGTATGCTCGGTGCAAACCATGCACCTATCTTGCGTCAAGGTTACCACTATCTCCAAATGGGCTGAACAGAGCTTCCACTTGAGTCTCGTCACCTAGGAGTACCACTGGGTGCATCCAAAATGATTTCTGAGCCAATAGTTGTTTGGTGCAAACCGTGCACATATCTTGCGTCAAGATTACCACTATCTCCAAATGGGCTGAACCGAGCTTCCACTTGAGTCTCGTCACCTAGGAGTACCACTGGGTGCATCCAAAATGATTTCTGAGCCTATAGTTGTTTGGTGCAAACCATGCACCTATCTTGCGTCAAGGTTACCACTATCTCCAAATGGGCTGAACCGAGCTTCCACTTGAGTCTCGTCACCTAGGAGTACCACTAGGTGCATCCAAAATGATTTTTGAGCCGATAGTTTTTGGTGGAAACCGTGCACCTATCTTGCGTCAAGATTACCCCGATCTCCAAATGGATTGAATCGAGCTTCACTTGAGCCTCATCAAGTTGGAGTACCACCGGGTGTGTTCAAAACAATTTCTGAGCCTATGGTATATTTGGCACAAACCGTGCACCTATCTTGCATCAAGATTACCACTATCTCCAAACGGATTGAACCGAGCTTGCACTTGAGTCTCGTCACCAAGGAGTACCACGGGGTGTGTCCAAAACGATTTCTGAGCCAATGGTATGTTTGGCGCAAACCGTGCACCTATCTTGCACTGACACTAACCCTATCTCTAAACGGACCAAAAGGAGATTCCACATGACCCACATCACCTAGTAGTTCTATCCGGTGTGTCTAAAAAGATATTCGAGCCTCTAGTATACTCGGTGCAAACCATGCACCTATCTTGCGTCAAGTTACCACTATCTCCAGATGGGCTGAACAGAGCTTCCACATGAGTCTCGTCACCTAGGAGTACCACTAGGTGCATCCAAAATGATTTCTGAGCCTATAGCTGTTTGGTGCAAACCGTGCACCTATCTTGCGTCAAGATGACCAATATCTCCAAACGGACTGAATCGAGCTTCCACTTGAGACTCATCACCTAGGAGTATCACCGGGTGTGTCTAAAACAATTTCTGAGCCTATGGTATATATCTCCAAACAGAATGAACTGAGCTTGCACTTGAGTCTCGTCGCCAAGGAGTACCACGGGGTGCGTCCAAAACTATTTCTGAGCCAATGGTATGTTTGGCGCAAACTGTGCACCTATCTTGCACTGACACTAACCCTATCTCTAAACAGACCAAAAGGAGATTCCACATTACCCACGTCACCTAGTAGTTCCATCGGGTGCGTCCAAAATGATATTCGAACCTCTAGTATGCTCGGTGCAAACCATGCACCTATCTTGCGTCAATGTTACCACTATCTCCAAATGGGCTGAACCGAGCTTCCACTTGAGTCTCGTCAACTAGGAGTACCACTGGGTGCATCCAAAATGATTTCTGAGCCTATAGTTGTTTGGTGCAAACCATGCACTTATCTTGCGTCAAGGTTACCACTATCTCCAAATGGGCTGAACCGAGCTTCCACTTGAGTCTCGTCACCTAGGAGTACCACTAGGTGCATCCAAAATGATTTCTAAGCCTATAGTTGTTTGGTGCAAACCGTGCACCTATCTTGCGTCAAGATTACCACTATCTCCAAATGGACTGAATCGAGCTTCCACTTGAGCCTCATCACGTAGGAGTACCACCGGGTGTGTCCAAAACAATTTCTGAGCCTATGGTATATTTGGCGCAAACCGTGCACATATCTTGCATCAAGATTACCACTATCTCCAAACGGATTGAACCGAGCTTGCACTTGAGTCTCGTCACCAAGGAGTACCACGGGGTGTGTCCAAAACGATTTCTGAGCCAATGGTATGTTTGGCGCAAACCGTGCACCTATCTTGCACTGACACTAACCCTATCTCTAAACGGACCAAAAGGAGATTCCCCATGACGCACGTCAACTAGTAGTTCCATCCGGTGCGTCCAAAATGATATTCGAGCCTCTAGTACGCTCGGTGCAAACCATGCACCAATCTTGCGTCAAGATTACCACTATCTCCAAATGGGCTGAACCGAGCTTCCACATGAGTCTCGTCACCTAGGAGTACCACTAGGTGCATCCAAAATGATTTCTGAGCCTATAGTTGTTTGGTGCAAACCGTGCACCTATCTTGCGTCAAGATTACCACTATCTCCAAACGGGCTGAACCGAGCTTCCACTTGAGTCTCGTCACCTAGGAGTACCACTAGGTGCATCCAAAATGATTTTTGAGCCGATAGTTGTTGGTGCAAACCGTGCACCTATCTTGCGTCAAGATTACCCCGATCTCCAAATGGATTGAATCGAGCTTCACTTGAGCCTCATCAAGTAGGAGTACCACCGGGTGTGTTCAAAACAATTTCTGAGCCTATGGTATATTTGGCGCAAACCGTGCACCTATCTTGCGTCAAGATTACCACTATCTCCAAACGGATTGAACCGAGCTTGCACTTGAGTCTCGTCACCAAGGAGTACCACGGGGTGTGTCCAAAACTATTTCTGAGCCAATGGTATGTTTGGCGCAAACTGTGCACCTATCTTGCACTGACACTAACCCTATCTCTAAACAGACCAAAAGGAGATTCCACATTACCCACGTCACCTAGTAGTTCCATCGGGTGCATCCAAAATGATATTCGAACCTCTAGTATGCTCGGTGCAAACCGTGCACCTATCTTGCGTCACGGTTACCACTATCTCCAAATGGGCTGAACCGAGCTTCCACTTGAGTCTCGTCACCTAGGAGTACCACTGGGTGCATCCAAAATGATTTCTGAGCCTATAGTTGTTTGGTGCAAACCGTGCACCTATCTTGCGTCAAGATTACCACTATCACCAAATGGGCTGAACCGTGCTTCCACTTGAGTCTCGTCACCTAGGAGTACCACTAGGTGCATCCAAAATGATTTTTGAGCCGATAGTTGTTGGTGCAAACCGTGCACCTATCTTGCGTCAAGATTACCACTATCTCCAAATGGGCTGAACCGAGCTTCCACTTGAGTCTCGTCACCTAGGAGTACCACTGGGTGCATCCAAAATGATTTCTGATCCTATAGTTGTTTGGTGCAAACCGTGCACCTATCTTGCGTCAAGATTATCACTATCTTCAAATGGGCTGAACCGAGCTTCCACTTGAGTCTCGTCACCTAGGACTACCACTAGGTGCATCCAAAATGATTTTTGAGCCGATAGTTGTTGGTGCAAACCGTGCACCTATCTTGCGTCAAGATTACGCCGATCTCCAAATGGATTGAATCAAGCTTCACTTGAGCCTCATCAAGTAGGAGTACCACCGGGTGTGTTCAAAACAATTTCTTAGCCTATGGTATATTTGGCGCAAACCGTGCACCTATCTTGCATCAAGATTTCCACTATCTCCAGACGGATTTAACCGAGCTTGCACTTGAGTCTCGTCCCCAAGGAGTACCACGGGGTGTGTCCAAAACTATTTATGAGCCAATGGTATGTTTGGCGCAAACTGTGCACCTATCTTGCACTGACACTAACCCTATCTCTAAACAGACCAAAAGGAGATTCCACATTACCCACGTCACCTAGTAGTTCCATCGGGTGCGTCCAAAATGATATTCGAACCTCTAGTATGCTCGGTGCAAACCATGCACCTATCTTGCATCAAGGTTACCACTATCTCCAAATGGGCTGAACCAAGCTTCCACTTGAGTCTCGTCACCTAGGAGTACCCTAGGTGCATCCAAAATGATTTCTAAGCCTATAGTTGTTTGGCGCAAACCGTGCACCTATCTTGCGTCAAGATTTCCACTATCTCCAAATGGACTGAATCGAGCTTCCACTTGAGCCTTATCTCGTAGGAGTACCACCGGGTGTATCTAAAATAATTTCTGAGCCTATCGTATATTTGGCGCAAACCGTGCACCTATCTTGCATCAAGATTACCACTATCTCCAAACGGATTGAACCTAGTTTGCACTTGAGTCTCGTCACCAAGGTGTACCACGGGGTGTGTCCAAAACGATTTCTGAGCCAATGGTATGTTTGGCGCAAACCGTGCACCTATCTTGCACTAACACTAACCCTATCTCTAAACGGACCAAAAGGAGATTCCACATGACCCACATCACCTAGTAGTTCCATCCGGTGCGTCTAAAAAGATATTCGAGCCTCTAGTACGCTCGGTGCAAACCATGCACCTATCTTGCGTCAAGGTTACCACTATCTCCAGATGGGCTGAATAGAGCTTCCACTTGAGTCTCGTCACCTAGGAGTACCACTAGGTGCATCCAAAATGATTTCTAAGCCTATAGCTATTTGGTGCAAACCGTGCACCTATCTTACGTCAAGATGACCACTATCTCCAAACGGACTGAATCGAGCTTCCACTTGAGACTCATCACCTAGGAGTACCACCGGGTGTGTCTAAAACAATTTCTGAGCCTATGGTATATATCTCCAAACAGATTGAACCGAGCTTGCACTTGAGTCTCGTCGCCAAGGAGTACCACGGGGTGCATCCAAAACTATTTCTGAGCCAATGGTATGTTTGGCGCAAACTGTGCACCTATCTTGCACTGACACTAACCCTATCTCTAAACAGACCAAAAGGAGATTCCACATTACCCACGTCACCTAGTAGTTCCATCGGGTGCGTCCAAAATGATATTCGAACCTCTAGTATGCTCGGTGCAAACCATGCACCTATCTTGCGTCTAGGTTACCACTATCTCTAAATGGGCTGAACCGAGCTTCCACTTGAGTCTCGTCACCTAGGAGTACCAATGGGTGCATCCAAAATGATTTCTGAGCCTATAGTTGTTTGGTGCAAACCGTGCACATATCTTGCGTCTAGATTACCACTATCTCCAAATGGGCTGAACCGAGCTTCCACTTGAGTCTCGTCACCTAGGAGTACCACTGGGTGCATCCAAAATGATTTCTGAGCCTATAGTTGTTTGGTGCAAACCATGCACCTATCTTGCGTCAAGGTTACCACTATCTCCAAATGGGCTGAACCGAGCTTCCACTTGAGTCTCGTCACCTAGGAGTACCACTAGGTGCATCCAAAATGATTTCTGAGCCTATAGTTGTTTGGTGCAAACCGTGCACCTATCTTGCGTCAAGATTACAACTATCTCCAAATGGACTGAATCGAGCTTCCACTTGAGCCTCATCACGTAGGAGTACCACCGGCTGTGTCCAAAACAATTTCTGAGCCTATGGTATATTTAGCGCAAACTGTGCACCTATCTTGCATCAAGATTACCACTATCTCCAAGCGGATTGAACCGAGCTTGCACTTGACTCTCGTCACCAAGGAGTACCACAGGATGTGTCCAAAACTATTTCTGAGCCAATGGTATGTTTGGCGCAAACTGTGCACCCATCTTGCACTGACACTAACCCTATCTCTAAACAGACCAAAAGGAGATTCCACATTACCCACGTCACCTAGTAGTTCCATCGGGTGCGTCCAAAATGATATTTGAACCTCTAGTATGCTCGGTGCAAACCATGCACCTATCTTGCATCAAGGTTACCACTATCTCCAAATGGGTTGAACTGAGCTTCCACTTGAGTCTCGTCACCTAGGAGTACCACCGGGTGCATCCAAAATGACTTCTGAGCCTATAGTTGTTTGGTGCAAACCGTGCACCTATCTTGCGTCAAGATTACCACTATCTCCAAATGGGCTGAACCGAGCTTCCACTTGAGTCTCGTCACCTAGGAGTACCACTAGGTGCATCCAAAATGAATTTTGAGCCGATAGTTGTTGGTGCAAACCGTGCACCTATCTTGCGTCAAGATTACCGCGATCTCTAAATGGATTGAATCGAGCTTCACTTGAGCCTCATCAAGTAGGAGTACCACCGGGTGTGTTCAAAACAATTTCTGAGCCTATGGTATATTTGGCGCAAACCGTGCACCTATCTTGCATCAAGATTACCACTATCTCCAAACGGATTGAACCGAGCTTGCACTTGAGTCTCGTCACCAAGGAGTACCATGGGGTCTGTCCAAAACTATTTCTGAGCCAATGGTATGTTTGGCGCAAACTGTGCACCTATCTTGCACTGATACTAACCCTATCTCTAAACAGACCAAAAGGAGATTCCACATTACCCACGTCACCTAGTAGTTCCATCGGGAGCGTCCAAAATGATATTCGAACCTCTAGTATGCTCGGTGCAAACCATGCACCTATCTTGCGTCAAGGTTACCACTATCTCCAAATGGGCTGAACAGAGCTTCCACTTGAGTCTCGTCACCTAGGAGTACCACTGGGTGCATCCAAAATGATTTCTGAGCCTATAGTTGTTTGGTGCAAACCGTGCACATATCTTGCGTCAAGATTACCACTATCTCCAAATGGGCTGAACCGAGCTTCCACTTGAGTCTCGTCACCTAGGAGTACCACTGGGTGCATCCAAAATGATTTCTGAGCCTATAGTTGTTTGGTGCAAACCATGCACCTATCTTGCGTCAAGGTTACCACTATCTCCAAATGGGCTGAACCGAGCTTCCACTTGAGTCTCGTCACCTAGGAGTACCACTAGGTGCATCCAAAATGATTTTTGAGCCGATAGTTTTTGGTGGAAACCGTGCACCTATCTTGCGTCAAGATTACCCCGATCTCCAAATGGATTGAATCGAGCTTCACTTGAGCATCATCAAGTTGGAGTACCACCGGGTGTGTTCAAAACAATTTCTGAGCCTATGGTATATTTGGCACAAACCGTGCACCTATCTTGCATCAAGATTACCACTATCTCCAAACGGATTGAACCGAGCTTGCACTTGAGTCTCGTCACCAAGGAGTACCACGGGGTGTGTCCAAAACGATTTCTGAGCCAATGGTATGTTTGGCGCAAACCGTGCACCTATCTTGCACTGACACTAACCCTATCTCTAAACGGACCAAAAGGAGATTCCACATGACCCACATCACCTAGTAGTTCTATCCGGTGTGTCTAAAAAGATATTCGAGCCTCTAGTACACTCGGTGCAAACCATGCACCTATCTTGCGTCAAGTTTACCACTATCTCCAGATGGGCTGAACAGAGCTTCCACATGAGTCTCGTCACCTAGGAGTACCACTAGGTGCATCCAAAATGATTTCTGAGCCTATAGCTGTTTGGTGCAAACCGTGCACCTATCTTGCGTCAAGATGACCAATATCTCCAAACGGACTGAATCGAGCTTCCACTTGAGACTCATCACCTAGGAGTATCACCGGGTGTGTCTAAAACAATTTCTGAGCCTATGGTATATATCTCCAAACAGAATGAACTGAGCTTGCACTTGAGTCTCGTCGCCAAGGAGTACCACGGGGTGCGTCCAAAACTATTTCTGAGCCAATGGTATGTTTGGCGCAAACTGTGCACCTATCTTGCACTGACACTAACCCTATCTCTAAACAGACCAAAAGGAGATTCCACATTACCCACGTCACCTAGTAGTTCCATCGGGTGCTTCCAAAATGATATTCGAACCTCTAGTATGCTCGGTGCAAACCATGCACCTATCTTGCGTCAAGGTTACCACTATCTCCAAATGGGCTGAACCGAGCTTCCACTTGAGTCTCGTCAACTAGGAGTACCACTGGGTGCATCCAAAATGATTTCTGAGCCTATAGTTGTTTGGTGCAAACCATGCACTTATCTTGCGTCAAGGTTACCACTATCTCCAAATGGGCTGAACCGAGCTTCCACTTGAGTCTCGTCACCTAGGAGTACCACTAGGTGCATCCAAAATGATTTCTAAGCCTATAGTTGTTTGGTGCAAACCGTGCACCTATCTTGCGTCAAGATTACCACTATCTCCAAATGGACTGAATCGAGCTTCCACTTGAGCCTCATCACGTAGGAGTACCACCGGGTGTGTCCAAAACAATTTCTGAGCCTATGGTATATTTGGCGCAAACCGTGCACATATCTTGCATCAAGATTACCACTATCTCCAAACGGATTGAACCGAGCTTGCACTTGAGTCTCGTCACCAAGGAGTACCACGGGGTGTGTCCAAAACGATTTCTGAGCCAATGGTATGTTTGGCGCAAACCGTGCACCTATCTTGCACTGACACTAACCCTATCTCTAAACGGACCAAAAGGAGATTCCCCATGACGCACGTCAACTAGTAGTACCATCCGGTGCGTCCAAAATGATATTCGAGCCTCTAGTACGCTCGGTGCAAACCATGCACCAATCTTGCGTCAAGATTACCACTATCTCCAAATGGGCTGAACCGAGCTTCCACATGAGTCTCGTCACCTAGGAGTACCACTAGGTGCATCCAAAATGATTTCTGAGCCTATAGTTGTTTGGTGCAAACCGTGCACCTATCTTGCGTCAAGATTACCACTATCTCCAAACGGGCTGAACCGAGCTTCCACTTGAGTCTCGTCACCTAGGAGTACCACTAGGTGCATCCAAAATGATTTTTGAGCCGATAGTTGTTGGTGCAAACCGTGCACCTATCTTGCGTCAAGATTACCCCGATCTCCAAATGGATTGAATCGAGCTTCACTTGAGCCTCATCAAGTAGGAGTACCACCGGGTGTGTTCAAAACAATTTCTGAGCCTATGGTATATTTGGCGCAAACCGTGCACCTATCTTGCGTCAAGATTACCACTATCTCCAAACGGATTGAACCGAGCTTGCACTTGAGTCTCGTCACCAAGGAGTACCACGGGGTGTGTCCAAAACTATTTCTGAGCCAATGGTATGTTTGGCGCAAACTGTGCACCTATCTTGCACTGACACTAACCCTATCTCTAAACAGACCAAAAGGAGATTCCACATTACCCACGTCACCTAGTAGTTCCATCGGGTGCATCCAAAATGATATTCGAACCTCTAGTATGCTCGGTGCAAACCGTGCACCTATCTTGCGTCACGGTTACCACTATCTCCAAATGGGCTGAACCGAGCTTCCACTTGAGTCTCGTCACCTAGGAGTACCACTGGGTGCATCCAAAATGATTTCTGAGCCTATAGTTGTTTGGTGCAAACCGTGCACCTATCTTGCGTCAAGATTACCACTATCACCAAATGGGCTGAACCGTGCTTCCACTTGAGTCTCGTCACCTAGGAGTACCACTAGGTGCATCCAAAATGATTTTTGAGCCGATAGTTGTTGGTGCAAACCGTGCACCTATCTTGCGTCAAGATTACCACTATCTCCAAATGGGCTGAACCGAGCTTCCACTTGAGTCTCGTCACCTAGGAGTACCACTGGGTGCATCCAAAATGATTTCTGATCCTATAGTTGTTTGGTGCAAACCGTGCACCTATCTTGCGTCAAGATTATCACTATCTTCAAATGGGCTGAACCGAGCTTCCACTTGAGTCTCGTCACCTAGGACTACCACTAGGTGCATCCAAAATGATTTTTGAGCCGATAGTTGTTGGTGCAAACCGTGCACCTATCTTGCGTCAAGATTACGCCGATCTCCAAATGGATTGAATCGAGCTTCACTTGAGCCTCATCAAGTAGGAGTACCACCGGGTGTGTTCAAAACAATTTCTTAGCCTATGGTATATTTGGCGCAAACCGTGCACCTATCTTGCATCAAGATTTCCACTATCTCCAGACGGATTGAACCGAGCTTGCACTTGAGTCTCGTCCCCAAGGAGTACCACGGGGTGTGTCCAAAACTATTTATGAGCCAATGGTATGTTTGGCGCAAACTGTGCACCTATCTTGCACTGACACTAACCCTATCTCTAAACAGACCAAAAGGAGATTCCACATTACCCACGTCACCTAGTAGTTCCATCGGGTGCGTCCAAAATGATATTCGAACCTCTAGTATGCTCGGTGCAAACCATGCACCTATCTTGCATCAAGGTTACCACTATCTCCAAATGGGCTGAACCAAGCTTCCACTTGAGTCTCGTCACCTAGGAGTACCCTAGGTGCATCCAAAATGATTTCTAAGCCTATAGTTGTTTGGCGCAAACCGTGCACCTATCTTGCGTCAAGATTTCCACTATCTCCAAATGGACTGAATCGAGCTTCCACTTGAGCCTTATCTCGTAGGAGTACCACCGGGTGTATCTAAAATAATTTCTGAGCCTATCGTATATTTGGCGCAAACCGTGCACCTATCTTGCATCAAGATTACCACTATCTCCAAACGGATTGAACCTAGTTTGCACTTGAGTCTCGTCACCAAGGTGTACCACGGGGTGTGTCCAAAACGATTTCTGAGCCAATGGTATTTTTGGCGCAAACCGTGCACCTATCTTGCACTAACACTAACCCTATCTCTAAACGGACCAAAAGGAGATTCCACATGACCCACATCACCTAGTAGTTCCATCCGGTGCGTCTAAAAAGATATTCGAGCCTCTAGTACGCTCGGTGCAAACCATGCACCTATCTTGCGTCAAGATTACCACTATCTCCAGATGGGCTGAATAGAGCTTCCACTTGAGTCTCGTCACCTAGGAGTACCACTAGGTGCATCCAAAATGATTTCTAAGCCTATAGCTATTTGGTGCAAACCGTGCACCTATCTTACGTCAAGATGACCACTATCTCCAAACGGACTGAATCGAGCTTCCACTTGAGACTCATCACCTAGGAGTACCACCGGGTGTGTCTAAAACAATTTCTGAGCCTATGGTATATATCTCCGAACAGATTGAACCGAGCTTGCACTTGAGTCTCATCGCCAAGGAGTACCACGGGGTGCATCCAAAACTATTTCTGAGCCAATGGTATGTTTGGCGCAAACTGTGCACCTATCTTGCACTGACACTAACCCTATCTCTAAACAGACCAAAAGGAGATTCCACATTACCCACGTCACCTAGTAGTTCCATCGGGTGCGTCCAAAATGATATTCGAACCTCTAGTATGCTCGGTGCAAACCATGCACCTATCTTGCGTCTAGGTTACCACTATCTCTAAATGGGCTGAACCGAGCTTCCACTTGAGTCTCGTCACCTAGGAGTACCACTGGGTGCATCCAAAATGATTTCTGAGCCTATAGTTGTTTGGTGCAAACCGTGCACATATCTTGCGTCTAGATTACCACTATCTCCAAATGGGCTGAACCGAGCTTCCACTTGAGTCTCGTCACCTAGGAGTACCACTGGGTGCATCCAAAATGATTTCTGAGCCTATAGTTGTTTGGTGCAAACCGTGCACCTATCTTGCGTCAAGATTACCACTATCTCCAAATGGGCTGAACCGAGCTTCCACTTGAGTCTCGTCACCTAGGAGTACCACTAGGTGCATCCAAAATGATTTTTGAGCCGATAGTTGTTGGTGCAAACCGTGCACCTATCTTGCGTCAAGATTACCACTATCTCCAAATGGGCTGAACCGAGCTTCCACTTGAGTCTCGTCACCTAGGAGTACCACTGGGTGCATCCAAAATGATTTCTGATCCTATAGTTGTTTGGTGCAAACCGTGCACCTATCTTGCGTCAAGATTATCACTATCTTCAAATGGGCTGAACCGAGCTTCCACTTGAGTCTCGTCACCTAGGACTACCACTAGGTGCATCCAAAATGATTTTTGAGCCGATAGTTGTTGGTGCAAACCGTGCACCTATCTTGCGTCAAGATTACCCCGATCTCCAATTGGATTGAATCGAGCTTCACTTGAGCCCCATCAAGTAGGAGTACCACCGGGTGTGTTCAAAACAATTTCTTAGCCTATGGTATATTTGGCGCAAACCGTGCACCTATCTTGCATCAAGATTTCCACTATCTCCAGACGGATTGAACCGAGCTTGCACTTGAGTCTCGTCCCCAAGGAGTACCACGGGGTGTGTCCAAAACTATTTCTGAGCCAATGGTATGTTTGGCGCAAACTGTGCACCTGTCTTGCACTGACACTAACCCTATCTCTAAACAGACCAAATGGAGATTCCACATTACACAAGTCACCTAGTAGTTCCATCGGGTGCGTCCAAAATGACATTCGAACCTCTAGTATGCTCGGTGCAAACCATGCACCTATCTTGCATCAAGGTTACCACTATCTCCAAATGGGCTGAACCAAGCTTCCACTTGAGTCTCGTCACCTAGGAGTACCCTAGGTGCATCCAAAATGATTTCTAAGCCTATAGTTGTTTGGTGCAAACCGTGCACCTATCTTGCGTCAAGATTACCACTATCTCCAAATGGGCTGAACCGAGCTTCCACTTGAGTCTCGTCACCTAGGAGTACCACTAGGTGCATCCAAAATGATTTTTGAGCCGATAGTTGTTGGTGCAAACCGTGCACCTATCTTGCGTCAAGATTACCACTATCTCTAAATGGGCTGAACCGAGCTTCCACTTGAGTCTCGTCACCTAGGAGTACCACTGGGTGCATCCAAAATGATTTCTGATCCTATAGTTGTTTGGTGCAAACCGTGCACCTATCTTGCGTCAAGATTATCACTATCTTCAAATGGGCTGAACCGAGCTTCCACTTGAGTCTCGTCACCTAGGACTACCACTAGGTGCATCCAAAATGATTTTTGAGCCGATAGTTGTTGGTGCAAACCGTGCACCTATCTTGCGTCAAGATTACCCCGATCTCCAATTGGATTGAATCGAGCTTCACTTGAGCCTCATCAAGTAGGAGTACCACCGGGTGTGTTCAAAACAATTTCTTAGCCTATGGTATATTTGGCGCAAACCGTGCACCTATCTTGCATCAAGATTTCCACTATCTCCAGACGGATTGAACCGAGCTTGCACTTGAGTCTCGTCCCCAAGGAGTACCACGGGGTGTGTCCAAAACTATTTCTGAGCCAATGGTATGTTTGGCGCAAACTGTGCACCTATCTTGCACTGACACTAACCCTATCTCTAAACAGACCAAAAGGAGATTCCACATTACACACGTCACCTAGTAGTTCCATCGGGTGCGTCCAAAATGACATTCGAACCTCTAGTATGCTCGGTGCAAACCATGCACCTATCTTGCATCAAGGTTACCACTATCTCCAAATGGGCTGAACCAAGCTTCCACTTGAGTCTCGTCACCTAGGAGTACCCTAGGTGCATCCAAAATGATTTCTGAGCCTATAGTTGTTTGGCGCAAACCGTGCACCTATCTTGCGTCAAGATTTCCACTATCTCCAAATGGACTGAATCGAGCTTCCACTTGAGCCTTATCTCGTAGGAGTACCACCGGGTGTGTCTAAAATAATTTCTGAGCCTATGGTATATTTGGCGCAAACCGTGCACCTATCTTGCATCAAGATTACCACTATCTCCAAACGGATTGAACCTAGTTTGCACTTGAGTCTCGTCACCAAGGAGTACCACGGGGTGTGTCCAAAACGATTTCTGAGCCAATGGTATGTTTGGCGCAAACCGTGCACCTATCTTGCACAGACACTAACCCTATCTCTAAACGGACCAAAAGCAGATTCCCCATGACGCACGTCAACTAGTAGTTCCATCCGGTGCGTCCAAAATGATATTCGAGCCTCTAGTACGCTCGGTGCAAACCATGCACCTATCTTGCGTCAAGATTACCACTATCTCCAAATGGGCTGAACCGAGCTTCCACTTGAGTCTCGTCACCTAGGAGTACCACTGGGTGCATCCAAAATGATTTCTGATCCTATAGTTGTTTGGTGCAAACCGTGCACCTATCTTGCGTCAAGATTATCACTATCTTCAAATGGGCTGAACCGAGCTTCCACTTGAGTCTCGTCACCTAGGACTACCACTAGGTGCATCCAAAATGATTTTTGAGCCGATAGTTGTTGGTGCAAACCGTGCACCTATCTTGCGTCAAGATTACGCCGATCTCCAAATGGATTGAATCGAGCTTCACTTGAGCCTCATCAAGTAGGAGTACCACCGGGTGTGTTCAAAACAATTTCTTAGCCTATGGTATATTTGGCGCAAACCGTGCACCTATCTTGCATCAAGATTTCCACTATCTCCAGACGGATTGAACCGAGCTTGCACTTGAGTCTCGTCCCCAAGGAGTACCACGGGGTGTGTCCAAAACTATTTATGAGCCAATGGTATGTTTGGCGCAAACTGTGCACCTATCTTGCACTGACACTAACCCTATCTCTAAACAGACCAAAAGGAGATTCCACATTACCCACGTCACCTAGTAGTTCCATCGGGTGCGTCCAAAATGATATTCGAACCTCTAGTATGCTCGGTGCAAACCATGCACCTATCTTGCATCAAGGTTACCACTATCTCCAAATGGGCTGAACCAAGCTTCCACTTGAGTCTCGTCACCTAGGAGTACCCTAGGTGCATCCAAAATGATTTCTAAGCCTATAGTTGTTTGGCGCAAACCGTGCACCTATCTTGCGTCAAGATTTCCACTATCTCCAAATGGACTGAATCGAGCTTCCACTTGAGCCTTATCTCGTAGGAGTACCACCGGGTGTATCTAAAATAATTTCTGAGCCTATCGTATATTTGGCGCAAACCGTGCACCTATCTTGCATCAAGATTACCACTATCTCCAAACGGATTGAACCTAGTTTGCACTTGAGTCTCGTCACCAAGGTGTACCACGGGGTGTGTCCAAAACGATTTCTGAGCCAATGGTATTTTTGGCGCAAACCGTGCACCTATCTTGCACTAACACTAACCCTATCTCTAAACGGACCAAAAGGAGATTCCACATGACCCACATCACCTAGTAGTTCCATCCGGTGCGTCTAAAAAGATATTCGAGCCTCTAGTACGCTCGGTGCAAACCATGCACCTATCTTGCGTCAAGATTACCACTATCTCCAGATGGGCTGAATAGAGCTTCCACTTGAGTCTCGTCACCTAGGAGTACCACTAGGTGCATCCAAAATGATTTCTAAGCCTATAGCTATTTGGTGCAAACCGTGCACCTATCTTACGTCAAGATGACCACTATCTCCAAACGGACTGAATCGAGCTTCCACTTGAGACTCATCACCTAGGAGTACCACCGGGTGTGTCTAAAACAATTTCTGAGCCTATGGTATATATCTCCGAACAGATTGAACCGAGCTTGCACTTGAGTCTCATCGCCAAGGAGTACCACGGGGTGCATCCAAAACTATTTCTGAGCCAATGGTATGTTTGGCGCAAACTGTGCACCTATCTTGCACTGACACTAACCCTATCTCTAAACAGACCAAAAGGAGATTCCACATTACCCACGTCACCTAGTAGTTCCATCGGGTGCGTCCAAAATGATATTCGAACCTCTAGTATGCTCGGTGCAAACCATGCACCTATCTTGCGTCTAGGTTACCACTATCTCTAAATGGGCTGAACCGAGCTTCCACTTGAGTCTCGTCACCTAGGAGTACCACTGGGTGCATCCAAAATGATTTCTGAGCCTATAGTTGTTTGGTGCAAACCGTGCACATATCTTGCGTCTAGATTACCACTATCTCCAAATGGGCTGAACCGAGCTTCCACTTGAGTCTCGTCACCTAGGAGTACCACTGGGTGCATCCAAAATGATTTCTGAGCCTATAGTTGTTTGGTGCAAACCGTGCACCTATCTTGCGTCAAGATTACCACTATCTCCAAATGGGCTGAACCGAGCTTCCACTTGAGTCTCGTCACCTAGGAGTACCACTAGGTGCATCCAAAATGATTTTTGAGCCGATAGTTGTTGGTGCAAACCGTGCACCTATCTTACGTCAAGATTACCACTATCTCCAAATGGGCTGAACCGAGCTTCCACTTGAGTCTCGTCACCTAGGAGTACCACTGGGTGCATCCAAAATGATTTCTGATCCTATAGTTGTTTGGTGCAAACCGTGCACCTATCTTGCGTCAAGATTATCACTATCTTCAAATGGGCTGAACCGAGCTTCCACTTGAGTCTCGTCACCTAGGACTACCACTAGGTGCATCCAAAATGATTTTTGAGCCGATAGTTGTTGGTGCAAACCGTGCACCTATCTTGCGTCAAGATTACCCCGATCTCCAATTGGATTGAATCGAGCTTCACTTGAGCCCCATCAAGTAGGAGTACCACCGGGTGTGTTCAAAACAATTTCTTAGCCTATGGTATATTTGGCGCAAACCGTGCACCTATCTTGCATCAAGATTTCCACTATCTCCAGACGGATTGAACCGAGCTTGCACTTGAGTCTCGTCCCCAAGGAGTACCACGGGGTGTGTCCAAAACTATTTCTGAGCCAATGGTATGTTTGGCGCAAACTGTGCACCTGTCTTGCACTGACACTAACCCTATCTCTAAACAGACCAAATGGAGATTCCACATTACACAAGTCACCTAGTAGTTCCATCGGGTGCGTCCAAAATGACATTCGAACCTCTAGTATGCTCGGTGCAAACCATGCACCTATCTTGCATCAAGGTTACCACTATCTCCAAATGGGCTGAACCAAGCTTCCACTTGAGTCTCGTCACCTAGGAGTACCCTAGGTGCATCCAAAATGATTTCTAAGCCTATAGTTGTTTGGTGCAAACCGTGCACCTATCTTGCGTCAAGATTACCACTATCTCCAAATGGGCTGAACCGAGCTTCCACTTGAGTCTCGTCACCTAGGAGTACCACTAGGTGCATCCAAAATGATTTTTGAGCCGATAGTTGTTGGTGCAAACCGTGCACCTATCTTGCGTCAAGATTACCACTATCTCTAAATGGGCTGAACCGAGCTTCCACTTGAGTCTCGTCACCTAGGAGTACCACTGGGTGCATCCAAAATGATTTCTGATCCTATAGTTGTTTGGTGCAAACCGTGCACCTATCTTGCGTCAAGATTATCACTATCTTCAAATGGGCTGAACCGAGCTTCCACTTGAGTCTCGTCACCTAGGACTACCACTAGGTGCATCCAAAATGATTTTTGAGCCGATAGTTGTTGGTGCAAACCGTGCACCTATCTTGCGTCAAGATTACCCCGATCTCCAATTGGATTGAATCGAGCTTCACTTGAGCCTCATCAAGTAGGAGTACCACCGGGTGTGTTCAAAACAATTTCTTAGCCTATGGTATATTTGGCGCAAACCGTGCACCTATCTTGCATCAAGATTTCCACTATCTCCAGACGGATTGAACCGAGCTTGCACTTGAGTCTCGTCCCCAAGGAGTACCACGGGGTGTGTCCAAAACTATTTCTGAGCCAATGGTATGTTTGGCGCAAACTGTGCACCTATCTTGCACTGACACTAACCCTATCTCTAAACAGACCAAAAGGAGATTCCACATTACACACGTCACCTAGTAGTTCCATCGGGTGCGTCCAAAATGACATTCGAACCTCTAGTATGCTCGGTGCAAACCATGCACCTATCTTGCATCAAGGTTACCACTATCTCCAAATGGGCTGAACCAAGCTTCCACTTGAGTCTCGTCACCTAGGAGTACCCTAGGTGCATCCAAAATGATTTCTGAGCCTATAGTTGTTTGGCGCAAACCGTGCACCTATCTTGCGTCAAGATTTCCACTATCTCCAAATGGACTGAATCGAGCTTCCACTTGAGCCTTATCTCGTAGGAGTACCACCGGGTGTGTCTAAAATAATTTCTGAGCCTATGGTATATTTGGCGCAAACCGTGCACCTATCTTGCATCAAGATTACCACTATCTCCAAACGGATTGAACCTAGTTTGCACTTGAGTCTCGTCACCAAGGAGTACCACGGGGTGTGTCCAAAACGATTTCTGAGCCAATGGTATGTTTGGCGCAAACCGTGCACCTATCTTGCACAGACACTAACCCTATCTCTAAACGGACCAAAAGCAGATTCCCCATGACGCATGTCAACTAGTAGTTCCATCCGGTGCGTCCAAAATGATATTCGAGCCTCTAGTACGCTCGGTGCAAACCATGCACCTATCTTGCGTCAAGATTACCACTATCTCCAAATGGGCTGAACCGAGCTTCCACTTGAGTCTCGTCACCTAGGAGTACCACTAGGTGCATCCAAAATGATTTCTAAGCCTATAGTTGTTTGGTGCAAACCGTGCACCTATCTTGCGTCAAGATTACCACTATCTCCAAATGGGCTGAACCGAGCTTCCACTTGAGTCTCGTCACCTAGGAGTACCACTAGGTGCATCCAAAATGATTGTTGAGCCGATAGTTGTTGGTGCAAACCGTGCACCTATCTTGCGTCAAGATTACCACTATCTCCAAATGGGCTGAACCGAGCTTCCACTTGAGTCTCGTCACCTAGGAGTACCACTGGGTGCATCCAAAATGATTTCTGATCCTATAGTTGTTTGGTGCAAACCGTGCACCTATCTTGCGTCAAGATTATCACTATCTTCAAATGGGCTGAACCGAGCTTCCACTTGAGTCTCGTCACCTAGGACTACCACTAGGTGCATCCAAAATGATTTTTGAGCCGATAGTTGTTGGTGCAAACCGTGCACCTATCTTGCGTCAAGATTACCCCGATCTCCAATTGGATTGAATCGAGCTTCACTTGAGCCTCATCAAGTAGGAGTACCACCGGGTGTGTTCAAAACAATTTCTTAGCCTATGGTATATTTGGCGCAAACCGTGCACCTATCTTGCATCAAGATTTCCACTATCTCCAGACGGATTGAACCGAGCTTGCACTTGAGTCTCGTCCCCAAGGAGTACCACGGGGTGTGTCCAAAACTATTTCTGAGCCAATGGTATGTTTGGCGCAAACTGTGCACCTATCTTGCACTGACACTAACCCTATCTCTAAACAGACCAAAAGGAGATTCCACATTACACACGTCACCTAGTAGTTCCATCGGGTGCGTCCAAAATGACATTCGAACCTCTAGTATGCTCGGCGCAAACCATGCACCTATCTTGCATCAAGGTTACCACTATCTCCAAATGGGCTGAACCAAGCTTCCACTTGAGTCTCGTCACCTAGGAGTACCCTAGGTGCATCCAAAATGATTTCTGAGCCTATAGTTGTTTGGCGCAAACCATGCACCTATCTTGCGTCAAGATTTCCACTATCTCCAATTGGACTGAATCGAGCTTCCACTTGAGCCTTATCTCGTAGGAGTACCACCGGGTGTGTCTAAAATAATTTCTGAGCCTATGGTATATTTGGCGCAAACCGTGCACCTATCTTGCATCAAGATTACCACTATCTCCAAACGGATTGAACCTAGTTTGCACTTGAGTCTCGTCACCAAGGAGTACCACGGGGTGTGTCCAAAACGATTTCTGAGCCAATGGTATGTTTGGTGCAAACCGTGCACCTATCTTGCGTCAAGATGACCACTATCTCCAAATGGACTGAATCGAGCTTCCACTTGAGACTCATCACCTAGGAGTACCACCGGGTGTGTCTAAAACAATTTCTGAGCCTATGGTATATATCTCCAAACAGATTGAACCGAGCTTGCACTTGAGTCTCGTCGCCAAGGAGTACCACGGGGTGCATCCAAAACTATTTCTGAGCCAATGGTATGTTTGGCGCAAACTGTGCACCTATCTTGCACTGACACTAACCCTATCTCTAAATAGACCAAAAGGAGATTCCACATTACCCACGTCACCTAGTAGTTCCATCGGGTGCGTCCAAAATGATATTCGAACCTCTAGTATGCTCGGTGCAAACCATGCACCTATCTTGCGTCAAGGTTACCACTATCTCCAAATGGGCTGAACCGAGCTTCCACTTGAGTCTCGTCACCTAGGAGTACCACTGGGTGCATCCAAAATGATTTCTGAGCCTATAGTTGTTTGGTGCAAACCATGCACCTATCTTGCGTCAAGGTTACCACTATCTCCAAATGGGCTGAACCGAGCTTCCACTTGAGTCTCGTCACCTAGGAGTACCACTAGGTGCATCCAAAATGATTTCTAAGCCTATAGTTGTTTGGTGCAAACCGTGCACCTATCTTGCGTCAAGATTACCACTATCTCCAAATGGACTGAATCGAGCTTCCACTTGAGCCTCATCACGTAGGAGTACCACCGGGTGTGTCCAAAACAATTTCTGAGCCTATGGTATATTTGGCGCAAACCGTGCACCTATCTTGCATCAAGATTACCACTATCTCCAAACGGATTGAACCGAGCTTGCACTTGAGTCTCGTCACCAAGGAGTACCACGAGGTGTGTCCAAAATGATTTCTGAGCCAATGGTATGTTTGGCGCAAACCGTGCACCTATCTTGCACCGACACTAACCCTATCTCTAAACGGACCAAAAGGAGATTCCCCATGACCCATGTCAACTAGTAGTTCCATCCGGTGCATCCAAAATGATATGCGAGCCTCTAGTACGCTCGGTGCAAACCATGCACCTATCTTGCGTCAAGATTACCACTATCTCCAAATGGGCTGAACCGAGCTTCTACTTGAGTCACGTCACCTAGGAGTACCACTAGGTGCATCCAAAATGATTTCTGAGCCTATAGTTGTTTGGTGCAAACCGTGCACCTATCTTCCGTCAAGATTACCACTATCTGCAAATGGACTGAATCGAGCTTCCACTTGAGCCTCATCACGTAGGAGTACCACCAGGTGTGTCCAAAACAATTTCTGAGCCTATGGTATATTTGGCGCAAACCGTGCACCTTCCTTGCATCAAAATTACCACTATCTCCAAACGGATTGAACCTAACTTGCACTTGAGTCTCGTAACCAAGGAGTACCACGGGGTGTGTCCAAAGCGATTTCTGAGCCAATGGTATGTTTGGCGTAAACCGTGCACCTGTCTTGCACTGAAGCTAACCCTATCTTTAAACGGACCAAAAGGAGATTCCCCATGACCCACGTCAACTAGTAGTTCCATCCGGTGCGTGCAACATGATATTCGAGCCTCTAGTACGCTCGGTGCAAACCATGCACCTATCTTGCGTCAAGATTACCACTATCTCCAACTGGGCTAAACCGAGCTTCCACTTGAGTCTCGTCACCAAGGAGTACCACGGGGTGTGTCCAAAACGATTTCTAAGCCAATGGTATGTTTGGCGCAAACCGTGCACCTATCTTGCACTGACACTAACCCTCTCTAAACGGACCAAAAGGAGATTCCCCATGACGCACGTCAACTAGTAGTTCCATCCGGTGCGTCCAAAATGATATTCGAGCCTCTAGTACGCTCGGTGCAAACCATGCACCTATCTTGCGTCAAGATTACCACTATCTCCAAATGGGCTGAACCGAGCTTCCACTTGAGTCTCGTCACCTAGGAGTACCACTGGGTGCATCCAAAATGATTTCTGAGCCTATAGTTGTTTGGTGCAAATCGTGCACCTATCTTGCGTCAAGATTACCACAATCTCCAAATGGGCTGAACCGAGCTTCCACTTGAGTCTCGTCACCTAGGAGTACCACTAGGTGCATCCAAAATGATTTTTGAGCCGATAGTTGTTGGTGCAGACCGTGCACCTATCTTGCGTCAAGATTACCCCGATCTCCAAATAGATTGAATCGAGCTTCCACTTGAGCCTCATCAAGTAGGAGTACCACCGGCTATGTTCAAAACAATTTTTGAGCCTATGGTATATTTGGTGCAAACCGTGCACCTATCTTGCATCAAGATTACCACTATCTCCAAACAGATTGAACCGAGCTTGCACTTGAGTCTCGTCACCAAGGAGTACCACGGGGTGTGTCCAAAACTATTTCTGAGCCAATGGTATGTTTGGCGCAAACTGTGCACCTATCTTGCACTGACACTAACCCTATCTCTAAACAGACCAAAAGGAGATTCCACATTACCCACGTCACCTAGTAGTTCCATCGGGTGCGTCCAAAATGATATTCGAACCTCTAGTATGCTCGGTGCAAACCATGCACCTATCTTGCGTCAAGGTTACCACTATCTCCAAATGGGCTGAACCGAGCTTCCACTTGAGTCTCGTCACCTAGGAGTACCCTAGGTGCATCCAAAATGATTTTTGAGCCTATAGTTGTTTGGCGCAAACCGTGCACCTATCTTGCGTCAAGATTTCCACTATCTCCAAATGGACTGAATCGAGCTTCCACTTGAGCCTTATCTCGTAGGAGTACCACCGGGTGTGTCCAAAATAATTTCTGAGCCTATGGTATATTTGGCGCAAACCGTGCACCTATCTTGCATCAAGATTACCACTATCTCCAAACGGATTGAACCTAGTTTGCACTTGAGTCTCGTCACCAAGGAGTACCACGGGGTGTGTCTGAAACGATTTCTGAGCCAATGGTATGTTTGGCGCAAACCGTGCACCTATCTTGCACTAACACTAACCCTATCTCTAAACGGACCAAAAGGAGATTCCACATGACCAACATCACCTATTAGTTCCATCCGGTGCGTCTAAAAAGATATTCGAGCCTCTAGTACGCTCGGTGCAAACCATGCACCTATCTTGCGTCAAGATTACCACTATCTCCAGATGGGCTGAATAGAGCTTCCACTTGAGTCTCGTCACCTAGGAGTACCACTAGGTGCATCCAAAATGATTTCTGAGCCTATAGCTGTTTGGTGCAAACCGTGCACCTATCTTGCGTCAAGATGACCACTATCTCCAAACGGACTGAATCGAGCTTCCACTTGAGACTCATCACCTAGGAGTACCACCGGGTCTGTCTAAAACAATTTCTGAGCCTATGGTATATATCTCCAAACAGATTGAACCGAGCTTGCACTTGAGTCTCGTTGCCAAGGAGTACCATGGGGTGCGTCCAAAGCTATTTCTGAGCCAATGGTATGTTTGGCGCAAACTGTGCACCTATCTTGCACTGACACTAACCCTATCCCTACCAAAAGGAGATTCCACATTACCCACGTCACCTAGTAGTTCCATCGGGTGCGTCCAAAATGATATTCGAACCTCTAGTATGCTCGGTGCAAACCATGCACCTATCTTGCGTCAAGGTAACCTCTATCTCCAAATGGGCTGAACCGAGCTTCCACTTGAGTCTCGTCACCTAGGAGTACCACTGGGTGCATCCAGAATGATTTCTGAGCCTATAGTTGTTTGGTGCAAACCATGCACCTATCTTGCGTCAAGGTTACCACTATCTCCAAATGGGCTGAACCGAGCTTCCACTTGAGTCTCGTCACCTAGGAGTACCACTAGGTGCATCCAAAATGATTTCTGAGCCTATAGCTGTTTGGTGCAAACCGTGCACCTATCTTGCGTCAAGATTCCCACTATCTCCAAATTGACTGAATCGAGCTTCCACTTGAGCCTCATCACGTAGGAGTACCACCGGGTGTGTCCAAAACAATTTCTGAGCCTATGGTATATTTGGCGCAAACCGTGCACATATCTTGCATCAAGATTACCACTATCTCCAAACGGATTGAACCGAGCTTGCACTTGAGTCTCGTCACCAAGGAGTACCACGGGGTGTGTCCAAAACGATTTCTGAGCCAATGGTATGTTTGGCGCAAACCGTGCACCTATCTTGCACTGACACTAACCCTATCTCTAAACGGACCAAAAGGAGATTCCCCATGACGCACGTCAACTAGTAGTTCCATCCGGTGCGTCCAAAATGATATTCGAGCCTCTAGTACGCTCGGTGCAAACCATGCACCTATCTTGCATCAAGATTACCACTATCTCCAAATGGGCTGAACCGAGCTTCCACTTGAGTCTCGTCACCTAGGAGTACCACTGGGTGCATCCAAAATGATTTCTGAGCCTATAGTTGTTTGGTGCAAACCGTGCACCTATCTTGCGTCAAGATTACCACTATCTCCAAATGGGCTGAACCGAGCTTCCACTTGAGTCTCGTCACCTAGGAGTACCACTAGGTGCATCCAAAATGATTTTTGAGCCGATAGTTGTCGGTGCAAACCGTGCACCTATCTTGCGTCAAGATTACCCCGATCTCCAAATGGATTGAATCGAGCTTCCACTTGAGCCTCATCAAGTAGGAGTACCACCGGGTGTGTTCAAAACAATTTCTGAGCCTATGGTATGTTTGGCGCAAACCGTGCACCTATCTTGCATCAAGATTACCACTATCTCCAAACGGATTGAACCGAGCTTGCACTTGAGTCTCGTCACCAAGGAGTACCACGGGGTGTGTCCAAAACTATTTCTGAGCCAATGGTATGTTTGGCGCAAACTGTGCACCTATCTTGCACTAACACTAACCCTATCTCTAAACAGACCAAAAGGAGATTCCACATTACCCACGTCACCTAGTAGTTCCATCGGGTGCGTCCAAAATGATATTCGAACCTCTAGTATGCTCGGTGCAAACCATGCACATATCTTGCGTCAAGGTTACCACTATCTCCAAATGGGCTGAACCGAGCTTCCACTTGAGTCTCGTCACCTAGGAGTACCACTATGTGCATCCAAAATGATTTCTGAGCCTATAGTTGTTTGGTGCAAACCATGCACCTATCTTGCGTCAAGATTACCACTATCTCCAAATGGGCTGAACCGAGCTTCTACTTGAGTCACGTCACCTAGGAGTACCACTAGGTGCATCCAAAATGATTTCTGAGCCTATAGTTGTTTGGTGCAAACCGTGCACCTATCTTCCGTCAAGATTACCACTATCTGCAAATGGACTGAATCGAGCTTCCACTTGAGCCTCATCACGTAGGAGTACCACCAGGTGTGTCCAAAACAATTTCTGAGCCTATGGTATATTTGGCGCAAACCACGCACCTATCTTGCATCAAAATTACCACTATCTCCAAACGGATTGAACCTAACTTGCACTTGAGTCTCGTAACCAAGGAGTACCACGGGGTGTGTCCAAAACGATTTCTGAGCCAATGGTATGTTTGGCGTAAATCGTGCACCTGTCTTGCACTGAAGCTAACCCTATCTTTAAACGGACCAAAAGGAGATTCCCCATGACCCACGTCAACTAGTAGTTCCATCCGGTGCGTGCAACATGATATTCGAGCCTCTAGTATGCTCGGTGCAAACCATGCACCTATCTTGCGTCAAGGTTACCACTATCTCCAACTGGGCTAAACCGAGCTTCCACTTGAGTCTCGTCACCAAGGAGTACCATGGGGTGTGTCCAAAACGATTTATGAGCCAATGGTATGCTTGGCGCAAACTGTGCACCTATCTTGCACTGACACTAACCCTATCTCTAAACGGATCAAAAGGAGATTCCCCATGACACACGTCAACTAGTAGTTCCATCTGGTGCGTCCAAAATGATATTCGAGCCTCTAGTACGCTCGGTGCAAACCATGCACCTATCTTGCGTCAAGATTACCACTATCTCCAAATGGGCTGAACCGAGCTTCCACTTGAGTCTCGTCACCTAGGAGTACCACTGGGTGCATCCAAAATGATTTCTGAGCCTATAGTTGTTTGGTGCAAACCGTGCACCTATCTTGCGTCAAGATTACCACTATCTCCAAATGGGCTGAACCGAGCTTCCACTTGAGTCTCGTCACCTAGGAGTACCACTAGGTGCATCCAAAATGATTTTTGAGCCGATAGTTGTCGGTGCAAACCGTGCACCTATCTTGCGTCAAGATTACCCCGATCTCCAAATGGATTGAATCGAGCTTCCACTTGAGCCTCATCAAGTAGGAGTACCACCGGGTGTGTTCAAAACAATTTCTGAGCCTATGGTATGTTTGGCGCAAACCGTGCACCTATCTTGCATCAAGATTACCACTATCTCCAAACGGATTGAACCGAGCTTGCACTTGAGTCTCGTCACCAAGGAGTACCACGGGGTGTGTCCAAAACTATTTCTGAGCCAATGGTATGTTTGGCGCAAACTATGCACCTATCTTGCACTGACACTAACCCTATCTCTAAACAGACCAAAAGGAGATTCCACATTACCCACGTCACCTAGTAGTTCCATCGGGTGCGTCCAAAATGATATTCGAACCTCTAGTATGCTCGGTGCAAACCATGCACCTATCTTGCGTCAAGGTTACCACTATCTCCAAATGGGCTGAACCGAGCTTCCACTTGAGTCTCGTCACCTAGGAGTACCACTAGGTGCATCCAAAATGATTTCTGAGCCTATAGTTGTTTGGTGCAAACCATGCACCTATCTTGCGTCAAGATTACCACTATCTCCAAATGGGCTGAACCGAGCTTCTACTTGAGTCACGTCACCTAGGAGTACCACTAGGTGCATCCAAAATGATTTCTGAGCCTATAGTTGTTTGGTGCAAACCGTGCACCTATCTTCCGTCAAGATTACCACTATCTGCAAATGGACTGAATCGAGCTTCCACTTGAGCCTCATCACGTAGGAGTACCACCAGGTGTGTCCAAAACAATTTCTGAGCCTATGGTATATTTGGCGCAAACCGTGCACCTTCCTTGCATCAAAATTACCACTATCTCCAAACGGATTGAACCTAACTTGCACTTGAGTCTCGTAACCAAGGAGTACCACGGGGTGTGTCCAAAGCGATTTCTGAGCCAATGGTATGTTTGGCGTAAACCGTGCACCTGTCTTGCACTGAAGCTAACCCTATCTTTAAACGGACCAAAAGGAGATTCCCCATGACCCACGTCAACTAGTAGTTCCATCCGGTGCGTGCAACATGATATTCGAGCCTCTAGTACGCTCGGTGCAAACCATGCACCTATCTTGCGTCAAGATTACCACTATCTCCAACTGGGCTAAACCGAGCTTCCACTTGAGTCTCGTCACCAAGGAGTACCACGGGGTGTGTCCAAAACGATTTCTGAGCCAATGGTATGTTTGGCGCAAACCGTGCACCTATCTTGCACTGACACTAACCCTCTCTAAACGGACCAAAAGGAGATTCCCCATGACGCACGTCAACTAGTAGTTCCATCCGGTGCGTCCAAAATGATATTCGAGCCTCTAGTACGCTCGGTGCAAACCATGCACCTATCTTGCGTCAAGATTACCACTATCTCCAAATGGGCTGAACCGAGCTTCCACTTGAGTCTCGTCACCTAGGAGTACCACTGGGTGCATCCAAAATGATTTCTGAGCCTATAGTTGTTTGGTGCAAATCGTGCACCTATCTTGCGTCAAGATTACCACAATCTCCAAATGGGCTGAACCGAGCTTCCACTTGAGTCTCGTCACCTAGGAGTACCACTAGGTGCATCCAAAATGATTTTTGAGCCGATAGTTGTCGGTGTATCTTGCGGTAAGATTACCCCGATCTCCAAATGGATTGAATCGAGCTTCCACTTGAGCCTCATCAAGTAGGAGTACCACCGGGTGTGTTCAAAACAATTTCTGAGCCTATGGTATGTTTGGCGCAAACCGTGCACCTATCTTGCATCAAGATTACCACTATCTCCAAACGGATTGAACCGAGCTTGCACTTGAGTCTCGTCACCAAGGAGTACCACGGGGTGTGTCCAAAACTATTTCTGAGCCAATGGTATGTTTGGCACAAACTGTGCACCTATCTTGCACTGACACTAACCCTATCTCTAAACAGACCAAAAGGAGATTCCACATTACCCACGTCACCTAGTAGTTCCATCGGGTGCGTCCAAAATGATATTCGAACCTCCAGTATGCTCGGTGCAAACCATGCACCTATCTTGCGTCAAGGTTACCACTATCTCCAAATGGGCTGAACCGAGCTTCCACTTGAGTCTCGTCACCTAGGAGTACCCTAGGTGCATCCAAAATGATTTCTGAGCCTATAGTTGTTTGGCGCAAACCGTGCACCTATCTTGCATCAAGATTTCCACTATCTCCAAATGGACTGAATCGAGCTTCCACTTGAGCCTTATCTCGTAGGAGTACCACCGGGTGTGTCCAAAATAATTTCTGAGCCTATGGTATATTTGGCGCAAACCGTGCACCTATCTTGCATCAAGATTACCACTATCTCCAAACGGATTGAACCTAGTTTGCACTTGAGTCTCGTCACCAAGGAGTACCACGGGGTGTGTCCGAAACGATTTCTAAGCCAATGGTATGTTTGGCGCAAACCGTGCACCTATCTTGCACTAACACTAACCCTATCTCTAAACGGACCAAAAGGAGATTCCACATGACCCACATCACCTAGTAGTTCCATCCGGTGCGTCTAAAAAGATATTCGAGCCTCTAGTACGCTCGGTGCAAACCATGCACCTATCTTGCGTCAAGATTACCACTATCTCCAGATGGGCTGAATAGAGCTTCCACTTGAGTCTCGTCACATAGGAGTACCACTAGGTGCATCCAAAATGATTTCTGAGCCTATAGCTGTTTGGTGCAAACCGTGCACCTATCTTGCGTCAAGATGACCACTATCTCCAAACGGACTGAATCGAGCTTCCACTTGAGACTCATCACCTAGGAGTACCACCGGGTGTGTCTAAAACAATTTCTGAGCCTATGGTATATATCTCCAAACAGATTGAACTGAGCTTGCACTTGAGTCTCGTCGCCAAGGAGTACCATGGGGTGCGTCCAAAACTATTTCTGAGCCAATGGTATGTTTGGCGCAAACTGTGCACCTATCTTGCACTGACACTAACCCTATCCCTACCAAAAGGAGATTCCACATTACCCACGTCACCTAGTAGTTCCATCGGGTGTGTCCAAAATGATATTCGAACCTCTAGTATGCTCGGTGCAAACCATGCACCTATCTTGCGTCAAGGTTACCACTATCTCCAAATGGGCTGAACCGAGCTTCCACTTGAGTCTCGTCACCTAGGAGTACCACTGGGTGCATCCAGAATGATTTCTGAGCCTATAGTTGTTTGGTGCAAACCATGCACCTATCTTGCGTCAAGGTTACCACTATCTCCAAATGGGCTGAACTGAGCTTCCACTTGAGTCTCGTCACCTAGGAGTACCACTAGGTGCATCCAAAATGATTTCTGAGCCTATAGTTGTTTGGTGCAAACCGTGCACCTATCTTGCGTCAAGATTCCCACTATCTCCAAATGGACTGAATCGAGCTTCCACTTGAGCCTCATCACGTAGGAGTACCACCGGGTGTGTCCAAAACAATTTCTGAGCCTATGGTATATTTGGCGCAAACCGTGCACCTATCTTGCATCAGGATTACCACTATCTCCAAACGGATTGAACCGAGCTTGCACTTGAGTCTCGTCACCAAGGAGTACCACGGGGTGTGTCCAAAACGATTTCTGAGCCAATGGTATGTTTGGCGCAAACCGTGCACCTATCTTGCACTGACACTAACCCTATCTCTAAACGGACCAAAAGGAGATTCCCCATGACGCACGTCAACTAGTAGTTCCATCCGGTGCGTCCAAAATGATATTCGAGCCTCTAGTACGCTCGGTGCAAACCAAGCACCTATATTGCGTCCAATTACCACTATCTCCAAATGGGCTGAACCGAGCTTCCACTTGAGTCTCGTCACCTAGGAGTACCACTGGGTGCATCCAAAATGATTTCTGAGCCTATAGTTGTTTGGTGCAAACCGTGCACATATCTTGCGTCAAGATTACCACTATCTCCAAATGGGCTGAACCGAGCTTCCACTTGAGTCTCGTCACCTAGGAGTACCACTAGGTGCATCCAAAATGATTTTTGAGCCGATAGTTGTCGGTGCAAACCGTGCACCTATCTTGCGTCAAGATTACCCCGATCTCCAAATGGATTGAATCGAGCTTCCACTTGAGCCTCATCAAGTAGGAGTACCACCGGGTGTGTTCAAAACAATTTCTGAGCCTATGGTATGTTTGGTGCAAACCATGCAACTATCTTGCATCAAGATTACCACTATCTCCAAACGGATTGAACCGAGCTTGCACTTGAGTCTCGTCACCAAGGAGTACCACGGGGTGTGTCCAAAACTATTTCTGAGCCAATGGTATGTTTGGCGCAAACTGTGCACCTATCTTGCACTGACACTAACCCTATCTCTAAACAGACCAAAAGGAGATTCCACATTACCCACGTCACCTAGTAGTTCCATCGGGTGCGTCCAAAATGATATTCGAACCTCTAGTATGCTCGGTGCAAACCATGCACCTATCTTGCGTCAAGGTTACCACTATCTCCAAATGGGCTGAACCGAGCTTCCACTTGAGTCTCGTCACCTAGGAGTACCACTGGGTGCATCCAAAATGATTTCTGAGCCTATAGTTGTTTGGTGCAAACCATGCACCTATCTTCCGTCAAGATTACCACTATCTCCAAATGGGCTGAACCGAGCTTCTACTTGAGTCACGTCACCTAGGAGTACCACTAGGTGCATCCAAAATGATTTCTGAGCCTATAGTTGTTTGGTGCAAACCGTGCACCTATCTTCCGTCAAGATTACCACTATCTGCAAATGGACTGAATCGAGCTTCCACTTGAGCCTCATCACGTAGGAGTACCACCAGGTGTGTCCAAAACAATTTCTGAGCCTATGATATATTTGGCGCAAACCGTGCACCTATCTTGCATCAAAATTACCACTATCTCCAAACGGATTGAACCTAACTTGCACTTGAGTCTCGTCACCAAGGAGTACCACGGGGTGTGTCCAAAACGATTTCTGAGCCAATGGTATGTTTGGCGTAAACCGTGCACCTGTCTTGCACTGAAGCTAACCCTATCTTTAAACAGACCAAAAGGAGATTCCCCATGACCCACGTCAACTAGTAGTTCCATCCGGTGCATCCAACATGATATTCGAGCCTCTAGTACGCTCGGTGCAAACCATGTACCCATCTTGCGTCAAGATTACCACTATCTCCAACTGGGCTAAACCGAGCTTCCACTTGAGTCTCGTCACCAAGGAGTACCACGGGGTGTGTCCAAAACGATTTCTGAGCCAATGGTATGTTTGGCGCAAACCGTGCACCTATCTTGCACTCACACTAACCCTATCTCTAAACGGACCAAAAGGAGATTCCCCATGACGCACGTCAACTAGTAGTTCCATCCGGTGCGTCCAAAATGATATTCGAGCCTCTAGTATGCTTGGTGCAAACCATGCACCTATCTTGCGTCAAGATTACCACTATCTCCAAATGGGCTGAACCGAGCTTCCACTTGAGTCTCGTCACCTAGGAGTACCACTGGGTGCATCCAAAATGATTTCTGAGCCTATAGTTGTTTGGTGCAAACCGTGCACCTATCTTGCGTCAAGATTACCACTATCTCCAAATGGGCTGAACCGAGCTTCCACTTGAGTCTCGTCACCTAGGAGTACCACTAGGTGCATCCAAAATGATTTTTGAGCCGATAGTTGTCGGTGTATCTTGCGTCAAGATTACCCCGATCTCCAAATGGATTGAATCGAGCTTCCACTTGAGCCTCATCAAGTAGGAGTACCACCGGGTGTGTTCAAAACAATTTCTGAGCCTATGGTATGTTTGGCGCAAACCGTGCACCTATCTTGCATCAAGATTACCACTATCTCCAAACGGATTGAACCGAGCTTGCACTTGAGTCTCATCACCAAGGAGTACCACGGGGTGTGTCCAAAACTATTTCTGAGCCTATGGTATATATCTCCAAACAGATTGAACCGAGCATGCACTTGAGTCTCGTCGCCAAGGAGTACCACGGGGTGCGTCCAAAACTATTTCTGAGCCAATGGTATGTTTGGTGCAAACTGTGACCTATCTTGCACTGACACTAACCCTATCTCTAAACAGACCAAAAGGAGATTCCACATTACCCACGTCACCTAGTAGTTCCATCGGGTGCGTCCAAAATGATATTCGAACCTCTAGTATGCTTGGTGCAAACCATGCACCTATCTTGCGTCAAGGTTACCACTATCTCCAAATGGGCTGAACCGAGCTTGCACTTGAGTCTCGTCACCAAGGAGTACCACGGGGTGTGTCCAAAACGATTTCTGAGCCAATGGTATGTTTGGCGCAAACCGTGCACCTATCTTGCACTGACACTAACCCTATCTCTAAACGGACCAAAAGGAGATTCCCCATGACCCGCGTCAACTAGTAGTTCCATCCGGTGTGTCCAAAATGATATTCGAGCCTCTAGTACGCTCGGTGCAAACCATGCACCTATCTTGCGTCAAGATTACCACTATCTCCAAATGGACTGATGAGGACATCATTGGCTCAAATATGACCATGTCAACCACTTCTATACCAAAGGTGCAACCATTCTATATGAGGCTTATCATTGATGCATTTGATGAATTGGTGCTCCACCATAAAATGTGTATATTTTCATTTTCAGAATTACTTACATGGATCAAGGAAAGGTTTGATTGCATATGGAAAACATGGAAGGTTAATGAAGTTGATTGGGGACCAAATCCAAGTATTCCCAACGTCCTCCACCTGGACACCACGTCACTTTTGGTCCAAGAAAAGAAAGAGATCAAATCCAACACGTTTTGGGGCTGAATTCGGACTCCAGGACAGCTCCAACTTGTGATGTTCACCACGGTCGCATACGGACTCGGATTGGGACGTTCTAGCACTTTTTGGAAAGCTTATCAAATCTATTTTCCAACGGATCTGGACTCATGGCTATATCTTATCCAATGCTTCCACAATCGTCGTTTCAACACCGGGGCCTTTTCTGCCTTTGGTGCTGTGTCACCCTATTTTGGGCTGATGGCCCATGTATCAAGTTGGGTTCATTAGGGACGTGTCCTAGGGTTGGAGAACGACCCCAACACCCCCTGGTCGTTTCCCTAGGTATTAATAAGGATTAGAGCCGCCACAAACAGAGGGGGTTTTGTTTTGTTGAAAGTTTAGCCATTGCTACTTCCTTGTAGACGCGTGTGTCGACTAGACCATCCGTTCTACTCGATTCAGAACCCCAACTTTGTGATTTCAGATTGGTTTTCATCTCCATATTTGCAATTGAGTTGCTTGTTCTACTTGTTCTTGCTTGTTCCTCGATTGCTTGCAGGAATTACCCTAGTGGTTTGGTTGATCGTGTTCCACAAGATCGCGACGGCTGTTGGAGGTGGTGTATCGGTTGCTAAGGCGCAGCATCCTTGGATGGTTGTAGTCGGGCTGTGAACGTCATCTCCATCCCCAAATCAAGTTATCCACCTTCTCTCATCGAAAGATCAGGATTCACCCTAGTGGGTTCATATCAGTTGGTAATCAGAGCAAGGTTGATCGGTGAGAGACTTCTAGTTCTTTGCTGTTTTTAATCTCCTATGGTCCAGAAAAAGCCAAAACAAAATTAGTAGATTAGTTCTTCATAATCCCAAAACCCCTTTGAGCTTAATACTATTACTGCTTAGTTAGGGCTTATTGAATTAACGGTTGCATCGTCGTGCAAGTTGCTGGTCTTAGCGTCTAGTCGTTTAGAGTTTCGAGTTCTAGTCACTTTTCTGTCACCATCGCAGATTTGAGTTTATTTGTTTCTCTCTAGGAATCCGAGTGGATTTTCAAATTCCTTTGTTTTGTTTACCACCATTATCCTAGCCACGTCCTTGGAGGTTTCATCCACGTCCATATTTCCATCTACAAAAAGGAAATCCAACAAGATCAAGATAGAATTCGATTCGGAGTCCTGTTTTATCTTGAAAACAAAAGCACCATATTTCCTTTGTCAGGAGTCTGAATAGGGAGTTTAAATACAATCTGGAAACCTTAACTTGTCCTCTTTCCAACGGATCAGAGCTTAGTCCCAAATTCATTCTGAGCGCTTCGCAATTGCCCTGGAGATTTGCGCGTCTGCTGGTTTTGCAAAACAACCACTTGTTTCACTTTGCTACTGAATCACCCTTCCCAAGGAAACATTTAATTGCTGTAAGTAGCTTGTTATTTCTTGTTGCAAAATTTCAGTTTTGTGCTAGTTGAAAGAAAAAAAAATAGAAAAAAAAGACAGAAAGAAAGAAAAGAAAGAAAGAAAAGAAAGACAGAAAGAAAGAAAGAAAAGAAAGAGAAAGAAGAAGATAAGAGTTTTTCTTTTGTTGTTATTCCTGTCCTTGTGATCCTTCTTTGCTGCTGCTCAGTGACTTCGTTTGTGTCCAGGCTCGCGTCTCTAGCATGTACTAGCCTAGGACCAGCATAATAACGTCGTTGAGCGTTTGTTCAATTTGCTTGCAACTAATGTGGTTCTAGTACTTCCTTGCTTTAGCCCACCTATAGCTCCACATATTTCGACTATAGCTTGACAGGTGTTGTTGTTGCGGCACCGATACACTTCACTCCACGGTTGTAGACTTGTTGGTTGCCGTCACCTCCTGTTTGGCTTGGTAAGAACTTGTAAGGGCTTGTTTTAACAAGTTGAGTTTGAGAGAATTACATCTCACAAATCCTAGTAGTTGATAGGAGAATACATATTATTTTTGTGTTTCTTGTTTCCTACTAATCATGGCAGGTGATATGGAGATTTTTGAGCTGTTGAAACTAGACCCTCATATTCAGGATGTCATTCAACATTTGCCATTATATGATGGTAAGTTTGATCCTCAAGCTTACATTGATTGGGAGTTAAAAGTAGACAATGAATTTGAGGAGCATGACCTATCCGAGAAACAAAAGATTTGTATTGCCTCTAATGGACTGAATCGAGCTAGTGGGTTCATATCATGGACTGAATCGAGCTTCCACTTGAGCCTCATCACGTAGGAGTACCACCGGGTGTGTCCAAAACAATTTCTGAGCATATGGTATATTTGGCGCAAACCGTGCACCTATCTTGCATCAAGATTACCACTATCTCCAAACGGATTGAACCTAACTTGCACTTGAGTCTCGTCACCAAGGAGTACCACGGGGTGTGTCCAAAACGATTTCTGAGCCAATGGTATGTTTGGCGTAAACCTTGCACCTATCTTGCACTGAAGCTAACCCTATCTTTAAACGGACCAAAAGGAGATTCCCCATGACCCACGTCAACTAGTAGTTCCATCCGGTGCGTCCAACATGATATTCGAGCCTCTAGTACGCTCAATGCAAACCATGCACCTATCTTGCGTCAAGATTACCACTATCTCCAACTGGGCTAAACCGAGCTTCCACTTGAGTCTCGTCACCTAGGAGTACCCTAGGTGCATCCAAAATGATTTCTGAGCCTATAGTTGTTTGATGAAACCGTGCACATATCTTGCGTCAAGATGACCACTATCTCCAAACGGACTGAATCGAGCTTCCACTTGAGACTCATCACCTAGGAGTACCACCGGGTGTGTCTAAAACAATTTCTGAGCCTATGGTATATATCTCCAAACAGATTGAACCGAGCATGCACTTGAGTCTCGTCGCCAAGGAGTACCACGGGGTGCGTCCAAAACTATTTCTGAGCCAATGGTATGTTTGGCGCAAACTGTGAACTATCTTGCACTGACACTAACCCTATCTCTAAACAGACCAAAAGGAGATTCCACATTACCCACGTCACCTAGTAGTTCCATCGGGTGCGTCCAAAATGATATTCGAACCTCTAGTATGCTCGGTGCAAACCATGCACCTATCTTGCGTCAAGGTTACCACTATCTCCAAATGGGCTGAACCGAGCTTGCACTTGAGTCTCGTCACCAAGGAGTACCACGGGGTGTGTCCAAAACGATTTCTGAGCCAATGGTATGTTTGGCGCAAACCGTGCACCTATCTTGCACTGACACTAACCCTATCTCTAAACGGACCAAAAGGAGATTCCACATGACCCACATCACCTAGTAGTTCCATCTGGTGCGTCTAAAAAGATATTCGAGCCTCTAGTACGCTCGGTGCAATCCATGCATCTATCTTGCATCAAGATTACCACTATCTCCAGATGGGCTGAATAGAGCTTCCACTTGAGTCTCGTCACCTAGGAGTGCCACTAGGTGCATCCAAAATGATTTCTGAGCCTATAGCTGTTTGATGAAACCGTGCACATATCTTGCGTCAAGATGACCACTATCTCCAAACGGACTGAATCGAGCTTCCACTTGAGACTCATCACCAAGGAGTACCACCGGGTGTGTCTAAAACAATTTCTGAGCCTATGGTATATATCTCCAAACAGATTGAACCGAGCACGCACTTGAGTCTCGTCGCCAAGGAGTACCACGGGGTGCGTCCAAAACTATTTCTGAGCCAATGGTATGTTTGGCGCAAACTGTGACCTATCTTGCACTGACACTAACCCTATCTCTAAACAGACCAAAAGGAGATTCCACATTACCCACGTCACCTAGTAGTTCCATCGGGTGCGTCCAAAATGATATTCGAACCTCTAGTATGCTCGGTGCAAACCATGCACCTATCTTGCGTCAAGGTTACCACTATCTCCAAATGGGCTGAACCGAGCTTGCACTTGAGTCTCGTCACCAAGGAGTACCACGGGGTGTGTCCAAAACGATTTCTGAGCCAATGGTATGTTTGGCGCAAACCGTGCACCTATCTTGCACTGACACTAACCCTATCTCTAAACGGACCAAAAGGAGATTCCCCATGACCCACGTCAACTAGTAGTTCCATCCGGTGCGTCCAAAATGATATTCGAGCCTCTAGTACGCTCGGTGCAAACCATGCACCTATCTTGCGTCAAGATTACCACTATCTCCAAATGGGCTGAACCGAGCTTCCACTTGAGTCTCGTCACCTAGGAGTACCACTGGGTGCATCCAAAATGATTTCTGAGCCTATAGTTGTTTGGTGCAAACCGTGCACCTATCTTGCGTCAAGATTACCACTATCTCCAAATGGGCTGAACCGAGCTTCCACTTGAGTCTCGTCACCTAGGAGTACCACTAGGTGCATCCAAAATGATTTTTGAGCCGATAGTTGTTGGTGCAAGCCGTGCACCTATCTTGCGTCAAGATTACCCCGATCTCCAAATGGATTGAATCGAGCTTCCACTTGAGCCTCATCAAGTAGGAGTACCACCGGGTGTGTTCAAAACAATTTCTGAGCCTATGGTATATTTGGCGCAAACCGTGCACCTATCTTGCATCAAGATTACCACTATCTCCAAACGGATTGAACCGAGCTTGCACTTGAGTCTCGTCACCAAGGAGTACCACGGGGTGTGTCCAAAATGATTTCTGAGCCTACAGTTGTTTGGTGCAAACCATGCACCTATCTTGCGTCAAGATTACCACTATCTCCAAATGGGCTGAACTGAGCTTCCACTTGAGTCTCGTCACCTAGGAGTACCACTAGGTGCATCCAAAATGATTTCTTAGCCCATAGTTGTTTGGTGCAAACCGTGCACCTATCTTGCGTCAAGATTAACCGTGCACCTATCTTGCGTCAAGATTACCACTATCTCCAAATGGACTGAATCGAGCTTCCACTTGAGCCTCATCACGTAGGAGTACCACCGGGTGTGTCCAAAACAATTTCTGAGCCTATGGTATATTTGGCGCAAACCGTGCACCTATCTTGCATCAAGATTACCACTATCTCCAAACGGATTGAACCTAACTTGCACTTGAGTCTCGTCACCAAGGAGTACCACGGGGTGTGTCCAAAACGATTTCTGAGCCAATGGTATGTTTGGCGTAAACCGTGCACCTATCTTGCACTGACACTAACCCTATCTTTAAACAGACCAAAAGGAGATTCCCCATGACCCACGTCAACTAGTAGTTCCATCCGGTGCGTCCAACATGATATTCGAGCCTCCAGTACGCTCGGGGCAAACCATGCACCTATCTTGCGTCAAGATTACCACTATCTCCAAATGGGCTAAACCAAGCTTCCACTTGAGTCTCGTCACCTAGGAGTACCCAAGGTGCATCCAAAATGATTTCTGAGCCTATAGTTGTTTGGCGCAAACCGTGCACCTATCTTGCGTCAAGATTTCCACTATCTCCAAATGGACTGAATCGAGCTTCCACTTCAGCCTTATCTCGTAGGAGTACCACTAGGTGTGTCCAAAATAATTTCTGAGCCTATGGTATATTTGGCGCAAATCGTGCACCTATCTTGCATCAAGATTACCACTATCTCCAAACGGATTGAACCTAGTTTGCACTTAAGTCTCGTCACCAAGGAGTACCACGGGGTGTGTCCAAAACGATTTCTGAGCCAATGGTATGTTTGGCGCAAACCGTGCACCTATCTTGCACTGACACTAACCCTATCTCTAAACGGACCAAAAGGAGATTCCACATGACCCACATCACCTAGTAGTTCCATCCGGTGCGTCTAAAAAGATATTCGAGCCTCTAGTACGCTCGGTGCAAACCATGCACCTATCTTGCGTCAAGATTACCACTATCTCCAGATGGGCTGAATAGAGCTTCCACGTGAGTCTCATCACCTAGGAGTACCACTAGGTGCATCCAAAATGATTTCTGAGCCTATAGCTGTTTGGTGCAAACCGTGCACCTATCTTGCGTCAAGATGACCACTATCTCCAAACGGACTGAATCGAGCTTCCACTTGAGACTCATCACCTAGGAGTACCACCGGGTGTGTCTAAAACAATTTCTGAGCCTATGGTATATATCTCCAAACAGATTGAACCGAGCTTGCACTTGAGTCTCGTCGCCAAGGAGTACCACGGGGTGCGTCCAAAACTATTTCTGAGCCAATGGTATGTTTGGCACAAACTGTGCACCTATCTTGCACTGACACTAACCCTATCTCTAAACAGACCAAAAGGAGATTCTACATTACCCACGTCACCTAGTAGTTCCATCGTGTGCGTCCAAAATTATATTCGAACCTCTAGTATGCTCGGTGCAAACCATGCACCTATCTTGCGTCAAGGTTACCACTATCTCCAAATGGGCTGAACCGAGCTTCCACTTGAGTCTCGTCACCTAGGAGTACCACTGGGAGCATCCAAAATGATTTCTGAGCCAATAGTTGTTTGGTGCAAACTGTGCACCTATCTTGCGTCAAGATTACCACTATCTCCAAATGGGCTGAACCGAGCTTCCACTTGAGTCTCGTCACCTAGGAGTACCACTAGGTGCATCCAAAATGATTTTTGAGCCGATAGTTGTTGGTGCAAGCCGTGCACCTATCTTGCGTCAAGATTACCCCGATCTCCAAATGGATTGAATCGAGCTTCCACTTGAGCCTCATCAAGTAGGAGTACCACCGGGTGTGTTCAAAACAATTTCTGAGCCTATGGTATATTTTGCGCAAACCGTGCACCTATCTTGCATCAAGATTACCACTATCTCCAAACGGATTGAACCGAGCTTGCACTTGAGTCTCGTCACCAAGGAGTACCACGGGGTGTGTCCAAAATGATTTCTGAGCCTACAGTTGTTTGGTGCAAACCATGCACCTATCTTGCGTCAAGATTACCACTATCTCCAAATGGGCTGAACCGAGCTTCCACTTGAGTCTCGTCACCTAGGAGTACCACTAGGTGCATCCAAAATGATTTCTTAGCCTATAGTTGTTTGGTGCAAACCGTGCACCTATCTTGCGTCAAGATTAACCGTGCACCTATCTTGCGTCAAGATTACCACTATCTCCAAATGGACTGAATCGAGCTTCCACTTGAGCCTCATCACGTAGGAGTACCACCGGGTGTGTCCAAAACAATTTCTGAGCCTATGGTATATTTGGCGCAAACCGTGCACCTATCTTGCATCAAGATTACCACTATCTCCAAACGGATTGAACCTAACTTGCACTTGAGTCTCGTCACCAAGGAGTACCACGGGGTGTGTCCAAAACGATTTCTGAGCCAATGGTATGTTTGGCGTAAACCGTGCACCTATCTTGCACTGACACTAACCCAATCTTTAAACGGACCAAAAGGAGATTCCCCATGACCCACGTCAACTAGTAGTTCCATCCGGTGCGTCCAACATGATATTCGACCCTCTAGTATGCTCGGTGCAAACCATGCACCTATCTTGCGTCAAGATTACCACTATCTCCAAATGGGCTAAACCGAGCTTCCACTTGAGTCTCGTCACCTAGGAGTCCCACGGGGTGTGTCCAAAACGATTTCTGAGCCAATGGTATGTTTGGCGCAAACCGTGCACCTATCTTGCTCTAACACTAACCCTATCTCTAAACAGACCAAAAGGAGATTCCACATTACCCACGTCACCTAGTAGTTCCATCGGGTGCGTCCAAAATGATATTCGAACCTCTAGTATGCTCGGTGCAAACCATGCACCTATCTTGCGTCAAGATTACCACTATCTCCAAATGGGCTAAACCGAGCTTCCACTTGAGTCTCGTCACTTATGAGTCCCACGGGGTGTGTCCAAAACGATTTCTGAGCCAATGGTATGTTTGGCGTAAACCGTGCACCTATCTTGCACTGACACTAACCCTATCTTTAAACAGACCAAAAGGAGATTCCCCATGACCCACGTCAACTAGTAGTTCCATCCGGTGCGTCCAACATGATATTCGAGCCTCCAGTACGCTCGGGGCAAACCATGCACCTATCTTGCGTCAAGATTACCACTATCTCCAAATGGGCTAAACCAAGCTTCCACTTGAGTCTCGTCACCTAGGAGTACCCTAGGTGCATCCAAAATGATTTCTGAGCCTATAGTTGTTTGGCGCAAACCGTGCACCTATCTTGCGTCAAGATTTCCACTATCTCCAAATGATTTCTGAGCCTGAATCGAGCTTCCACTTGAGCCTTATCTCGTAGGAGTACCACTAGGTGTGTCCAAAATAATTTCTGAGCCTATGGTATATTTGGCGCAAATCGTGCACCTATCTTGCATCAAGATTACCACTATCTCCAAACGGATTGAACCTAGCTTGCACTTAAGTCTCGTCACCAAGGAGTACCACGGGGTGTGTCCAAAACGATTTCTGAGCCAATGGTATGTTTGGCGCAAACCGTGCACCTATCTTGCACTGACACTAACCCTATCTCTAAACGGACCAAAAGGAGATTCCACATGACCCACATCACCTAGTAGTTCCATCCGGTGCGTCTAAAAAGATATTCGAGCCTCTAGTACGCTCGGTGCAAACCATGCACCTATCTTGCGTCAAGATTACCACTATCTCCAGATGGGCTGAATAGAGCTTCCACTTGAGTCTCATCACCTAGGAGTACCACTAGGTGCATCCAAAATGATTTCTGAGCCTATAGCTGTTTGGTGCAAACCGTGCACCTATCTTGCGTCAAGATGACCACTATCTCCAAACGGACTGAATCGAGCTTCCACTTGAGACTCATCACCTAGGAGTACCACCGGGTGTGTCTAAAACAATTTCTGAGCCTATGGTATATATCTCCAAACAGATTGAACCGAGCTTGCACTTGAGTCTCGTCACCAAGGAGTACCACGGGGTGCGTCCAAAACTATTTCTGAGCCAATGGTATGTTTGGCACAAACTGTGCACCTATCTTGCACTGACACTAACCCTATCTCTAAACAGACCAAAAGGAGATTCTACATTACCCACGTCACCTAGTAGTTCCATCGGGTGCGTCCAAAATTATATTCGAACCTCTAGTATGCTCGGTGCAAACCATGCACCTATCTTGCGTCAAGGTTACCACTATCTCCAAATGGGCTGAACCGAGCTTCCACTTGAGTCTCGTCACCTGGGAGTACCACTGGGTGCATCCAAAATGATTTCTGAGCCTATAGTTGTTTGGTGCAAACTGTGCACCTATCTTGCGTCAAGATTACCACTATCTCCAAATGGGCTGAACCGAGCTTCCACTTGAGTCTCGTCACCTAGGAGTACCACTAGGTGCATCCAAAATGATTTTTGAGCCGATAGTTGTTGGTGCAAGCCGTGCACCTATCTTGCGTCAAGATTACCCCGATCTCCAAATGGATTGAATCGAGCTTCCACTTGAGCCTCATCAAGTAGGAGTACCACCGGGTGTGTTCAAAACAATTTCTGAGCCTATGGTATATTTGACGCAAACCGTGCACCTATCTTGCATCAAGATTACCACTATCTCCAAACGGATTGAACCGAGCTTGCACTTGAGTCTCGTCACCAAGGAGTACCACGGGGTGTGTCCAAAATGATTTCTGAGCCTACAGTTGTTTGGTGCAAACCATGCACCTATCTTGCGTCAAGATTACCACTATCTCCAAATGGGCTGAACCGAGCTTCCACTTGAGTCTCGTCACCTAGGAGTACCACTGGGTGCATCCAAAATGATTTCTGAGCCTATAGTTGTTTGGTGCAAACTGTGCACCTATCTTGCGTCAAGATTACCACTATCTCCAAATGGGCTGAACCGAGCTTCCACTTGAGTCTCGTCACCTAGGAGTACCACTAGGTGCATCCAAAATGATTTTTGAGCCGATAGTTGTTGGTGCAAGCCGTGCACCTATCTTGCGTCAAGATTACCCCGATCTCCAAATGGATTGAATCGAGCTTCCACTTGAGCCTCATCAAGTAGGAGTACCACCGGGTGTGTTCAAAACAATTTCTGAGCCTATGGTATATTTGGCGCAAACCGTGCACCTATGTTGCATCAAGATTACCACTATCTCCAAACGGATTGAACCGAGCTTGCACTTGAGTCTCGTCACCAAGGAGTACCACAGGGTGTGTCCAAAATGATTTCTGAGCCTACAGTTGTTTGGTGCAAACCATGCACCTATGTTGCGTCAAGATTACCACTATCTCCAAATGGGCTGAACCGAGCTTCCACTTGAGTCTCGTCACCTAGGAGTACCACTAGGTGCATCCAAAATGATTTCTTAGCCTATAGTTGTTTGGTGCAAACCGTGCACCTATCTTGCGTCAAGATTAACCGTGCACCTATCTTGCGTCAAGATTACCACTATCTCCAAATGGACTGAATCGAGCTTCCACTTGAGCCTCATCACGTAGGAGTACCACCGGGTGTGTCCAAAACAATTTCTGAGCCTATGGTATATTTGGCGCAAACCGTGCACCTATCTTGCATCAAGATTACCACTATCTCCAAACGGATTGAACCTAACTTGCACTTGAGTCTCGTCACCAAGGAGTACCACAGGGTGTGTCCAAAACGATTTCTGAGCCAATGGTATGTTTGGCGTAAACCGTGCACCTATCTTGCACTGACACTAACCCTATCTTTAAACGGACCAAAAGGAGATTCCCCATGACCCACGTCAACTAGTAGTTCCATCCGGTGCGTCCAACATGATATTCGAGCCTCTAGTATGCTCGGTGCAAACCATGCACCTATCTTGCGTCAAGATTACCACTATCTCCAAATGGGCTAAACCGAGCTTCCACTTGAGTCTCGTCACCTAGGAGTCCCACGGGGTGTGTCCAAAACGATTTCTGAGCCAATGGTATGTTTGGCGCAAACCGTGCACCTATCTTGCTCTAACACTAACCCTATCTCTAAACAGACCAAAAGGAGATTCCACATTACCCACGTCACCTAGTAGTTCCATCGGGTGCGTCCAAAATGATATTCGAACCTCTAGTATGCTCGGTGCAAACCATGCACCTATCTTGCGTCAAGATTACCACTATCTCCAAATGGGCTAAACCGAGCTTCCACTTGAGTCTCGTCACTTAGGAGTCCCACGGGGTGTGTCCAAAACGATTTCTGAGCCAATGGTATGTTTGGCGTAAACCGTGCACCTATCTTGCACTGACACTAACCCTATCTTTAAACAGACCAAAAGGAGATTCCCCATGACCCACGTCAACTAGTAGTTCCATCCGGTGCGTCCAACATGATATTCGAGCCTCCAGTACGCTCGGGGCAAACCATGCACCTATCTTGCGTCAAGATTACCACTATCTCCAAATGGGCTAAACCAAGCTTCCACTTGAGTCTCGTCACCTAGGAGTACCCTAGGTGCATCCAAAATGATTTCTGAGCCTATAGTTGTTTGGCGCAAACCGTGCACCTATCTTGCGTCAAGATTTCCACTATCTCCAAATGATTTCTGAGCCTGAATCGAGCTTCCACTTGAGCCTTATCTCGTAGGAGTACCACTAGGTGTGTCCAAAATAATTTCTGAGCCTATGGTATATTTGGCGCAAATCGTGCACCTATCTTGCATCAAGATTACCACTATCTCCAAACGGATTGAACCTAGCTTGCACTTAAGTCTCGTCACCAAGGAGTACCACGGGGTGTGTCCAAAACGATTTCTGAGCCAATGGTATGTTTGGCGCAAACCGTGCACCTATCTTGCACTGACACTAACCCTATCTCTAAACGGACCAAAAGGAGATTCCACATGACCCACATCACCTAGTAGTTCCATCCGATGCGTCTAAAAAGATATTCGAGCCTCTAGTACGCTCGGTGCAAACCATGCACCTATCTTGCGTCAAGATTACCACTATCTCCAGATGGGCTGAATAGAGCTTCCACTTGAGTCTCATCACCTAGGAGTACCACTAGGTGCATCCAAAATGATTTCTGAGCCTATAGCTGTTTGGTGCAAACCGTGCACCTATCTTGCGTCAAGATGACCACTATCTCCAAACGGACTGAATCGAGCTTCCACTTGAGACTCATCACCTAGGAGTACCACCGGGTGTGTCTAAAACAATTTCTGAGCCTATGGTATATATCTCCAAACAGATTGAACCGAGCTTGCACTTGAGTCTCGTCGCCAAGGAGTACCACGGGGTGCGTCCAAAACTATTTCTGAGCCAATGGTATGTTTGGCACAAATTGTGCACCTATCTTGCACTGACACTAACCCTATCTCTAAACAGACCGAAAGGAGATTCTACATTACCCACGTCACCTAGTAGTTCCATCGGGTGCGTCCAAAATTATATTCGAACCTCTAGTATGCTCGGTGCAAACCATGCACCTATCTTGCGTCAAGGTTACCACTATCTCCAAATGGGCTGAACCGAGCTTCCACTTGAGTCTCGTCACCTAGGAGTACCACTGGGTGCATCCAAAATGATTTCTGAGCCTATAGTTGTTTGGTGCAAACTGTGCACCTATCTTGCGTCAAGATTACCACTATCTCCAAATGGGCTGAACCGAGCTTCCACTTGAGTCTCGTCACCTAGGAGTACCACTAGGTGCATCCAAAATGATTTTTGAGCCGATAGTTGTTGGTGCAAGCCGTGCACCTATCTTGCGTCAAGATTACCCCGATCTCCAAATGGATTGAATCGAGCTTCCACTTGAGCCTCATCAAGTAGGAGTACCACCGGGTGTGTTCGAAACAATTTCTGAGCCTATGGTATATTTGGCGCAAACCGTGCACCTATCTTGCATCAAGATTACCACTATCTCCAAACGGATTGAACCGAGCTTGCACTTGAGTCTCGTCACCAAGGAGTACCACGGGGTGTGTCCAAAATGATTTCTGAGCCTACAGTTGTTTGGTGCAAACCATGCACCTATCTTGCGTCAAGATTACCACTATCTCCAAATGGGCTGAACCGAGCTTCCACTTGAGTCTCGTCACCTAGGAGTACCACTAGGTGCATCCAAAATGATTTCTTAGCCTATAGTTGTTTGGTGCAAACCGTGCACCTATCTTGCGTCAAGATTAACCGTGCACCTATCTTGCGTCAAGATTACCACTATCTCCAAATGGACTGAATCGAGCTTCCACTTGAGCCTCATCACGTAGGAGTACCACCGGGTGTGTCCAAAACAATTTCTGAGCCTATGGTATATTTGGCGCAAACCGTGCACCTATCTTGCATCAAGATTACCACTATCTCCAAACGGATTGAACCTAACTTGCACTTGAGTCTCGTCACCAAGGAGTACCACAGGGTGTGTCCAAAACGATTTCTGAGCCAATGGTATGTTTGGCGTAAACCGTGCACCTATCTTGCACTGACACTAACCCTATCTTTAAACGGACCAAAAGGAGATTCCCCATGACCCACGTCAACTAGTAGTTCCATCCGGTGCGTCCAACATGATATTCGAGCCTCTAGTATGCTCGGTGCAAACCATGCACCTATCTTGCGTCAAGATTACCACTATCTCCAAATGGGCTAAACCGAGCTTCCACTTGAGTCTCGTCACCTAGGAGTCCCACGGGGTGTGTCCAAAACGATTTCTGAGCCAATGGTATGTTTGGCGCAAACCGTGCACCTATCTTGCTCTAACACTAACCCTATCTCTAAACAGACCAAAAGGAGATTCCACATTACCCACGTCACCTAGTAGTTCCATCGGGTGCGTCCAAAATGATATTCGAACCTCTAGTATGCTCGGTGCAAACCATGCACCTATCTTGCGTCAAGATTACCACTATCTCCAAATGGGCTAAACCGAGCTTCCACTTGAGTCTCGTCACTTAGGAGTCCCACGGGGTGTGTCCAAAACGATTTCTGAGCCAATGGTATGTTTGGCGTAAACCGTGCACCTATCTTGCACTGACACTAACCCTATCTTTAAACAGACCAAAAGGAGATTCCCCATGACCCACGTCAACTAGTAGTTCCATCCGGTGCGTCCAACATGATATTCGAGCCTCCAGTACGCTCGGGGCAAACCATGCACCTATCTTGCGTCAAGATTACCACTATCTCCAAATGGGCTAAACCAAGCTTCCACTTGAGTCTCGTCACCTAGGAGTACCCTAGGTGCATCCAAAATGATTTCTGAGCCTATAGTTGTTTGGCGCAAACCGTGCACCTATCTTGCGTCAAGATTTCGACTATCTCCAAATGATTTCTGAGCCTGAATCGAGCTTCCACTTGAGCCTTATCTCGTAGGAGTACCACTAGGTGTGTCCAAAATAATTTCTGAGCCTATGGTATATTTGGCGCAAATCGTGCACCTATCTTGCATCAAGATTACCACTATCTCCAAACGGATTGAACCTAGCTTGCACTTAAGTCTCGTCACCAAGGAGTACCACGGGGTGTGTCCAAAACGATTTCTGAGCCAATGGTATGTTTGGCGCAAACCGTGCACCTATCTTGCACTGACACTAACCCTATCTCTAAACGGACCAAAAGGAGATTCCACATGACCCACATCACCTAGTAGTTCCATCCGGTGCGTCTAAAAAGATATTCGAGCCTCTAGTACACTCGGTGCAAACCATGCACCTATCTTGCGTCAAGATTACCACTATCTCCAGATGGGCTGAATAGAGCTTCCACTTGAGTCTCATCACCTAGGAGTACCACTAGGTGCATCCAAAATGATTTCTGAGCCTATAGCTGTTTGGTGCAAACCGTGCACCTATCTTGCGTCAAGATGACCACTATCTCCAAACGGACTGAATCGAGCTTCCACTTGAGACTCATCACCTAGGAGTACCACCGGGTGTGTCTAAAACAATTTCTGAGCCTATGGTATATATCTCCAAACAGATTGAACCGAGCTTGCACTTGAGTCTCGTCGCCAAGGAGTACCACGGGGTGCGTCCAAAACTATTTCTGAGCCAATGGTATGTTTGGCACAAATTGTGCACCTATCTTGCACTGACACTAACCCTATCTCTAAACAGACCAAAAGGAGATTCTACATTACCCACGTCACCTAGTAGTTCCATCGGGTGCGTCCAAAATTATATTCGAACCTCTAGTATGCTCGGTGCAAACCATGCACCTATCTTGCGTCAAGATTACCACTATCTCCAAATGGGCTGAACCAAGCTTCCACTTGAGTCTCGTCACCTAGGAGTACCACTGGGTGCATCCAAAATGATTTCTGAGCCTATAGTTGTTTGGTGCAAACTGTGCACCTATCTTGCGTCAAGATTACCACTATCTCCAAATGGGCTGAACCGAGCTTCCACTTGAGTCTCGTCACCTAGGAGTACCACTAGGTGCATCCAAAATGATTTTTGAGCCGATAGTTGTTGGTGCAAGCCGTGCACCTATCTTGCGTCAAGATTACCCCGATCTCCAAATGGATTGAATCGAGCTTCCACTTGAGCCTCATCAAGTAGGAGTACCACCGGGTGTGTTCAAAACAATTTCTGAGCCTATGGTATATTTGGCGCAAACCGTGCACCTATCTTGCATCAAGATTACCACTATCTCCAAACGGATTGAACCGAGCTTGCACTTGAGTCTCGTCACCAAGGAGTACCACGGGGTGTGTCCAAAATGATTTCTGAGCCTACAGTTGTTTGGTGCAAACCATGCACCTATCTTGCGTCAAGATTACCACTATCTCCAAATGGGCTGAACCGAGCTTCCACTTGAGTCTCGTCACCTAGGAGTACCACTAGGTGCATCCAAAATGATTTCTTAGCCTATAGTTGTTTGGTGCAAACCGTGCACCTATCTTGCGTCAAGATTAACCGTGCACCTATCTTGCATCAAGATTACCACTATCTCCAAATGGACTGAATCGAGCTTCCACTTGAGCCTCATCACGTAGGAGTACCACCGGGTGTGTCCAAAACAATTTCTGAGCCTATGGTATATTTGGCGCAAACCGTGCACCTATCTTGCATCAAGATTACCACTATCTCCAAACGGATTGAACCTAACTTGCACTTGAGTCTCGTCACCAAGGAGTACCACGGGGTGTGTCCAAAACGATTTCTGAGCCAATGGTATGTTTGGCGTAAACCGTGCACCTATCTTGCACCGACACTAACCCTATCTTTAAACGGACCAAAAGGAGATTCCCCATGACCCACGTCAACTAGTAGTTCCATCCGGTGCGTCCAACATGATATTCGAGCCTCTAGTATGCTCGGTGCAAACCATGCACCTATCTTGCGTCAAGATTACCACTATCTCCAAATGGGCTAAACCGAGCTTCCACTTGAGTCTCGTCACCTAGGAGTCCCACGGGGTGTGTCCAAAACGATTTCTGAGCCAATGGTATGTTTGGCGCAAACCGTGCACCTATCTTGCTCTAACACTAACCCTATCTCTAAACAGACCAAAAGGAGATTCCACATTACCCACGTCACCTAGTAGTTCCATCGGGTGCGTCCAAAATGATATTCGAACCTCTAGTATGCTCGGTGCAAACCATGCACCTATCTTGCGTCAAGATTACCACTATCTCCAAATGGGCTAAACCGAGCTTCCACTTGAGTCTCGTCACTTAGGAGTCCCACGGGGTGTGTCCAAAACGATTTCTGAGCCAATGGTATGTTTGGCGTAAACCGTGCACCTATCTTGCACTGACACTAACCCTATCTTTAAACAGACCAAAAGGAGATTCCCCATGACCCACGTCAACTAGTAGTTCCATCCGGTGCGTCCAACATGATATTCGAGCCTCCAGTACGCTCGGGGCAAACCATGCACCTATCTTGCGTCAAGATTACCACTATCTCCAAATGGGCTAAACCAAGCTTCCACTTGAGTCTCGTCACCTAGGAGTACCCTAGGTGCATCCAAAATGATTTCTGAGCCTATAGTTGTTTGGCGCAAACCGTACACCTATCTTGCGTCAAGATTTCCACTATCTCCAAATGGACTGAATCGAGCTTCCACTTGAGCCTTATCTCGTAGGAGTACCACTAGGTGTGTCCAAAATAATTTCTGAGCCTATGGTATATTTGGCGCAAATCGTGCACCTATCTTGCATCAAGATTACCACTATCTCCAAACGGATTGAACCTAGCTTGCACTTAAGTCTCGTCACCAAGGAGTACCACGGGGTGTGTCCAAAACGATTTCTGAGCCAATGGTATGTTTGGCGCAAACCGTGCACCTATCTTGCACTGACACTAACCCTATCTCTAAACGGACCAAAAGGAGATTCCACATGACCCACATCACCTAGTAGTTCCATCCGGTGCGTCTAAAAAGATATTCGAGCCTCTAGTATGCTCGGTGCAAACCATGCACCTATCTTGCGTCAAGATTACCACTATCTCCAGATGGGCTGAATAGAGCTTCCACTTGAGTCTCATCACCTAGGAGTACCACTAGGTGCATCCAAAATGATTTCTGAGCCTATAGCTGTTTGGTGCAAACCGTGCACCTATCTTGCGTCAAGATGACCACTATCTCCAAACGGACTGAATAGAGCTTCCACTTGAGACTCATCACCTAGGAGTACCACCGGGTGTGTCTAAAACAATTTCTGAGCCTATGGTATATATCTCCAAACAGATTGATCCGAGCTTGCACTTGAGTCTCGTCGCCAAGGAGTACCACGGGGTGCGTCCAAAACTATTTCTGAGCCAATGGTATGTTTGGCACAAACTGTGCACCTATCTTGCACTGACACTAACCCTATCTCTAAACAGACCAAAAGGAGATTCTACATTACCCACGTCACCTAGTAGTTCCATCGGGTGCGTCCAAAATTATATTCGAACCTCTAGTATGCTCGGTGCAAACCATGCACCTATCTTGCGTCAAGGTTACCACTATCTCCAAATGGGCTGAACCGAGCTTCCACTTGAGTCTCGTCACGTAGGAGTACCACTGGGTGCATCCAAAATGATTTCTGAGCCTATAGTTGTTTGGTGCAAACTGTGCACCTATCTTGCGTCAAGATTACCACTATCTCCAATTGGGCTGAACCGAGCTTCCACTTGAGTCTCGTCACCTAGGAGTACCACTAGGTGCATCCAAAATGATTTTTGAGCCGATAGTTGTTGGTGCAAGCCGTGCACCTATCTTGCGTCAAGATTACCCCGATCTCCAAATGGATTGAATCGAGCTTCCACTTGAGCCTCATCAAGTAGGAGTACCACCGGGTGTGTTCAAAACAATTTCTGAGCCTATGGTATATTTGGCGCAAACCGTGCACCTATCTTGCATCAAGATTACCACTATCTCCAAACGGATTGAACCGAGCTTGCACTTGAGTCTCGTCACCAAGGAGTACCACGGGGTGTGTCCAAAATGATTTCTGAGCCTACAGTTGTTTGGTGCAAACCATGCACCTATCTTGCGTCAAGATTACCACTATCTCCAAATGGGCTGAACCGAGCTTCCACTTGAGTCTCGTCACCTAGGAGTACCACTAGGTGCATCCAAAATGATTTCTTAGCCTATAGTTGTTTGGTGCAAACCGTGCACCTATCTTGCGTCAAGATTAACCGTGCACCTATCTTGCGTCAAGATTACCACTATCTCCAAATGGACTGAATCGAGCTTCCACTTGAGCCTCATCACGTAGGAGTACCACTGGGTGTGTCCAAAACAATTTCTGAGCCTATGGTATATTTGGCGCAAACCGTGCACCTATCTTGCATCAAGATTACCACTATCTCCAAACGGATTGAACCTAACTTGCACTTGAGTCTCGTCACCAAGGAGTACCACGGGGTGTGTCCAAAACGATTTCTGAGCCAATGGTATGTTTGGCGTAAACCGTGCACCTATCTTGCACTGACACTAACCCTATCTTTAAACGGACCAAAAGGAGATTCCCCATGACCCACGTCAACTAGTAGTTCCATCCGGTGCGTCCAACATGATATTCGAGCCTCTAGTATGCTCGGTGCAAACCATGCACCTATCTTGCGTCAAGATTACCACTATCTCCAAATGGGCTAAACCGAGCTTCCACTTGAGTCTCGTCACCTAGGAGTCCCACGGGGTGTGTCCAAAACGATTTCTGAGCCAATGGTATGTTTGGCGCAAACCGTGCACCTATCTTGCTCTAACACTAACCCTATCTCTAAACAGACCAAAAGGAGATTCCACATTACCCACGTCACCTAGTAGTTCCATCGGGTGCGTCCAAAATGATATTCGAACCTCTAGTATGCTCGGTGCAAACCATGCACCTATCTTGCGTCAAGATTACCACTATCTCCAAATGGGCTAAACCGAGCTTCCACTTGAGTCTCGTCACTTAGGAGTCCCACGGGGTGTGTCCAAAACGATTTCTGAGCCAATGGTATGTTTGGCATAAACCGTGCACCTATCTTGCACTGACACTAACCCTATCTTTAAACAGACCAAAAGGAGATTCCCCATGACCCACGTCAACTAGTAGTTCCATCCGGTGCGTCCAACATGATATTCGAGCCTCCAGTACGCTCAGGGCAAACCATGCACCTATCTTGCGTCAAGATTACCACTATCTCCAAATGGGCTAAACCAAGCTTCCACTTGAGTCTCGTCACCTAGGAGTACCCTAGGTGCATCCAAAGTGATTTCTGAGCCTATAGTTGTTTGGCGCAAACCGTGCACCTATCTTGCGTCAAGATTTCCACTATCTCCCAATGGACTGAATCGAGCTTCCACTTGAGCCTTATCTCGTAGGAGTACCACTAGGTGTGTCCAAAATAATTTCTGAGCCTATGGTATATTTGGCGCAAATCGTGCACCTATCTGCATCAAGATTACCACTATCTCCAAACGGATTGAACCTAGCTTGCACTTAAGTCTCGTCACCTAGGAGTACCACGGGGTGTGTCCAAAACGATTTCTGAGCCAATGGTATGTTTGGCGTAAACCGTGCACCTATCTTGCACTGACACTAACCCTATCTCTAAACGGACCAAAAGGAGATTCCACATGACCCACATCACCTAGTAGTTCCATCCGGTGCGTCTAAAAAGATATTCGAGCCTCTAGTACGCTCGGTGCAAACCATGCACCTATCTTGCTCTAACACTAACCCTATCTCTAAACAGACCAAAAGGAGATTCCACATTACCCACGTCACCTAGTAGTTCCATCGGGTGCGTCCAAAATGATATTCGAACCTCTAGTATGCTCGGTGCAAACCATGCACCTATCTTGCGTCAAGATTACCACTATCTCCAAATGGGCTAAACCGAGCTTCCACTTGAGTCTCGTCACTTAGGAGTCCCACGGGGTGTATCCAAAATGATTTCTGAGCCAATGGTATGTTTGGCATAAACCGTGCACCTATCTTGCACTGACACTAACCCTATCTTTAAACAGACCAAAAGGAGATTCCCCATGACCTACGTCAACTAGTAGTTCCATCCGGTGCGTCCAACATGATATTCGAGCCTCCAGTACGCTCGGGGCAAACCATGCACCTATCTTGCGTCAAGATTACCACTATCTCCAAATGAGCTAAACCAAGCTTCCACTTGAGTCTCGTCACCTAGGAGTACCCTAGGTGCATCCAAAATGATTTCTGAGCCTATAGTTGTTTGGCGCAAACCGTGCACCTATCTTGCATCAAGATTTCCACTATCTCCAAATGGACTGAATCGAGCTTCCACTTGAGCCTTATCTCGTAGGAGTACCACTAGGTGTGTCCAAAATAATTTCTGAGCCTATGGTATATTTGGCGCAAATCGTGCACCTATCTGCATCAAGATTACCACTATCTCCAAACGGATTGAACCTAGCTTGCACTTAAGTCTCGTCACCTAGGAGTACCACGGGGTGTGTCCAAAACGATTTCTGAGCCAATGGTATGTTTGGCGTAAACCGTGCACCTATCTTGCCCTGACACTAACCCTATCTCTAAAAGGACCAAAAGGAGATTCCACATGACCCACATCACCTAGTAGTTCCATCCGGTGCGTCTAAAAAGATATTCGAGCCTCTAGCACGCTCGGTGCAAACCATGCACCTATCTTGCGTCAAGATTACCACTATCTCCAGATGGGCTGAATAGAGCTTCCACTTGAGTCTCATCACCTAGGAGTACCACTAGGTGCATCCAAAATGATTTCTGAGCCTATAGCTGTTTGGTGCAAACCGTGCACCTATCTTGCGTCAAGATGACCACTATCTCCAAACGGACTAAATCGAGCTTCCACTTGAGACTCATCACCTAGGAGTACCACCGGGTGTGTCTAAAACAATTTCTGAGCCTATGGTATATATCTCCAAACAGATTGAACCGAGCTTGCACTTGAGCCTCGTCGCCAAGGAGTACCACGGGGTGCGTCCAAAACTATTTCTGAGCCAATGGTATGTTTGGCACAAACTGTGCACCTATCTTGCACTGACACTAACCCTATCTCTAAACAGACCAAAAGGAGATTCTACATTACCCACGTCACCTAGTAGTTCCATCGGGTGCGTCCAAAATTATATTCGAACCTCTAGTATGCTCGGTGCAAACCATGCACCTATCTTGCGTCAAGGTTACCACTATCTCCAAATGGGCTGAACTGAGCTTCCACTTGAGTCTCGTCACCTAGGAGTACCACTGGGTGCATCCAAAATGATTTCTGAGCCTATAGTTGTTTGGTGCAAACTGTGCACCTATCTTGCGTCAAGATTACCACTATCTCCAATTGGGCTGAACCGAGCTTCCACTTGAGTCTCGTCACCTAGGAGTACCACTAGGTGCATCCAAAATGATTTTTGAGCCGATAGTTGTTGGTGCAAGCCGTGCACCTATCTTGCGTCAAGATTACCCCGATCTCCAAATGGATTGAATCGAGCTTCCACTTGAGCCTCATCAAGTAGGAGTACCACCGGGTGTGTTCAAAACAATTTCTGAGCCTATGGTATATTTGGCGCAAACCGTGCACCTATCTTGCATCAAGATTACCACTATCTCCAAACGGATTGAACCGAGCTTGCACTTGAGTCTCGTCACCAAGGAGTACCACGGGGTGTGTCCAAAATGATTTCTGAGCCTACAGTTGTTTGGTGCAAACCATGCACCTATCTTGCGTCAAGATTACCACTATCTCCAAATGGGCTGAACCGAGCTTCCATTTGAGTCTCGTCACCTAGGAGTACCACTAGGTGCATCCAAAATGATTTCTTAGCATATAGTTGTTTGGTGCAAACCGTGCACCTATCTTGCGTCAAGATTAACCGTGCACCTATCTTGCGTCAAGATTACCACTATCTCCAAATGGACTGAATCGAGCTTCCACTTGAGCCTCATCACGTAGGAGTACCACTGGGTGTGTCCAAAACAATTTCTGAGCCTATGGTATATTTGGCGCAAACCGTGCACCTATCTTGCATCAAGATTACCACTATCTCCAAACGGATTGAACCTAACTTGCACTTGAGTCTCGTCACCAAGGAGTACCACGGGGTGTGTCCAAAACGATTTCTGAGCCAATGGTATGTTTGGCGTAAACCGTGCACCTATCTTGCACTGACACTAACCCTATCTTTAAACGGACCAAAAGGAGATTCCCCATGACCCACGTCAACTAGTAGTTCCATCCGGTGCGTCCAACATGATATTCGAGCCTCTAGTATGCTCGGTGCAAACCATGCACCTATCTTGCGTCAAGATTACCACTATCTCCAAATGGGCTAAACCGAGCTTCCACTTGAGTCTCGTCACCTAGGAGTCCCACGGGGTGTGTCCAAAACGATTTCTGAGCCAATGGTATGTTTGGCGCAAACCGTGCACCTATCTTGCTCTAACACTAACCCTATCTCTAAACAGACCAAAAGGAGATTCCACATTACCCACGTCACCTAGTAGTTCCATCGGGTGCGTCCAAAATGATATTCGAACCTCTAGTATGCTCGGTGCAAACCATGCACCTATCTTGCGTCAAGATTACCACTATATCCAAATGGGCTAAACCGAGCTTCCACTTGAGTCTTGTCACTTAGGAGTCCCACGGGGTGTGTCCAAAACGATTTCTGAGCCAATGGTATGTTTGGCATAAACCGTGCACCTATCTTGCACTGACACTAACCCTATCTTTAAACAGACCAAAAGGAGATTCCCCATGACCCACGTCAACTAGTAGTTCCATCCGGTGCGTCCAACATGATATTCGAGCCTCCAGTACGCTCAGGGCAAACCATGCACCTATCTTGCGTCAAGATTACCACTATCTCCAAATGGGCTAAACCAAGCTTCCACTTGAGTCTCGTCACCTAGGAGTACCCTAGGTGCATCCAAAGTGATTTCTGAGCCTATAGTTGTTTGGCGCAAACCGTGCACCTATCTTGCGTCAAGATTTCCACTATCTCCCAATGGACTGAATCGAGCTTCCACTTGAGCCTTATCTCGTAGGAGTACCACTAGGTGTGTCCAAAATAATTTCTGAGCCTATGGTATATTTGGCGCAAATCGTGCACCTATCTGCATCAAGATTACCACTATCTCCAAACGGATTGAACCTAGCTTGCACTTAAGTCTCGTCACCTAGGAGTACCACGGGGTGTGTCCAAAACGATTTCTGAGCCAATGGTATGTTTGGCGTAAACCGTGCACCTATCTTGCACTGACACTAACCCTATCTCTAAACGGACCAAAAGGAGATTCCACATGACCCACATCACCTAGTAGTTCCATCCGGTGCGTCTAAAAAGATATTCGAGCCTCTAGTACGCTCGGTGCAAACCATGCACCTATCTTGCTCTAACACTAACCCTATCTCTAAACAGACCAAAAGGAGATTCCACATTACCCACGTCACCTAGTAGTTCCATCGGGTGCGTCCAAAATGATATTCGAACCTCTAGTATGCTCGGTGCAAACCATGCACCTATCTTGCGTCAAGATTACCACTATCTCCAAATGGGCTAAACCGAGCTTCCACTTGAGTCTCGTCACTTAGGAGTCCCACGGGGTGTATCCAAAATGATTTCTGAGCCAATGGTATGTTTGGCATAAACCGTGCACCTATCTTGCACTGACACTAACCCTATCTTTAAACAGACCAAAAGGAGATTCCCCATGACCTACGTCAACTAGTAGTTCCATCCGGTGCGTCCAACATGATATTCGAGCCTCCAGTACGCTCGGGGCAAACCATGCACCTATCTTGCGTCAAGATTACCACTATCTCCAAATGAGCTAAACCAAGCTTCCACTTGAGTCTCGTCACCTAGGAGTACCCTAGGTGCATCCAAAATGATTTCTGAGCCTATAGTTGTTTGGCGCAAACCGTGCACCTATCTTGCATCAAGATTTCCACTATCTCCAAATGGACTGAATCGAGCTTCCACTTGAGCCTTATCTCGTAGGAGTACCACTAGGTGTGTCCAAAATAATTTCTGAGCCTATGGTATATTTGGCGCAAATCGTGCACCTATCTGCATCAAGATTACCACTATCTCCAAACGGATTGAACCTAGCTTGCACTTAAGTCTCGTCACCTAGGAGTACCACGGGGTGTGTCCAAAACGATTTCTGAGCCAATGGTATGTTTGGCGTAAACCGTGCACCTATCTTGCCCTGACACTAACTCTATCTCTAAAAGGACCAAAAGGAGATTCCACATGACCCACATCACCTAGTAGTTCCATCCGGTGCGTCTAAAAAGATATTCGAGCCTCTAGCACGCTCGGTGCAAACCATGCACCTATCTTGCGTCAAGATTACCACTATCTCCAGATGGGCTGAATAGAGCTTCCACTTGAGTCTCATCACCTAGGAGTACCACTAGGTGCATCCAAAATGATTTCTGAGCCTATAGCTGTTTGGTGCAAACCGTGCACCTATCTTGCGTCAAGATGACCACTATCTCCAAACGGACTAAATCGAGCTTCCACTTGAGACTCATCACCTAGGAGTACCACCGGGTGTGTCTAAAACAATTTCTGAGCCTATGGTATATATCTCCAAACAGATTGAACCGAGCTTGCACTTGAGCCTCGTCGCCAAGGAGTACCACGGGGTGCGTCCAAAACTATTTCTGAGCCAATGGTATGTTTGGCACAAACTGTGCACCTATCTTGCACTGACACTAACCCTATCTCTAAACAGACCAAAAGGAGATTCTACATTACCCACGTCACCTAGTAGTTCCATCAGGTGCGTCCAAAATTATATTCGAACCTCTAGTATGCTCGGTGCAAACCATGCACCTATCTTGCGTCAAGGTTACCACTATCTCCAAATGGGCTGAACTGAGCTTCCACTTGAGTCTCGTCACCTAGGAGTACCACTGGGTGCATCCAAAATGATTTCTGAGCCTATAGTTGTTTGGTGCAAACTGTGCACCTATCTTGCGTCAAGATTACCACTATCTCCAAATGGGCTGAACCGAGCTTCCACTTGAGTCTCGTCACCTAGGAGTACCACTAGGTGCATCCAAAATGATTTTTGAGCCGATAGTTGTTGGTGCAAGCCGTGCACCTATCTTGCGTCAAGATTACCCCGATCTCCAAATGGATTGAATCGAGCTTCCACTTGAGCCTCATCAAGTAGGAGTACCACCGGGTGTGTTCAAAACAATTTCTGAGCCTATGGTATATTTGGCGCAAACCGTGCACCTATCTTGCATCAAGATTACCACTATCTCCAAACGGATTGAACCGAGCTTGCACTTGAGTCTCGTCACCAAGGAGTACCACGGGGTGTGTCCAAAATGATTTCTGAGCCTACAGTTGTTTGGTGCAAACCATGCACCTATCTTGCGTCAAGATTACCACTATCTCCAAATGGGCTGAACCGAGCTTCCACTTGAGTCTCGTCACCTAGGAGTACCACTAGGTGCATCCAAAATGATTTCTTAGCCTATAGTTGTTTGGTGCAAACCGTGCACCTATCTTGCGTCAAGATTAACCGTGCACCTATCTTGCGTCAAGATTACCACTATCTCCAAATGGACTGAATCGAGCTTCCACTTGAGCCTCATCACGTAGGAGTACCACCGTGTGTGTCCAAAACAATTTCTGAGCCTATGGTATATTTGGCGCAAACCGTGCACCTATCTTGCATCAAGATTACCACTATCTCCAAACGGATTGAACCTAACTTGCACTTGAGTCTCGTCACCAAGGAGTACCACGGGGTGTGTCCAAAACGATTTCTGAGCCAATGGTATGTTTGGCGTAAACCGTGCACCTATCTTGCACTGACACTAACCCTATCTTTAAACGGACCAAAAGGAGATTCCCCATGACCCACGTCAACTAGTAGTTCCATCCGGTGCGTCCAACATGATATTCGAGCCTCTAGTATGCTCGGTGCAAACCATGCACCTATCTTGCGTCAAGATTACCACTATCTCCAAATGGGCTAAACCGAGCTTCCACTTGAGTCTCGTCACCTAGGAGTCCCACGGGGTGTGTCCAAAACGATTTCTGAGCCAATGGTATGTTTGGCGCAAAACGTGCACCTATCTTGCACTAACACTAACCCTATCTCTAAACAGACCAAAAGGAGATTCCACATTACCCATGTCACCTAGTAGTTCCATCGGGTGCGTCCAAAATGATATTCGAACCTCTAGTATGCTCGGTGCAAACCATGCACCTATCTTGCGTCAAGATTACCACTATCTCCAAATGGGCTAAACCGAGCTTCCACTTGAGTCTCGTCACCTAGGAGTCCCACGGGGTGTGTCCAAAACGATTTCTGAGCCAATGGTATGTTTGGCGTAAACCGTGCACCTATCTTGCACTGACACTAACCCTATCTTTAAACAGACCAAAAGGAGATTCCCCATGACCCACGTCAACTAGTAGTTCCATCCGGTGCGTCCAACATGATATTCGAGCCTCCAGTACGCTCGGGGCAAACCATGCACCTATCTTGCGTCAAGATTACCACTATCTCCAAATGGGCTAAACCAAGCTTCCACTTGAGTCTCGTCACCTAGGAGTACCCTAGGTGCATCCAAAATGATTTCTGAGCCTATAGTTGTTTGGCGCAAACCGTGCACCTATCTTGCGTCAAGATTTCCACTATCTCCAAATGGACTGAATCGAGCTTCCACTTGAGCCTTATCTCGTAGGAGTACCACCAGGTGTGTCCAAAATAATTTCTGAGCCTATGGTATATTTGGCGCAAATCGTGCACCTATCTTGCATCAAGATTACCACTATCTCCAAACGGATTGAACCTAGCTTGCACTTAAGTCTTGTCACCAAGGAGTACCACGGGGTGTGTCCAAAACGATTTCTGAGGCAATGGTATGTTTGGCGCAAACCGTGCACCTATCTTGCACTGACACTAACCCTATCTCTAAACGGACCAAAAGGAGATTCCACATGACCCACATCACCTAGTAGTTCCATCCGGTGCGTCTAAAAAGATATTCGAGCCTCTAGTACGCTCGGTGCAAACCATGCATCTATCTTGCGTCAAGATTACCACTATCTCCACATGGGCTGAATAGAGCTTCCACTTGACTCTCGTCACCTAGGAGTACCACTAGGTGCATCCAAAATGATTTCTGAGCCTATAGCTGTTTGGTGAAACCGTGCACATATCTTGCGTCAAGACGACCACTATCTCGAAACGGACTGAATCGAGCTTCCACTTGAGACTCATCACCTAGGAGTACCACCGGGTGTGTCTAAAACAATTTCTGAGCCTATGGTATGTCTAAAACAATTTCTGAGCCTATGGTATATATCTCCAAACAGATTGAACCGAGCATGCACTTGAGTCTCGTCGCCAAGGAGTACCACGGGGTGCGTCCAAAACTATTTCTGAGCCAATGGTATGTTTGGCGCAAACTGTGCACCTATCTTGCACTGACACTAACCCTATCTCTAAACAGACCAAAAGGAGATTCCACATTACCCACGTCACCTAGTAGTTCCATCGGGTGCATCCAAAATGATATTCGAACCTCTAGTATGCTCGGTTCAAACCATGCACCTATCTTGCGTCAAGGTTACCACTATCTCCAAATGGGCTGAACCGAGCTTGCACTTGAGTCTCGTCACCTAGGAGTACCACTGGGTGCATCCAAAATGATTTCTAAGCCTATAGTTGTTTGGTGCAAACCGTGCACCTATCTTGCATCAAGATTACCACTATCTCCAAATGGGCTGAACCGAGCTTCCACTTGAGTCTCGTCACCTAGGAGTACCACTAGGTGCATCCAAAATGATTTTTGAGCCGATAGTTGTTGGTGCAAACCGTGCTCCTATCTTGTGTCAAGATTACCCCGATCGCTAAATGGATTGAATCGAGCTTCCACTTGAGCCTCATCAAGTAGGAGTACCACCGGGTGTGTTCAAAACAATTTCTGAGCCTATGGTATATTTGGTGCATACCGTGCACCTATCTTGCATCAAGATTACCACTATCTCCAAACGGATTGAACCGAGCTTGCACTTGAGTCTCGTCACCAAGGAGTACCACGGGGTGTGTCCAAAACGATTTCTGAGCCTATAGTTGTTTGGTGCAAACCATGCACCTATCTTGCGTCAAGATTACCACTATCTCCAAATGGGCTGAACCGAGTTTCCACTTGAGTCTCGTCACCTAGGAGTACCACTAGGTGCATCCAAAATGATTTCTCAGCCTATAGTTGTTTGGTGCAAACCGTGCACCTATCTTGCGTCAAGATTTCCACTATCTCCAAATGGACTGAATCGAGCTTCCACTTGAGCCTTATCTCGTAGGAGTACCACCAGGTGTGTCCAAAATAATTTCTGAGCCTATGGTATATTTGGCGCAAATCGTGCACCTATCTTGCATCAAGATTACCACTATCTCCAAACGGATTGAACCTAGCTTGCACTTAAGTCTTGTCACCAAGGAGTACCACGGGGTGTGTCCAAAACGATTTCTGAGGCAATGGTATGTTTGGCGCAAACCGTGCACCTATCTTGCACTGACACTAACCCTATCTCTAAACGGACCAAAAGGAGATTCCACATGACCCACATCACCTAGTAGTTCCATCCGGTGCGTCTAAAAAGATATTCGAGCCTCTAGTACGCTCGGTGCAAACCATGCATCAATCTTGCGTCAAGATTACCACTATCTCCAGATGGGCTGAATAGAGCTTCCACTTGACTCTCGTCACCTAGGAGTACCACTAGGTGCATCCAAAATGATTTCTGAGCCTATAGCTGTTTGGTGAAACCGTGCACATATCTTGCGTCAAGATGACCACTATCTCCAAACGGACTGAATCGAGCTTCCACTTGAGACTCATCACCTAGGAGTACCACGGGGTGTGTCTAAAACAATTTCTGAGCCTATGGTATATATCTCCAAACAGATTGAACCGAGCATGCACTTGAGTCTCGTCGCCAAGGAGTACCACGGGGTGCGTCCAAAACTATTTCTGAGCCAATGGTATGTTTGGCGCAAACTGTGCACCTATCTTGCACTGACACTAACCCTATCTCTAAACAGACCAAAAGGAGATTCCACATTACCCACGTCACCTAGTAGTTCCATCGGGTGCATCCAAAATGATATTCGAACCTCTAGTATGCTCGGTGCAAACCATGCACCTATCTTGCGTCAAGGTTACCACTATCTCCAAATGGGCTGAACCGAGCTTGCACTTGAGTCTCGTCACCTAGGAGTACCACTGGGTGCATCCAAAATGATTTCTGAGCCTATAGTTGTTTGGTGCAAACCGTGCACCTATCTTGCGTCAAGATTACCACTATCTCCAAATGGGCTGAACCGAGCTTCCACTTGAGTCTCGTCACCTAGGAGTACCACTAGGTGCATCCAAAATGATTTTTGAGTCGATAGTTGTTGGTGCAAACCGTGCTCCTATCTTGTGTCAAGATTACCCCAATCGCTAAATGGATTGAATCGAGCTTCCACTAGAGCCTCATCAAGTAGGAGTACGACCGGGTGTGTTCAAAACAATTTCTGAGCCTATGGTATATTTGGTGCATACCATGCACCTATCTTGCATCAAGATTACCACTATCTCCAAACGGATTGAACCGAGCTTGCACTTGAGTCTCGTCACCAAGGAGTACCACGGGGTGTGTCCAAAACGATTTCTGAGCCTATAGTTGTTTGGTGCAAACCATGCACCTATCTTGCGTCAAGATTACCACTATCTCCAAATGGGCTGAACCGAGTTTCCACTTGAGTCTCGTCACCTAGGAGTACCACTAGGTGCATCCAAAATGATTTGTCAGCCTATAGTTGTTTGGTGCAAACCGTGCACCTATCTTGCGTCAAGATTACCACTATATCCAAATGGACTGAATCGAGCTTCCACTTGAGCCTCAGCACGTAGGAGTACCACCTGGTGTCCAAAACATTTTCTAAGCCTATGGTATATTTGGCGAAACCGTGCACCTATCTTCATCAAGATTACCACTATCTCCAAACGGATTGAACCGAGCTTGCACTTGAGTCTCATCACCAAGGAGTACCACGGGGTGTGTCCAAAACGATTTCTGAGCCAATGGTATGTTTGGCGCAAACCGTGCACCTATCTTGCACTAACACTAACCCTATCTCTAAACAGACCAAAAGGAGATTCCACATTACCCACGTCACCTAGTAGTTCCATCGGGTGCGTCCAAAATGATATTCGAACCTCTAGTATGCTCGGTGCAAACCATGCACCTATCTTGCGTCAAGATAACCACTATCTCCAAATGGGCTAAACCGAGCTTCCACTTGAGTCTCGTCACCTAGGAGTCCCACGGGGTGTGTCCAAAACGATTTCTGAGCCAATGGTATGTTTGGCGTAAACCGTGCACCTATCTTGCACTGACACTAACCCTATCTTTAAACAGACCAAAAGGAGATTCCCCATGACCCACGTCAACTAGTAGTTCCATCCGGTGCGTCCAACATGTTATTCGAGCCTCCAGTACGCTCGGGGCAAACCATGCACCTATCTTGCGTCAAGATTACCACTATCTCCAAATGGGCTAAACCAAGCTTCCACGTGAGTCTCGTCACCTAGGAGTACCCTAGGTGCATCCAAAATGATTTCTGAGCCTATAGTTGTTTGGCGCAAACCGTGCACCTATCTTGCGTCAAGATTTCCACTATCTCCAAATGGACTGAATCGAGCTTCCACTTGAGCCTTATCTCGTAGGAGTACCACCAGGTGTGTCCAAAATAATTTCTGAGCCTATGGTATATTTGGCGCAAATCGTGCACCTATCTTGCATCAAGATTACCACTATCTCCAAACGGATTGAACCTAGCTTGCACTTAAGTCTCGTCACCAAGGAGTACCACGGGGTGTGTCCAAAACGATTTCTGAGCCAATGGTATGTTTGGCGCAAACCGTGCACCTATCTTGCACTGACACTAACCCTATCTCTAAACGGACCAAAAGGAGATTCCACATGACCCACATCTCCTAGTAGTTCCATCCGGTGTGTCTAAAAAGATATTCGAGCCTCTAGTACGCTCGGTGCAAACCATGCACCTATCTTGCGTCAAGATTACCACTATCTCCAGATGGGCTGAATAGAGCTTCCACTTGAGTCTCGTCACCTAGGAGTACCACTAGGTGCATCCAAAATGATTTCTGAGCCTATAGCTGTTTGGTGCAAACCGTGCACCTATCTTGCGTCAAGATGACCACTATCTCCAAACGGACTGAATCGAGCTTCCACTTGAGACTCATCACCTAGGAGTACCACCGGGTGTGTCTAAAACAATTTCTGAGCCTATGGTATATATCTCCAAACAGATTGAACCGAGCTTGCACTTGAGTCTCGTCGCCAAGGAGTACCACGGGGTGCGTCCAAAACTATTTCTGAGCCAATGGTATGTTTGGCGCAAACTGTGCACCTATCTTGCACTGACACTAACCCTATCTCTAAACAGACCAAAAGGAGATTCTACATTACCCACGTCACCTAGTAGTTCCATCGGGTGCGTCCAAAATTATATTCGAACCTCTAGTATGCTCGGTGCAAACCATGCACCTATCTTGCGTCAAGGTTACCACTATCTCCAAAAGGGCTGAACCGAGCTTCCACTTGAGTCTCGTCACCTAGGAGTAGCACTGGGTGCATCCAAAATGATTTCTGAGCCTATAGTTGTTTGGTGCAAACTGTGCACCTATCTTGCGTCAAGATTACCACTATCTCCAAATGGGCTGAACCGAGCTTCCACTTGAGTCTCGTCACCTAGGAGTACCACTAGGTGCATCCAAAATGATTTTTGAGCCGATAGTTGTTGGTGCAAGCCGTGCACCTATCTTGCGTCAAGATCACCCCGATCTCCAAATGGATTGAATCGAGCTTCCACTTGAGCCTCATCAAGTAGGAGTACCACCGGGTGTGTTCAAAACAATTTCTGAGCCTATGGTATATTTGGCGCCAACCGTGCACCTATCTTGCATCAAGATTACCACTATCTCCAAACGGATTGAACCGAGCTTGCACTTGAGTCTCGTCACCAAGGAGTACCACGGGGTGTGTCCAAAATGATTTCTGAGCCTACTGTTGTTTGGTGCAAACCATGCACCTATCTTGCGTCAAGATTACCACTATCTCCAAATGGGCTGAACCGAGCTTCCACTTGAGTCTCGTCACCTAGGAGTACCACTAGGTGCATCCAAAATGATTTCTTAGCCTATAGTTGTTTGGTGCAAACCGTGCACCTATCTTGCGTCAAGATTAACCGTGCACCTATCTTGCGTCAAGATTACCACTATCTCCAAATGGACTGAATCGAGCTTCCACTTGAGCCTCATCACGTAGGAGTACCACCGGGTGTGTCCAAAACAATTTCTGAGCCTATGGTATATTTGGCGCAAACCGTGCACCTATCTTGCATCAAGATTACCACTATCTCCAAACGGATTGAACCTAACTTGCACTTGAGTCTCGTCACCAAGGAGTACCACGGGGTGTGTCCAAAACGATTTCTGAGCCAATGGTATGTTTGGCGTAAACCGTGCACCTATCTTGCACTGACACTAACCCTATCTTTAAACGGACCAAAAGGAGATTCCCCATGACCCACGTCAACTAGTAGTTCCATCCGGTGCGTCCAACATGATATTCGAGCCTCTAGTATGCTCGGTGCAAACCATGCACCTATCTTGCGTCAAGATTACCACTATCTCCAAATGGGCTGAACCGAGCTTCCACTTGAGTCTCGTCACCTAGGAGTACCCTAGGTGCATCCAAAATGATTTCTGAGCCTATAGTTGTTCGGCGCAAACCGTGCACCTATCTTGCGTCAAGATTACCACTATCTCCAAATGGACTGAATCGAGCTTCCACTTGTGCCTCATCACGTAGGAGTACGACCGGGTGTGTCCAAAACAATTTCTGAGCCTATGGTATATTTGGCGCAAACCGTGCACCTATCTTGCATCAAGATTACCACTATCTCCAAACGGATTGAACCTAACTTGCACTTGAGTCTCGTCACCAAGGAGTACCACGGGGTGTGTCCAAAACGATTTCTGAGCCAATGGTATGTTTGGCGTAAACCGTGCACCTATCTTGCACTGACACTAACCCTATCTTTAAACGGACCAAAAGGAGATTCCCCATGACCCACGTCAACTAGTAGTTCCATCCGGTGCGTCCAACATGATATTCGAGCCTCTAGTATGCTCGGTGCAAACCATGCACCTATCTTGCGTCAAGATTACCACTATCTCCAAATGGGCTGAACCGAGCTTCCACTTGAGTCTCGTCACCTAGGAGTACCCTAGGTGCATCCAAAATGATTTCTGAGCCTATAGTTGTTTGGCGCAAACCGTGCACCTATCTTGCGTCAAGATTTCCACTATCTCCAAATGGACTGAATCGAGCTTCCACTTGAACCTTATCTCGTAGGAGTACCAACGGGTGTGTCCAAAATAATTTCTGAGCCTATGGTATATTTGGCGCAAATCGTGCACCTATCTTGCATCAAGATTACCACTATCTCCAAACGGATTGAACCTAGCTTGCACTTAAGTCTCGTCACCAAGGAGTACCACGGGGTGTGTCCAAAACGATTTCTGAGCCAATGGTATGTTTGGCGCAAACCGTGCACCTATCTTGCACTGACACTAACCCTATCTCTAAACGGACCAAAAGGAGATTCCACATGACCCACATCTCCTAGTAGTTCCATCCGGTGTGTCTAAAAAGATATTCGAGCCTCTAGTACGCTCGGTGCAAACCATGCACCTATCTTGTGTCAAGATTACCACTATCTCCAGATGGGCTGAATAGAGCTTCCACTTGAGTCTCGTCACCTAGGAGTACCACTAGGTGCATCCAAAATGATTTCTGAGCCTATAGCTGTTTGGTGCAAACCGTGCACCTATCTTGCGTCAAGATGACCACTATCTCCAAACGGACTGAATCGAGCTTCCACTTGAGACTCATCACCTAGGAGTACCACCGGGTGTGTCTAAAACAATTTCTGAGCCTATGGTATATATCTCCAAACAGATTGAACCGAGCTTGCACTTGAGTCTCGTCGCCAAGGAGTACCACGGGGTGCGTCCAAAACTATTTCTGAGCCAATGGTATGTTTGGCGCAAACTGTGCACCTATCTTGCACTGACACTAACCCTATCTCTAAACAGACCAAAAGGAGATTCTACATTACCCACGTCACCTAGTAGTTCCATCGGGTGCGTCCAAAATTATATTCGAACCTCTAGTATGCTCGGTGCAAACCATGCACCTATCTTGCGTCAAGGTTACCACTATCTCCAAATGGGCTGAACCGAGCTTCCACTTGAGTCTCGTCACCTAGGAGTACCACTGGGTGCATCCAAAATGATTTCTGAGCCTATAGTTGTTTGGTGCAAACTGTGCACCTATCTTGCGTCAAGATTACCACTATCTCCAAATGGGCTGAACCGAGCTTCCACTTGAGTCTCGTCACCTAGGAGTACCACTAGGTGCATCCAAAATGATTTTTGAGCCGATAGTTGTTGGTGCAAGCCGTGCACCTATCTTGCGTCAAGATTACACCGATCTCCAAATGGATTGAATCGAGCTTCCACTTGAGCCTCATCAAGTAGGAGTACCACCGGGTGTGTTCAAAACAATTTCTGAGCCTATGGTATATTTGGCGCAAACCGTGCACCTATCTTGCATCAAGATTACCACTATCTCCAAACGGATTGAACCGAGCTTGCACTTGAGTCTCGTCACCAAGGAGTACCACGGGGTGTGTCCAAAATGATTTCTGAGCCTACTGTTGTTTGGTGCAAACCATGCACCTATCTTGCGTCAAGATTACCACTATCTCCAAATGGGCTAAACCGAGCTTCCACTTGAGTCTCGTCACCTAGGAGTACCACTAGGTGCATCCAAAATGATTTCTTAGCCTATAGTTGTTTGGTGCAAACCGTGCACCTATCTTGCGTCAAGATTAACCGTGCACCTATCTTGCGTCAAGATTACCACTATCTCCAAATGGACTGAATCGAGCTTCCACTTGAGCCTCATCACGTAGGAGTACCACCGGGTGTGTCCAAAACAATTTCTGAGCCTATGGTATATTTGGCGCAAACCGTGCACCTATCTTGCATCAAGATTACCACTATCTCCAAACGGATTGAACCTAACTTGCACTTGAGTCTCGTCACCAAGGAGTACCACGGGGTGTGTCCAAAACGATTTCTGAGCCGATGGTATGTTTGGCGTAAACCGTGCACCTATCTTGCACTGACACTAACCCTATCTTTAAACGGACCAAAAGGAGATTCCCCATGACCCACGTCAACTAGTAGTTCCATCCGGTGCGTCCAACATGATATTCGAGCCTCTAGTATGCTCGGTGCAAACCATGCACCTATCTTGTGTCAAGATTACCACTATCTCCAGATGGGCTGAATAGAGCTTCCACTTGAGTCTCGTCACCTAGGAGTACCACTAGGTGCATCCAAAATGATTTCTGAGCCTATAGCTGTTTGGTGCAAACCGTGCACCTATCTTGCGTCAAGATGACCACTATCTCCAAACGGACTGAATCGAGCTTCCACTTGAGACTCATCACCTAGGAGTACCACCGGGTGTGTCTAAAACAATTTCTGAGCCTATGGTATATATCTCCAAACAGATTGAACCGAGCTTGCACTTGAGTCTCGTCGCCAAGGAGTACCACGGGGTGCGTCCAAAACTATTTCTGAGCCAATGGTATGTTTGGCGCAAACTGTGCACCTATCTTGCACTGACACTAACCCTATCTCTAAACAGACCAAAAGGAGATTCTACATTACCCACGTCACCTAGTAGTTCCATCGGGTGCGTCCAAAATTATATTCGAACCTCTAGTATGCTCGGTGCAAACCATGCACCTATCTTGCGTCAAGGTTACCACTATCTCCAAATGGGCTGAACCGAGCTTCCACTTGAGTCTCGTCACCTAGGAGTACCACTGGGTGCATCCAAAATGATTTCTGAGCCTATAGTTGTTTGGTGCAAACTGTGCACCTATCTTGCGTCAAGATTACCACTATCTCCAAATGGGCTGAACCGAGCTTCCACTTGAGTCTCGTCACCTAGGAGTACCACTAGGTGCATCCAAAATGATTTTTGAGCCGATAGTTGTTGGTGCAAGCCGTGCACCTATCTTGCGTCAAGATTACACCGATCTCCAAATGGATTGAATCGAGCTTCCACTTGAGCCTCATCAAGTAGGAGTACCACCGGGTGTGTTCAAAACAATTTCTGAGCCTATGGTATATTTGGCGCAAACCGTGCACCTATCTTGCATCAAGATTACCACTATCTCCAAACGGATTGAACCGAGCTTGCACTTGAGTCTCGTCACCAAGGAGTACCACGGGGTGTGTCCAAAATGATTTCTGAGCCTACTGTTGTTTGGTGCAAACCATGCACCTATCTTGCGTCAAGATTACCACTATCTCCAAATGGGCTAAACCGAGCTTCCACTTGAGTCTCGTCACCTAGGAGTACCACTAGGTGCATCCAAAATGATTTCTTAGCCTATAGTTGTTTGGTGCAAACCGTGCACCTATCTTGCGTCAAGATTAACCGTGCACCTATCTTGCGTCAAGATTACCACTATCTCCAAATGGACTGAATCGAGCTTCCACTTGAGCCTCATCACGTAGGAGTACCACCGGGTGTGTCCAAAACAATTTCTGAGCCTATGGTATATTTGGCGCAAACCGTGCACCTATCTTGCATCAAGATTACCACTATCTCCAAACGGATTGAACCTAACTTGCACTTGAGTCTCGTCACCAAGGAGTACCACGGGGTGTGTCCAAAACGATTTCTGAGCCGATGGTATGTTTGGCGTAAACCGTGCACCTATCTTGCACTGACACTAACCCTATCTTTAAACGGACCAAAAGGAGATTCCCCATGACCCACGTCAACTAGTAGTTCCATCCGGTGCGTCCAACATGATATTCGAGCCTCTAGTATGCTCGGTGCAAACCATGCACCTATCTTGCGTCAAGATTACCACTATCTCCAAATGGGCTGAACCGAGCTTCCACTTGAGTCTCGTCACCTAGGAGTACCCTAGGTGCATCCAAAATGTTTTCTAAGCCTATAGTTGTTTGGCGCAAACCGTGCACCTATCTTGCATCAAGATTTCCACTATCTCCAAATGGACTGAATCGAGCTTCCACTTGAACCTTATCTCGTAGGAGTACCAACGGGTGTGTCCAAAATAATTTCTGAGCCTATGGTATATTTGGCGCAAATCGTGCACCTATCTTGCATCAAGATTACCACTATCTCCAAACGGATTGAACCTAGCTTGCACTTAAGTCTCGTCACCAAGGAGTACCACGGGGTGTGTCCAAAACGATTTCTGAGCCAATGGTATGTTTGGCGCAAACCGTGCACCTATCTTGCACTGACACTAACCCTATCTCTAAACGGACCAAAAGGAGATTTCACATGACCCACATCTCCTAGTAGTTCCATCCGGTGCGTCCAACATGATATTCGAGCCTCTAGTATGCTCGGTGCAAACCATGCACCTATCTTGCGTCAAGATTACCACTATCTCCAAATGGGCTGAACCGAGCTTCCACTTGAGTCTCGTCACCTAGGAGTACCCTAGGTGCATCCAAAATGATTTCTGAGCCTATGGTATATTTGGCGCAAACCGTGCACCTATCTTGCGTCAAGATTTCCACTATCTCCAAATGGACTGAATCGAGCTTCCACTTGAACCTTATCTCGTAGGAGTACCAACGGGTGTGTCCAAAATAATTTCTGAGCCTATGGTATATTTGGCGCAAATCGTGCACCTATCTTGCATCAAGATTACCACTATCTCCAAACGGATTGAACCTAGCTTCCACTTGAGACTCATCACCTAGGAGTACCACCGGGTGTGTCTAAAACAATTTCTGAGCCTATGGTATATATCTCCAAACAGATTGAACCGAGCTTGCACTTGAGTCTCGTCGCCAAGGAGTACCATGGGGTGCGTCCAAAACTATTTCTGAGCCAATGGTATGTTTGGCGCAAACTGTGCACCTATCTTGCACTGACACTAACCCTATCTCTAAACAGACCAAAAGGAGATTCTACATTACCCACGTCACCTAGTAGTTCCATCGGGTGCGTCCAAAATTATATTCGAACCTCTAGTATGCTCGGTGCAAACCATGCACCTATCTTGCGTCAAGGTTACCACTATCTCCAAATGGGCTGAACCGAGCTTCCACTTGAGTCTCGTCACCTAGGAGTACCACTGGGTGCATCCAAAATGATTTCTGAGCCTATAGTTGTTTGGTGCAAACTGTGCACCTATCTTGCGTCAAGATTACCACTATCTCCAAATGGGCTGAACCGAGCTTCCACTTGAGTCTCGTCACCTAGGAGTACCACTAGGTGCATCCAAAATGATTTTTGAGCCGATAGTTGTTGGTGCAAGCCGTGCACCTATCTTGCGTCAAGATTACACCGATCTCCAAATGGATTGAATCGAGCTTCCACTTGAGCCTCATCAAGTAGGAGTACCACCGGGTGTGTTCAAAACAATTTCTGAGCCTATGGTATATTTGGCGCAAACCGTGCACCTATCTTGCATCAAGATTACCACTATCTCCAAACGGATTGAACCGAGCTTGCACTTGAGTCTCGTCACCAAGGAGTACCACGGGGTGTGTCCAAAATGATTTCTGAGCCTACTGTTGTTTGGTGCAAACCATGCACCTATCTTGCGTCAAGATTACCACTATCTCCAAATGGGCTAAACCGAGCTTCCACTTGAGTCTCGTCACCTAGGAGTACCACTAGGTGCATCCAAAATGATTTCTTAGCCTATAGTTGTTTGGTGCAAACCGTGCACCTATCTTGCGTCAAGATTAACCGTGCACCTATCTTGCGTCAAGATTACCACTATCTCCAAATGGACTGAATCGAGCTTCCAATTGAGCCTCATCACGTAGGAGTACCACCGGGTGTGTCCAAAACAATTTCTGAGCCTATGGTTTATTTGGCGCAAACCGTGCACCTATCTTGCATCAAGATTACCACTATCTCCAAACGGATTGAACCTAACTTGCACTTGAGTCTCGTCACCAAGGAGTACCACGGGGTGTGTCCAAAACGATTTCTGAGCCAATGGTATGTTTGGCGTAAACCGTGCACCTATCTTGCACTGACACTAACCCTATCTTTAAATGGACCAAAAGGAGATTCCCCATGACCCACGTCAACTAGTAGTTCCATCCGGTGCGTCCAACATGATATTCGAGCCTCTAGTATGCTCGGTGCAAACCATGCACCTATCTTGCGTCAAGATTACCACTATCTCCAAATGGGCTGAACCGAGCTTCCACTTGAGTCTCGTCACCTAGGAGTACCCTAGGTGCATCCAAAATGATTTCTGAGCCTATAGTTGTTTGGCGCAAACCGTGCACCTATCTTGCGTCAAGATTTCCACTATCTCCAAATGGACTGAATCGAGCTTCCACTTGAACCTTATCTCGTAGGAGTACCAACGGGTGTGTCCAAAATAATTTCTGAGCCTATGGTATATTTGGCGCAAATCGTGCACCTATCTTGCATCAAGATTACCACTATCTCCAAACGGATTGAACCTAGCTTGCACTTAAGTCTCGTCACCAAGGAGTACCACGGGGTGTGTCCAAAACGATTTCTGAGCCAATGGTATGTTTGGCGCAAACCGTGCACCTATCTTGCACTGACACTAACCCTATCTCTAAACGGACCAAAAGGAGATTCCACATGACCCACATCTCCTAGTAGTTCCATCCGGTGTGTCTAAAAAGATATTCGAGCCTCTAGTACGCTCGGTGCAAACCATGCACATATCTTGCGTCAAGATTACCACTATCTCCAGATGGGCTGAATAGAGCTTCCACTTGAGTCTCGTCACCTAGGAGTACCACTAGGTGCATCCAAAATGATTTCTGAGCCTATAGCTGTTTGGTGCAAACCGTGCACCTATCTTGCGTCAAGATGACCACTATCTCCAAACGGACTGAATCGAGCTTCCACTTGAGACTCATCACCTAGGAGTACCACCAGGTGTGTCTAAAACAATTTCTGAGCCTATGGTATATATCTCCAAACAGATTGAACCGAGCTTGCACTTGAGTCTCGTCGCCAAGGAGTACCACGGGGTGCGTCCAAAACTATTTCTGAGCCAATGGTATGTTTGGCGCAAACTGTGCACCTATCTTGCACTGACACTAACCCTATCTCTAAACAGACCAAAAGGAGATTCTACATTACCCACGTCACCTAGTAGTTCCATCGGGTGCGTCCAAAATTATATTCGAACCTCTAGTATGCTCGGTGCAAACCATGCACCTATCTTGCGTCAAGGTTACCACTATCTCCAAATGGGCTGAACCGAGCTTCCACTTGAGTCTCGTCACCTAGGAGTACCACTGGGTGCATCCAAAATGATTTCTGAGCCTATAGTTGTTTGGTGCAAACTGTGCACCTATCTTGCGTCAAGATTACCACTATCTCCAAATGGGCTGAACCGAGCTTCCACTTGAGTCTCGTCACCTAGGAGTACCACTAGGTGCATCCAAAATGATTTTTGAGCCGATAGTTGTTGGTGCAAGCCGTGCACCTATCTTGCGTCAAGATTACCCCGATCTCCAAATGGATTGAATCGAGCTTCCACTTGAGCCTCATCAAGTAGGAGTACCACCAGGTGTGTTCAAAACAATTTCTGAGCCTATGGTATATTTGGCGCAAGCCGTGCACCTATCTTGCATCAAGATTACCACTATCTCCAAACGGATTGAACCGAGCTTGCACTTGAGTCTCGTCACCAAGGAGTACCACGGGGTGTGTCCAAAATGATTTCTGAGCCTATAGTTGTTTGGTGCAAACCATGCACCTATCTTGCGTCAAGATTACCACTATCTCCAAATGGGCTGAACCGAGCTTCCACTTGAGTCTCGTCACCTAGGAGTACCACTAGGTGCATCCAAAATGATTTCTTAGCCTATAGTTGTTTTGTGCAAACCGTGCACCTATCTTGCGTCAAGATTAACCGTGCACCTATCTTGCGTCAAGATTACCACTATCTCCAAATGGACTGAATCGAGCTTCCACTTGAGCCTCATCACGTAGGAGTACCACCGGGTGTGTCCAAAACAATTTCTGAGCCTATGGTATATTTGGCGCAAACCGTGCACCTATCTTGCATCAAGATTACCACTATCTCCAAACGGATTGAACCTAACTTGCACTTGAGTCTCGTCGCCAAGGAGTACCACGGGGTGTGTCCAAAACGATTTCTGAGCCAATGGTATGTTTGGCGTAAACCGTGCACCTATCTTGCACTGACACTAACCCTATCTTTAAACGGACCAAAAGGAGATTCCCCATGACCCACGTCAACTAGTAGTTCCATCCGGTGCGTCCAACATGATATTCGAGCCTCTAGTATGCTCGGTGCAAACCATGCACCTATCTTGCGTCAAGGTTACCACTATCTCCAAATGGGCTGAACCGAGCTTCCACTTGAGTCTCGTCACCTAGGAGTACCACTGGGTGCATCCAAAATGATTTCTGAGCCTATAGTTGTTTGGTGCAAATTGTGCACCTATCTTGCGTCAAGATTACCACTATCTCCAAATGGGCTGAACCGAGCTTCCACTTGAGTCTCGTCACCTAGGAGTACCACTAGGTGCATCCAAAATGATTTTTGAGCCAATAGTTGTTGGTGCAAGCCGTGCACCTATCTTGCGTCAAGATTACACCGATCTCCAAATGGATTGAATCGAGCTTCCACTTGAGCCTCATCAAGTAGGAGTACCACCGGGTGTGTTCAAAACAATTTCTGAGCCTATGGTATATTTGGCGCAAACCGTGCACCTATCTTGCATCAAGATTACCACTATCTCCAAACGGATTGAACCGAGCTTGCACTTGAGTCTCGTCACCAAGGAGTACCACGGGGTGTGTCCAAAATGATTTCTGAGCCTACTGTTGTTTGGTGCAAACCATGCACCTATCTTGCGTCAAGATTACCACTATCTCCAAATGGGCTAAACCGAGCTTCCACTTGAGTCTCGTCACCTAGGAGTACCACTAGGTGCATCCAAAATGATTTCTTAGCCTATAGTTGTTTGGTGCAAACCGTGCACCTATCTTGCGTCAAGATTAACCGTGCACCTATCTTGCGTCAAGATTACCACTATCTCCAAATGGACTGAATCGAGCTTCCACTTGAGCCTCATCACGTAGGAGTACCACCGGGTGTGTCCAAAACAATTTCTGAGCCTATGGTATATTTGGCGCAAACCGTGCACCTATCTTGCATCAAGATTACCACTATCTCCAAACGGATTGAACCTAACTTGCACTTGAGTCTCGTCACCAAGGAGTACCACGGGGTGTGTCCAAAACGATTTCTGAGCCAATGGTATGTTTGGCGTAAACCGTGCACCTATCTTGCACTGACACTAACCCTATCTTTAAACGGACCAAAAGGAGATTCCCCATGACCCACGTCAACTAGTAGTTCCATCCGGTGCGTCCAACATGATATTCGAGCCTCTAGTATGCTCGGTGCAAACCATGCACCTATCTTGCGTCAAGATTACCACTATCTCCAAATGGGCTGAACCGAGCTTCCACTTGAGTCTCGTCACCTAGGAGTACCCTAGGTGCATCCAAAATGATTTCTGAGCCTATAGTTGTTTGGCGCAAACCGTGCACCTATCTTGCGTCAAGATTTCCACTATCTCCAAATGGACTGAATCGAGCTTCCACTTGAACCTTATCTCGTAGGAGTACCAACGGGTGTGTCCAAAATAATTTCTGAGCCTATGGTATATTTGGCGCAAATCGTGCACCTATCTTGCATCAAGATTACCACTATCTCCAAACGGATTGAACCTAGCTTGCACTTAAGTCTCGTCACCAAGGAGTACCACGGGGTGTGTCCAAAACGATTTCTGAGCCAATGGTATGTTTGGCGCAAACCGTGCACCTATCTTGCACTGACACTAACCCTATCTCTAAACGGACCAAAAGGAGATTCCACATGACCCACATCTCCTAGTAGTTCCATCCGGTGTGTCTAAAAAGATATTCGAGCCTCTAGTACGCTCGGTGCAAACCATGCACATATCTTGCGTCAAGATTACCACTATCTCCAGATGGGCTGAATAGAGCTTCCACTTGAGTCTCGTCACCTAGGAGTACCACTAGGTGCATCCAAAATGATTTCTGAGCCTATAGCTGTTTGGTGCAAACCGTGCACCTATCTTGCGTCAAGATGACCACTATCTCCAAACGGACTGAATCGAGCTTCCACTTGAGACTCATCACCTAGGAGTACCACCGGGTGTGTCTAAAACAATTTCTGAGCCTATGGTATATATCTCCAAACAGATTGAACCGAGCTTGCACTTGAGTCTCGTCGCCAAGGAGTACCACGGGGTGCGTCCAAAACTATTTCTGAGCCAATGGTATGTTTGGCGCAAACTGTGCACCTATCTTGCACTGACACTAACCCTATCTCTAAACAGACCAAAAGGAGATTCTACATTACCCACGTCACCTAGTAGTTCCATCGGGTGCGTCCAAAATTATATTCGAACCTCTAGTATGCTCGGTGCAAACCATGCACCTATCTTGCGTCAAGGTTACCACTATCTCCAAATGGGCTGAACCGAGCTTCCACTTGAGTCTCGTCACCTAGGAGTACCACTGGGTGCATCCAAAATGATTTCTGAGCCTATAGTTGTTTGGTGCAAACTGTGCACCTATCTTGCGTCAAGATTACCACTATCTCCAAATGGGCTGAACCGAGCTTCCACTTGAGTCTCGTCACCTAGGAGTACCACTAGGTGCATCCAAAATGATTTTTGAGCCGATAGTTGTTGGTGCAAGCCGTGCACCTATCTTGCGTCAAGATTACCCCGATCTCCAAATGGATTGAATCGAGCTTCCACTTGAGCCTCATCAAGTAGGAGTACCACCAGGTGTGTTCAAAACAATTTCTGAGCCTATGGTATATTTGGCGCAAGCCGTGCACCTATCTTGCATCAAGATTACCACTATCTCCAAACGGATTGAACCGAGCTTGCACTTGAGTCTCGTCACCAAGGAGTACCACGGGGTGTGTCCAAAATGATTTCTGAGCCTATAGTTGTTTGGTGCAAACCATGCACCTATCTTGCGTCAAGATTACCACTATCTCCAAATGGGCTGAACCGAGCTTCCACTTGAGTCTCGTCACCTAGGAGTACCACTAGGTGCATCCAAAATGATTTCTTAGCCTATAGTTGTTTTGTGCAAACCGTGCACCTATCTTGCGTCAAGATTAACCGTGCACCTATCTTGCGTCAAGATTACCACTATCTCCAAATGGACTGAATCGAGCTTCCACTTGAGCCTCATCACGTAGGAGTACCACCGAGTGTGTCCAAAACAATTTCTGAGCCTATGGTATATTTGGCGCAAACCGTGCACCTATCTTGCATCAAGATTACCACTATCTCCAAACGGATTGAACCTAACTTGCACTTGAGTCTCGTCGCCAAGGAGTACCACGGGGTGTGTCCAAAACGATTTCTGAGCCAATGGTATGTTTGGCGTAAACCGTGCACCTATCTTGCACTGACACTAACCCTATCTTTAAACGGACCAAAAGGAGATTCCCCATGACCCACGTCAACTAGTAGTTCCATCCGGTGCGTCCAACATGATATTCGAGCCTCTAGTATGCTCGGTGCAAACCATGCACCTATCTTGCGTCAAGATTACCACTATCTCCAAATGGGCTGAACCGAGCTTCCACTTGAGTCTCGTCACCTAGGAGTACCCTAGGTGCATCCAAAATGATTTCTGAGCCTATAGTTGTTTGGCGCAAACCGTGCACCTATCTTGCGTCAAGATTTCCACTATCTCCAAATGGACTGAATCGAGCTTCCACTTGAACCTTATCTCGTAGCAGTACCAACGGGTGTGTCCAAAATAATTTCTGAGCCTATGGTATATTTGGCGCAAACCGTGCACCTATCTTGCATCAAGATTACCACCATCTCCAAACAGATTGAACCTAGCTTGCACTTAAGTCTCGTCACCAAGGAGCACCACGGGGTGTGTCCAAAACGATTTCTGAGCCAATGGTTTGTTTGGCGCAAACCGTGCACCTATCTTGCACTGACACTAACCCTATCTCTAAACGGACCAAAAGCAGATTCCACATGACCCACATCACCTAGTAGTTCCATCCGGTGCATCTAAAAAGATATTCGAGCCTCTAGTACGCTCGGTGCAAACCATGCACCTATCTTGCGTCAAGATTACCACTATCTCTAGATGGGCTGAATAGAGCTTCCACTTGAGTCTCGTCACCTAGGAGTACCACTAGGTGCATCTAAAATGATTTCTGAGCCTATAGCTGTTTGGTGCAAACCGTGCACCTATCTTGCGTCAAGATGACCACTATCTCCAAACAGACTGAATCGAGCTTCCACTTGAGACTCATCACCTAGGAGTACCACCGGGTGTGTCTAAAACAATTTCTGAGCCTATGGTATATATCTCCAAACAGATTGAACCGAGCTTGCACTTGAGTCTTGTCGCCAAGGAGTACCACGGGGTGCGTCCAAAACTATTTCTGAGCCAATGGTATGTTTGGCGCAAACTGTGCACCTATCTTGCACTGACACTAACCCTATCTCTAAACAGACCAAAAGGAGATTCCACATTTCCCACGTCACCTAGAGTTCAATCGGGTGCGTCCAAAATGATATTCGAACCTCTAGTATGCTCGGTGGAAACCATGCACCTATCTTGCGTCAAGGTTACCACTATCTCCAAATGGGCTGAACCGAGCTTCCACTTGAGTCTCGTCACCTAGGAGTACCACTGGGTGCATCCAAAATGATTTCTGAGCCTATGTTGTTTGGTGCAAACCATGCACCTATCTTGCGTCAAGATTACCACTATCTCCAAATGGGCTGAACCGAGCTTCCACTTGAGTCTCGTCACCTAGGAGTACCACTAGGTGCATCCAAAATGATCTCTGAGCCTATAGTTGTTTGGTGCAAACCGTGCACCTATCTTGCGTCAAGATTACCACTATCTCCAAATGGACTGAATCGAGCTTCCACTTGAGCCTCAGCACGTAGGAGTACCACCGGGTGTGTCCAAAACAATTTCTGAGCCTATGGTATGTTTGGCACAAACCGTGCACCTATCTTGCACTGACGCTAACCCTATCTCTAACCAGACCAAAAGGAGATTCCACATTACCCACGTCACCTAGTAGTTCCATCGGGTGCGTCCAAAATGATAGTCGAACCTCTAGTATGCTCGGTGCAAACCATGCACCTATCTTGCGTCAAGGTTACCACTATCTCCAAATGGGCTGAACCGAGCTTCCACTTGAGTCTCGTCACCTAGGAGTACCACTGGGTGCATCCAAAATGATTTCTGAGCCTATAGTTGTTTGGTGCAAACTGTGCACCTATCTTGCGTCAAGATTACCACTATCTCCAAATGGGCTGAACCGAGCTTCCACTTGAGTCTCGTCACCTAGGAGTACCACTAGGTGCATCCAAAATGATTTTTGAGCCGATAGTTGTTGGTGCAAGCCGTGCACCTATCCTGCGTCAAGATTACCCCGATCTCCAAATGGATTGAATCGAGCTTCCACTTGAGCCTCATCAAGTAGGAGTACCACCAGGTGTGTTCAAAACAATTTCTGAGCCTATGGTATATTTGGCGCAAGCCGTGCACCTATCTTGCATCAAGATTACCACTATCTCCAAACGGATTGAACCGAGCTTGCACTTGAGTCTCGTCACCAAGGAGTACCACGGGGTGTGTCCAAAATGATTTCTGAGCCTATAGTTGTTTGGTGCAAACCATGCACCTATCTTGCGTCAAGATTACCACTATCTCCAAATGGGCTGAACCGAGCTTCCACTTGAGTCTCGTCACCTAGGAGTACCACTAGGTGCATCCAAAATGATTTCTTAGCCTATAGTTGTTTTGTGCAAACCGTGCACCTATCTTGCGTCAAGATTAACCGTGCACCTATCTTGCGTCAAGATTACCACTATCTCCAAATGGACTGAATCGAGCTTCCACTTGAGCCTCATCACGTAGGAGTACCACCGGGTGTGTCCAAAACAATTTCTGAGCCTATGGTATATTTGGCGCAAACCGTGCACCTATCTTGCATCAAGATTACCACTATCTCCAAACGGATTGAACCTAACTTGCACTTGAGTCTCGTCACCAAGGAGTACCACGGGGTGTGTCCAAAACGATTTCTGAGCCAATGGTATGTTTGGCGTAAACCGTGCACCTATCTTGCACTGACACTAACCCTATCTTTAAACGGACCAAAAGGAGATTCCCCATGACCCACGTCAACTAGTAGTTCCATCCGGTGCGTCCAACATGATATTCGAGCCTCTAGTATGCTCGGTGCAAACCATGCACCTATCTTGCGTCAAGATTACCACTATCTCCAAATGGGATGAACCGAGCTTCCACTTGAGTCTCGTCACCTAGGAGTACCCTAGGTGCATCCAAAATGATTTCTGAGCCTATAGTTGTTTGGCGCAAACCGTGCACCTATCTTGCGTCAAGATTTCCACTATCTCCAAATGGACTGAATCGAGCTTCCACTTGAACCTTATCTCGTAGGAGTACCAACGGGTGTGTCCAAAATAATGTCTGAGCCTATGGTATATTTGGCGCAAACCGTGCACCTATCTTGCATCAAGATTACCACCATCTCCAAACAGATTGAACCTAGCTTGCACTTAAGTCTCGTCACCAAGGAGCACCACGGGGTGTGTCCAAAACGATTTCTGAGCCAATGGTATGTTTGGCGCAAACCGTGCACCTATCTTGCAGTGACACTAACCCTATCTCTAAACGGACCAAAAGGAGATTCCACATGACCCACATCACCTAGTAGTTCCATCCGGTGCATCTAAAAAGATATTCGAGCCTCTAGTACGCTCGGTGCAAACCATGCACCTATCTTGCGTCAATATTACCACTATCTCTAGATGGGCTGAATAGAGCTTCCACTTGAGTCTCGTCACCTAGGAGTACCACTAGGTGCATCTAAAATGATTTCTGAGCCTATAGCTGTTTGGTGCAAACCGTGCACCTATCTTGCGTCAAGATGACCACTATCTCCAAACAGACTGAATCGAGCTTCCACTTGAGACTCATCACCTAGGAGTACCACCGGGTGTGTCTAAAACAATTTCTGAGCCTATGGTATATATCTCCAAACAGATTGAACCGAGCTTGCACTTGAGTCTTGTCGCCAAGGAGTACCACGGGGTGCGTCCAAAACTATTTCTGAGCCAATGGTATGTTTGGCGCAAACTGTGCACCTATCTTGCACTGACACTAACCCTATCTCTAAACAGACCAAAAGGAGATTCCACATTTCCCACGTCACCTAGAGTTCAATCGGGTGCGTCCAAAATGATATTCGAACCTCTAGTATGCTCGGTGCAAACCATGCACCTATCTTGCGTCAAGGTTACCACTATCTCCAAATGGGCTGAACCGAGCTTCCACTTGAGTCTCGTCACCTAGGAGTACCACTGGGTGCATCCAAAATGATTTCTGAGCCTATGTTGTTTGGTGCAAACCATGCACCTATCTTGCGTCAAGATTACCACTATCTCCAAATGGGCTGAACCGAGCTTCCACTTGAGTCTCGTCACCTAGGAGTACCACTAGGTGCATCCAAAATGATCTCTGAGCCTATAGTTGTTTGGTGCAAACCGTGCACCTATCTTGCGTCAAGATTACCACTATCTCCAAATGGACTGAATCGAGCTTCCACTTGAGCCTCAGCACGTAGGAGTACCACCGGGTGTGTCCAAAACAATTTCTGAGCCTATGGTATGTTTGGCACAAACCGTGCACCTATCTTGCACTGACGCTAACCCTATCTCTAACCAGACCAAAAGGAGATTCCACATTACCCACGTCACCTAGTAGTTCCATCGGGTGCGTCCAAAATGATAGTCGAACCTCTAGTATGCTCGGTGCAAACCATGCACCTATCTTGCGTCAAGGTTACCACTATCTCCAAATGGGCTGAACCGAGCTTCCACTTGAGTCTCGTCACCTAGGAGTACCACTGGGTGCATCCAAAATGATTTCTGAGCCTATAGTTGTTTGGTGCAAACTGTGCACCTATCTTGCGTCAAGATTACCACTATCTCCAAATGGGCTGAACCGAGCTTCCACTTGAGTCTCGTCACCTAGGAGTACCACTAGGTGCATCCAAAATGATTTTTGAGCCGATAGTTGTTGGTGCAAGCCGTGCACCTATCTTGCGTCAAGATTACCCCGATCTCCAAATGGATTGAATCGAGCTTCCACTTGAGCCTCATCAAGTAGGAGTACCACCAGGTGTGTTCAAAACAATTTCTGAGCCTATGGTATATTTGGCGCAAGCCGTGCACCTATCTTGCATCAAGATTACCACTATCTCCAAACGGATTGAACCGAGCTTGCACTTGAGTCTCGTCACCAAGGAGTACCACGGGGTGTGTCCAAAATGATTTCTGAGCCTATAGTTGTTTGGTGCAAACCATGCACCTATCTTGCGTCAAGATTACCACTATCTCCAAATGGGCTGAACCGAGCTTCCACTTGAGTCTCGTCACCTAGGAGTACCACTAGGTGCATCCAAAATGATTTCTTAGCCTATAGTTGTTTTGTGCAAACCGTGCACCTACCTTGCGTCAAGATTAACCGTGCACCTATCTTGCGTCAAGATTACCACTATCTCCAAATGGACTGAATCGAGCTTCCACTTGAGCCTCATCACGTAGGAGTACCACCGGGTGTGTCCAAAACAATTTCTGAGCCTATGGTATATTTGGCGCAAACCGTGCACCTATCTTGCATCAAGATTACCACTATCTCCAAACGGATTGAACCTAACTTGCACTTGAGTCTCGTCACCAAGGAGTACCACGGGGTGTGTCCAAAACGATTTCTGAGCCAATGGTATGTTTGGCGTAAACCGTGCACCTATCTTGCACTGACACTAACCCTATCTTTAAACGGACCAAAAGGAGATTCCCCATGACCCACGTCAACTAGTAGTTCCATCCGGTGCGTCCAACATGATATTCGAGCCTCTAGTATGCTCGGTGCAAACCATGCACCTATCTTGCGTCAAGATTACCACTATCTCCAAATGGGCTGAACCGAGCTTCCACTTGAGTCTCGTCACCTAGGAGTACCCTAGGTGCATCCAAAATGATTTCTGAGCCTATAGTTGTTTGGCGCAAACCGTGCACCTATCTTGCGTCAAGATTTCCACTATCTCCAAATGGACTGAATCGAGCTTCCACTTGAACCTTATCTCGTAGGAGTACCAACGGGTGTGTCCAAAATAATTTCTGAGCCTATGGTATATTTGGCGCAAACCGTGCACCTATCTTGCATCAAGATTACCACCATCTCCAAACAGATTGAACCTAGCTTGCACTTAAGTCTCGTCACCAAGGAGCACCACGGGGTGTGTCCAAAACGATTTCTGAGCCAATGGTATGTTTGGCGCAAACCGTGCACCTATCTTGCACTGACACTAACCCTATCTCTAAACGGACCAAAAGGAGATTCCATATGACCCACATCACCTAGTAGTTCCATCCGGTGCATCTAAAAAGATATTCGAGCCTCTAGTACGCTCGGTGCAAACCATGCACCTATCTTGCGTCAAGATTACCACTATCTCTAGATGGGCTGAATAGAGCTTCCACTTGAGTCTCGTCACCTAGGAGTACCACTAGGTGCATCTAAAATGATTTCTGAGCCTATAGCTGTTTGGTGCAAACCGTGCACCTATCTTGCGTCAAGATGACCACTATCTCCAAACAGACTGAATCGAGCTTCCACTTGAGACTCATCACCTAGGAGTACCACCGGGTGTGTCTAAAACAATTTCTGAGCCTATGGTATATATCTCCAAACAGATTGAACCGAGCTTGCACTTGAGTCTTGTCGCCAAGGAGTACCACGGGGTGCGTCCAAAACTATTTCTGAGCCAATGGTATGTTTGGCGCAAACTGTGCACCTATCTTGCACTGACACTAACCCTATCTCTAAACAGACCAAAAGGAGATTCCACATTTCCCACGTCACCTAGAGTTCAATCGGGTGCGTCCAAAATGATATTTGAACCTCTAGTATGCTCGGTGCAAACCATGCACCTATCTTGCGTCAAGGTTACCACTATCTCCAAATGGGCTGAACCGAGCTTCCACTTGAGTCTCGTCACCTAGGAGTACCACTGGGTGCATCCAAAATGATTTCTGAGCCTATGTTGTTTGGTGCAAACCATGCACCTATCTTGCGTCAAGATTACCACTATCTCCAAATGGGCTGAACCGAGCTTCCACTTGAGTCTCGTCACCTAGGAGTACCACTAGGTGCATCCAAAATGATCTCTGAGCCTATAGTTGTTTGGTGCAAACCGTGCACCTATCTTGCGTCAAGATTACCACTATCTCCAAATGGACTGAATCGAGCTTCCACTTGAGCCTCAGCACGTAGGAGTACCACCGGGTGTGTCCAAAACAATTTCTGAGCCTATGGTATGTTTGGCACAAACCGTGCACCTATCTTGCACTGACGCTAACCCCATCTCTAACCAGACCAAAAGGAGATTCCACATTACCCACGTCACCTAGTAGTTCCATCGGGTGCGTCCAAAATGATAGTCGAACCTCTAGTATGCTCGGTGCAAACCATGCACCTATCTTGCGTCAAGGTTACCACTATCTCCAAATGGGCTGAACCGAGCTTCCACTTGAGTCTCGTCACCTAGGAGTACCACTGGGTGCATCCAAAATGATTTCTGAGCCTCTAGTACGCTCGGTGCAAACCATGCACCTATCTTGCGTCAAGATTACCACTATCTCCAAATGGGCTGAACCGAGCTTCCACTTGAGTCTCGTCACCTAGGAGTACCACTAGGTGCATCCAAAATGATTTCTGAGCCGATAGTTTTGGTGCAAACCGTGCACCTATCTTGCGTCAAGATTACCCCGATCTCCAAATGTATTGAATCGAGCTTCCACTTGAGCCTCATCAAGTAGGAGTACCACCGAGTGTGTTCAAAACAATTTCTGAGCCCATGGTATATTTGGCGCAAACCGTGCACCTATCTTGCATCAAGATTAACACTATCTCCAAACGGATTGAACCGAGCTTGCACTTGAGTCTCGTCACCAAGGAGTACCACGGGGTGTGTCCAAAATGATTTCTGAGCCTACAGTTGTTTGGTGCAAACCATGCACCTATCTTGCGTCAATATTACCACTATCTCCAAATGGGCTCAACCGAGCTTCCACTTGAGTCTCGTCACCTAGGAGTACCAATAGGTGCATCCAAAATGATTTCTGAGCCTATAGTTGTTTGGTGCAAACTATGCAACTATCTTGCGTCAAGATTACCACTATCTCCAAATGGACTGAATCGAGCTTCCACTGGAGCCTCATCACGTAGGAGTACCACCGGGTGTGTCCAAAACAATTTCTGAGCCTATGGTATATTTGGCGAAACCGTGCACCTATCTTGCATCAAGATTACCACTATCTCCAAACGGATTGAACCGAGCTTGCACTTGGGTCTCGTCACCAAGGAGTACCACGGGGTGTGTCCAAAACGATTTCTGAGGCAATGGTATGTTTGGTGCAAACCGTGCACCTATCTTGCACTGACACTAACCCTATCTCTAAACGGACCAAAAGGAGATTCCACATTACCCATGTCACCTTGTAGTTCCATCCGGTGCGTCCAAAATAATATTCGAGCCTCTAGTTTGCTTGGTGCAAACCATGCACCTATCTTGCGTCAAGATTACCACTATCTCCAAATGGGCTGAACCGAGCTTCCACTTGAGTCTCGTCACCTAGGAGTACCACTAGGTGCATCCAAAATGATTTCTAAGCCTATAGTTGTTTGGTGCAAACCGTGCACCTATCTTGCGTCAAGATTACCACTATCTCCAAATGGGCTGAACCGAGCTTCCACTTGAGTCTCGTCACCTAGGAGTACCACTAGGTGCATCCCAAATGATTTTTGAGCCGACAGTTGTTGGTGCAAACCGTGCACCTATCTTGCGTCAAGATTACCCCTATCTCCAAATGGACTGAATCGAGCTTCCACTTGAGCCTCATCACGTAGGAGTACCACCGGGTGTGTCCAAAACAATTTCGGAGCCTATGGTATATTTGGCGCAAACCGTGCACCTATCTTGCATCAAGATTAGCACTATCTCCAAACGGATTGAACCGAGCTTGCACTTGAGTCTTGTGACCAAGGAGTACCACGGGGTGTGTCCAAAACAATTTCTGAGCCAATGGTATGTTTGGCGCAAAGCGTGCACCTATCTTGCACTGACACTAACCCTATCTCTAAACGGACCAAAAGGAGATTCCACATTACCCACGTCACCTTGTAGTTCTATCCGATGCGTCCAAAATGATATTCGAGCCTCTAGTATGCTCGGTGCAAACCATGCACCTATCTTGCGTCAAGGTTACTACTATCTCCAAATGGGCTGAACCGAGCTTCCACTTGAGTCTCGTCACCTAGGAGTACCACTAGGTGCATCCAAAATGATTTCTGAGCCTATAGCTGTTTGGTGCAAACCGTGCACCTATCTTGCGTAAAGATTGCCACTATCTCCAAATGGACTGAATCGAGCTTCCACTTGAGCCTCATCACCTAGGAGTACCACCGGGTGTCCAAAACAATTTCTGAGCCTATAGTTGTTTGGTGCAAACCATGCACCTATCTTGCGTCAAGGTTACCACTATCTCCAAATGGGCTGAACCGAGCTTCCACTTGAGTCTCGTCACCTAGGAGTACCACTAGGTGCATCCAAAATGATTTCTGAGCCTATAGTTGTTTGGTGCAAACCATGCACCTATCTTGCGTCAAGATTACCACTATCTCCAAATGGACTGAATCGAGCTTCTACTTGAGTCTCGTCACCTAGGAGTACCACAAGGTGCATCCAAAATGATTTCTGAGCCTATAGTTGTTTGGTGCAAACCATGCACCTAGCTTGCGTCAAGATTACCACTATCTGCAAATGGACTGAATCGAGCTTCCACTTGAGCCTCATCATGTAGGAGTACCACCGGGTGTGTCCAAAACAATTTCTGAGCCTATGGTATATTTGGCGCAAACCGTGCACCTATCTTGCATCAAGGTTACCACTGTCTCCAAACGGATTGAACCGAGCTTGCACTTGAGTCTCGTCACCAAGGAGTACCATGGGGTGTGTCCAAAACGATTTCTGAGCCAATGGTATGTTTGGCTTAGACCGTGCACCTATCTTGCACTAACACTAACCCTATCTCTAAATGGACCAAAAGGAGATTCCCCATGACCCATGTCAACTAGTAGTTCCATCCGGTGCGTCCAACATGATATTCGAGCCTCTAGTACGCTCGGTGCAAACCATGCACCTATCTTGCGTCAAGATTACAACTATCTCCAAATGGGCTGAACCGAGCTTCCACTTGAGTCTCGTCACCTAGGAGTACCCTAGGTGCATCCAAAATGATTTCTGAGCCTATAGTTGTTTGGTGCAAACCGTGCACCTATCTTGCGTCAAGATTTCCACTATCTCCAAATGGACTGAATCGAGCTTCCACTTGAGCCTTATCTCATAGGAGTACCACCAGGTGTGTCCAAAATAATTTCTGAGCCTATGGTATATTTAGCGCAAACCGTGCACCTATCTTGCATCAAGATTATCACTATCTCCAAACGGATTGAACCTAGCTTGCACTTGAGTCTCGTCACCAAGGAGTACCACGGGGTGTGTCCAAAACGATTTCTGAGCCAATGGTATGTTTGGCGCAAACCGTGCACCTATCTTGCACTGACACTTACCCTGTCTCTAAACGGACCAAAAGGAGATTCCACATTACCCACGTCACCTTGTAGTTCCATCCGGTGCGTCCAAAATAATATTCGAGCCTCTAGTATGCTTGGTGCAAACCATGCACCTATCTTGCGTCAAGATTACCACTATCTCCAAATGGGCTGAACCGAGCTTCCACTTGAGTCTCGTCACCTAGGAGTACCACTAGGTGCATCCAAAATGATTTCTGAGCCTATAGTTGTTTGGTGCAAACCGTGCACCTATCTTGCGTCAAGATTACCACTATCTCCAAATGGGCTGAACCGAGCTTCCACTTGAGTCTCGTCACCTAGGAGTACCACTAGGTGCATCCCAAATGATTTTTGAGCCGACAGTTGTTGGTGCAAACCGTGCACCTATCTTGCGTCAAGATTACCCCTATCTCCAAATGGACTGAATCGAGCTTCCACTTGAGCCTCATCACGTAGGAGTACCACCGGGTGTGTCCAAAACAATTTCGGAGCCTATGGTATATTTGGCGCAAACCGTGCACCTATCTTGCATCAAGATTAGCACTATCTCCAAACGGATTGAACCGAGCTTGCACTTGAGTCTTGTGACCAAGGAGTACCACGGGGTGTGTCCAAAACAATTTTTGAGCCAATGGTATGTTTGGCGCAAAGCGTGCACCTATCTTGCACTGACACTAACCCTATCTCTAAACGGACCAAAAGGAGATTCCACATTACCCACATCACCTTGTAGTTCTATCCGATGCGTCCAAAATGATATTCGAGCCTCTAGTATGCTCGGTGCAAACCATGCACCTATCTTGCGTCAAGGTTACTACTATCTCCAAATGGGCTGAACCGAGCTTCCACTTGAGTCTCGTCACCTAGGAGTACCACTAGGTGCATCCAAAATGATTTCTGAGCCTATAGCTGTTTGGTGCAAACCGTGCACCTATCTTGCGTAAAGATTGCCACTATCTCCAAATGGACTGAATCGAGCTTCCACTTGAGCCTCATCACCTAGGAGTACCACCGGGTGTCCAAAACAATTTCTGAGCCTATAGTTGTTTGGTGCAAACCATGCACCTATCTTGCGTCAAGGTTACCACTATCTCCAAATGGGCTGAACCGAGCTTCCACTTGAGTCTCGTCACCTAGGAGTACCACTAGGTGCATCCAAAATGATTTCTGAGCCTATAGTTGTTTGGTGCAAACCATGCACCTATCTTGCGTCAAGATTACCACTATCTCCAAATGGACTGAATCGAGCTTCTACTTGAGTCTCGTCACCTAGGAGTACCACAAGGTGCATCCAAAATGATTTCTGAGCCTATAGTTGTTTGGTGCAAACCATGCACCTAGCTTGCGTCAAGATTACCACTATCTGCAAATGGACTGAATCGAGCTTCCACTTGAGCCTCATCATGTAGGAGTACCACCGGGTGTGTCCAAAACAATTTCTGAGCCTATGGTATATTTGGCGCAAACCGTGCACCTATCTTGCATCAAGGTTACCACTGTCTCCAAACGGATTGAACCGAGCTTGCACTTGAGTCTCGTCACCAAGGAGTACCATGGGGTGTGTCCAAAACGATTTCTGAGCCAATGGTATGTTTGGCTTAGACCGTGCACCTATCTTGCACTAACACTAACCCTATCTCTAAATGGACCAAAAGGAGATTCCCCATGACCCATGTCAACTAGTAGTTCCATCCGGTGCGTCCAACATGATATTCGAGCCTCTAGTACGCTCGGTGCAAACCATGCACCTATCTTGCGTCAAGATTACCACTATCTCCAAATGGGCTGAACCGAGCTTCCACTTGAGTCTCGTCACCTAGGAGTACCCTAGGTGCATCCAAAATGATTTCTGAGCCTATAGTTGTTTGGTGCAAACCGTGCACCTATCTTGCGTCAAGATTTCCACTATCTCCAAATGGACTGAATCGAGCTTCCACTTGAGCCTTATCTCATAGGAGTACCACCAGGTGTGTCCAAAATAATTTCTGAGCCTATGGTATATTTAGCGCAAACCGTGCACCTATCTTGCATCAAGATTATCACTATCTCCAAACGGATTGAACCTAGCTTGCACTTGAGTCTCGTCACCAAGGAGTACCACGGGGTGTGTCCAAAACGATTTCTGAGCCAATGGTATGTTTGGCGCAAACCGTGCACCTATCTTGCACTGACACTTACCCTATCTCTAAACGGACCAAAAGGAGATTCCACATGACCCACATCACCTAGTAGTTCCATCCGGTGCGTCTAAAAAGATATTCGAGCCTCTAGTACGCTCGGTGCAAACCATGCACCTATCTTGCGTCAAGATTACCACTATCTCCAGATGGGCTGAATAGAGCTTCCACTTGAGTCTCGTCACCTAGGAGTACCACTAGGTGCATCCAAAATGATTTCTGAGCCTATAGCCGTTTGGTGCAAACCGTGCACCTATCTTGCGTCAAGATGACCACTATCTCCAAACGGACTGAATCGAGCTTCCACTTGAGACTCATCACCTAGGAGTACCACCGGGTGTGTCTAAAACAATTTCTGAGCCTATGGTATATATCTCCAAACAGATTGAACCGAGCTTGCACTTGAGTCTCGTCGCCAAGGAGTACCACGGGGTGCGTCCAAAACTATTTCTGAGCCAATGGTATGTTTGGCGCAAACTGTGCACCTATCTTGCACTGACACTAACCCTATCTCTAAACAGACCAAAAGGAGATTCCACATTTCCCACGTCACCTAGTAGTTCCATCGGGTGCGTCCAAAATGATATTCGAACCTCTAGTATGCTCGGTGCAAAATGATATGAACCCGCTAGGGTGAATCCTGATCTTTCGATGAGAGAAGGTGGATAACTCGATTTGGGAATGGAGATGGCGTTCACGGCCCGACTATAACTATCCAAGGATGCTGCGCCTTAGCAACCGATACACCACCTCCAACAGCCGTCGCGATCTTGTGGAACACGATCAACCAAACCACTAGGGTAATTCCTGCAAGCAATCGATGAACAAGCAAGAACAAGTAGAACAAGCAACTCAATTGCAAATATAGAGATGAAAACCAATCTGAAATCACAAAGTTGGGGTTCTGAATCGAGTAGAACTGATGGTCTAGTCGACACACGCGTCTACAAGGAAGTAGCAATGGCTAAACTTTCAACAACACAAAACCCAATCTGTTTGTGGCGGCTCTAATCCTTATTAATACCTAGGGGAACGACTAGAGGGTGTTGGGGTCGTTCTCCAACCCTAGGACACGTCCCTAATGAACCCAACTTGATACATGGGCCATCAGCCCAAAATAGGGTGACACAGCACCAAAGGCAGAAAAGGCCCCGCGTTGAAATGACGATTGCGGAAGCATCTGATAAGATATAGCCATGAGTCCAGATCCATTGGAAAATAGACTTGATAAGCTTTCCAAAAAGTGCTAGAACGTCCCAATCCGAGTCCGTATGCGACCGTGGTGAACATCACAAGTTGGAGCTGTCCTGGAGTCTGAATCCAGCCCCAAAACGTGTTGGATTTGATCTCTTTCTTTCCTTGGACCAAAAGTGACGTGGTGTCCAGGTGGAGGACGTTGGGAATACTTGGATTTGGTCCCCAACCAACTTCATTAACCTTCCATGCTTTCCATATGCAATCAAACCTTTCCTTGATCCATGTAAGTAATTCTTTGGTATAGAAGTGGTTGACATGGTCATATTTGAGCCAATGATGTCCTCATCATTCTCCCCTTCTTGACAACAAACCGTCCTCGGTTTGACCTTTGTTGGAGGATGTGTTGTAGGTAAAAGTGAACCGTGCTCCCCTTCTTGATATTTATCCTGTTGCATTTGGGAAAAACTAGAAAAACTTTGCAAGACATCATTAGTGTTAGTGCAGCCCTCAATTTGATCATGGTATTGTGGCCCAAAAGGATATTTCAGATTAGAGCAAATATAAACTTTATGCACCAAATATTCTCCTTTGTTGTCATATTTGCCAATTGCATGAAGCGAACAATGATTAAAACTTGGCAAAATAGAATCAAATTTAAGTTTCTCTTTTAGACAATTTAGATTACACAGAATATCAAATTCAATATAACCCAAAGTATTTAAAGAGGACAACAAATTCAGTTCATCTTGTGCACATGTAATAGGATGAAAAAGCTTATCTTCAGCACATTTGTATGGTTCCAAACCAAAAGTATCACACTTATTTGCTACTTGTGGCATAGGAGTAAAAGAATCATCAACACACAACTCCTCTTTATCACAAGGAACCGCGAGTAATTCATTTTGTGACAAAGGAAAATCAGTAGTGGGTTCCACTATTTGTTGCTCTTCATTAGCATGCAGAGTGGACAAATTTTGGACATTATGGGTCACATCATTCTGGCAAGTATTCATAGATAATAGAATCTCTTTTTCAGCATTGAGAGCCAGACAAAACAATTGACCAATATGGCAATATGATTTGCTAATTAATAAGGTTCGAATTTCAGAATTGAGCCCTCTCATGAATCTACTCATAACATCTTCCATGCATTCATCCAATCCACCAAACATGATACAAATCTTAAAATTATGGTAGTATTGTTTCACAGTCTTGCTACCCTGCTTCAAGTTGTCTAATTTTGCAAGCAAATAATCAACATAATATGCAGGAACGAATGCATCTCTAAAAAGAAATTTGAAGTCTTTCCAAGATTCTAGAACTTTGATGTGCCTACAAATGTGTTTCCATTCGAACAAAGCATATTCAATCAAAATATTAGAGGCAATACAAATCTTTTGTTTCTCGGATAGGTCATGCTCCTCAAATTCATTGTCTACTTTTAACTCCCAATCAATGTAAGCTTGAGGATCAAACTTACCATCATATAATGGCAAATGTTGAATGACATCCTGAATATGAGGGTCTAGTTTCAACAGCTCAAAAATCTCCATATCACCTGCCATGATTAGTAGGAAACAAGAAACACAAAAATAATATGTATCCTCCTATCAACTACTAGGATGTGTCAGATGTAATTCTCTCAAACTCAACTTGTTAAAACAAGCCCTTACAAGTTCTTACCAAGCCAAACAGGAGGTGACGGCAACCAACAAGTCTACAACCGTGGAGTGAAGTGTATCGGTGCCGCAACAACAACACCTGTCAAGCTATAGTCGAAATATGTGGAGCTATAGGTGGGCTAAAGCAAGGAAGTACTAGAACCACGTTAGTTGCAAGCAAATTGAACAAACGCTCAACGACGTTATTATGTTGGTCCTAGGCTAGTACATGCTAGAGACGCGAGCCTGGACACAAACGAAGTCACTGAGCAGCAGCAAAGAAGGATCACAAGGACAGGAATAACAACAAAAGAAAAACTCTTCTCTTCTTCTTTCTCTTTCTTTTCTTTCTTTCTTTCTGTCTTTCTTTTCTTTCTTTCTTTTCTTTCTTTCTATCTTTTTTTTTTCTTCTATTTTTTTTTTCTTTCAACTAGCACAAAACTGAAATTTTGCAACAAGAAATAACAAGCTACTTACAGCAATTAAATGTTTCCTTGGGAAGGGTGATTCAGTAGCAAAGTGAAACAAGTGGTTGTTTTGCAAAACCAGCAGACGTGCAAATCTCCAGGGCAATTGCGAAGCGCTCAGAATGAATTTGGGACCAAGCTCTGATCCGTTAGAAAGAGGACAAGTTAAGCTTTCCAGATTGTATTTAAACTCCCTATTCAGACTCCTGATAAAGGAAATATGGTGCTTTTGTTTTCAAGATAAAACAGGACTCCAAATCGAATTCTATCTTGATCTTTTTGGATTTCCTTTTTGTAGATGGAAATATGGACGTGGATGAAACCTCCAAGGACGTGGCTAGGATAATGGTGGTAAACAAAACAAAGGAATTTGAAAATCCACTCGGATTCCTAGAGAGAAACAAATAAACTCAAATCTGCGATGGTGACAGAAACGTGACTAGAACTCGAAACTCTAAACAACTAGACGCTAAGACCAGCAACTTGCACGATGATGCAACCGTTAATTCAATAAGCCCTAACTAAGCAGTAATAGTATTAAGCTCAAAGGGGTTTTGGGATTATGAAGAACTAATCTACTAATTTTATTTTGGCTTTTTCTGGACCATAGGAGATTAAAAACAGCAAAGAACTAGAAGTCTCTCACCGATCAACCTTGCTCTGATTACCAACTGATATGAACCCGCTAGGGTGAATCCTGATCTTTCGATGAGAGAAGGTGGATAACTCGATTTGGGAATGGAGATGGCGTTCACGGCCCGACTATAACTATCCAAGGATGCTGCGCCTTAGCAACCGATACACCACCTCCAACAGCCGTCGCGATCTTGTGGAACACGATCAACCAAACCACTAGGGTAATTCCTGCAAGCAATCGATGAACAAGCAAGAACAAGTAGAACAAGCAACTCAATTGCAAATATAGAGATGAAAACCAATCTGAAATCACAAAGTTGGGGTTCTGAATCGAGTAGAACTGATGGTCTAGTCGACACACGCGTCTACAAGGAAGTAGCAATGGCTAAACTTTCAACAACACAAAACCCAATCTGTTTGTGGCGGCTCTAATCCTTATTAATACCTAGGGGAACGACTAGAGGGTGTTGGGGTCGTTCTCCAACCCTAGGACACGTCCCTAATGAACCCAACTTGATACATGGGCCATCAGCCCAAAATAGGGTGACACAGCACCAAAGGCAGAAAAGGCCCCGCGTTGAAATGACGATTGCGGAAGCATCTGATAAGATATAGCCATGAGTCCAGATCCATTGGAAAATAGACTTGATAAGCTTTCCAAAAAGTGCTAGAACGTCCCAATCCGAGTCCGTATGCGACCGTGGTGAACATCACAAGTTGGAGCTGTCCTGGAGTCTGAATCCAGCCCCAAAACGTGTTGGATTTGATCTCTTTCTTTCCTTGGACCAAAAGTGACGTGGTGTCCAGGTGGAGGACGTTGGGAATACTTGGATTTGGTCCCCAACCAACTTCATTAACCTTCCATGCTTTCCATATGCAATCAAACCTTTCCTTGATCCATGTAAGTAATTCTTTGGTATAGAAGTGGTTGACATGGTCATATTTGAGCCAATGATGTCCTCATCATTCTCCCCTTCTTGACAACAAACCGTCCTCGGTTTGACCTTTGTTGGAGGATGTGTTGTAGGTAAAAGTGAACCGTGCTCCCCTTCTTGATATTTATCCTGTTGCATTTGGGAAAAACTAGAAAAACTTTGCAAGACATCATTAGTGTTAGTGCAGCCCTCAATTTGATCATGGTATTGTGGCCCAAAAGGATATTTCAGATTAGAGCAAATATAAACTTTATGCACCAAATATTCTCCTTTGTTGTCATATTTGCCAATTGCATGAAGCGAACAATGATTAAAACTTGGCAAAATAGAATCAAATTTAAGTTTCTCTTTTAGACAATTTAGATTACACAGAATATCAAATTCAATATAACCCAAAGTATTTAAAGAGGACAACAAATTCAGTTCATCTTGTGCACATGTAATAGGATGAAAAAGCTTATCTTCAGCACATTTGTATGGTTCCAAACCAAAAGTATCACACTTATTTGCTACTTGTGGCATAGGAGTAAAAGAATCATCAACACACAACTCCTCTTTATCACAAGGAACCGCGAGTAATTCATTTTGTGACAAAGGAAAATCAGTAGTGGGTTCCACTATTTGTTGCTCTTCATTAGCATGCAGAGTGGACAAATTTTGGACATTATGGGTCACATCATTCTGGCAAGTATTCATAGATAATAGAATCTCTTTTTCAGCATTGAGAGCCAGACAAAACAATTGACCAATATGGCAATATGATTTGCTAATTAATAAGGTTCGAATTTCAGAATTGAGCCCTCTCATGAATCTACTCATAACATCTTCCATGCATTCATCCAATCCACCAAACATGATACAAATCTTAAAATTATGGTAGTATTGTTTCACAGTCTTGCTACCCTGCTTCAAGTTGTCTAATTTTGCAAGCAAATAATCAACATAATATGCAGGAACGAATGCATCTCTAAAAAGAAATTTGAAGTCTTTCCAAGATTCTAGAACTTTGATGTGCCTACAAATGTGTTTCCATTCGAACAAAGCATATTCAATCAAAATATTAGAGGCAATACAAATCTTTTGTTTCTCGGATAGGTCATGCTCCTCAAATTCATTGTCTACTTTTAACTCCCAATCAATGTAAGCTTGAGGATCAAACTTACCATCATATAATGGCAAATGTTGAATGACATCCTGAATATGAGGGTCTAGTTTCAACAGCTCAAAAATCTCCATATCACCTGCCATGATTAGTAGGAAACAAGAAACACAAAAATAATATGTATCCTCCTATCAACTACTAGGATGTGTCAGATGTAATTCTCTCAAACTCAACTTGTTAAAACAAGCCCTTACAAGTTCTTACCAAGCCAAACAGGAGGTGACGGCAACCAACAAGTCTACAACCGTGGAGTGAAGTGTATCGGTGCCGCAACAACAACACCTGTCAAGCTATAGTCGAAATATGTGGAGCTATAGGTGGGCTAAAGCAAGGAAGTACTAGAACCACGTTAGTTGCAAGCAAATTGAACAAACGCTCAACGACGTTATTATGTTGGTCCTAGGCTAGTACATGCTAGAGACGCAAGCCTGGACACAAACGAAGTCACTGAGCAGCAGCAAAGAAGGATCACAAGGACAGGAATAACAACAAAAGAAAAACTCTTCTCTTCTTCTTTCTCTTTCTTTTCTTTCTTTCTTTCTGTCTTTCTTTTCTTTCTTTCTTTTCTTTCTTTCTATCTTTTTTTTTCTTCTATTTTTTTTTTCTTTCAACTAGCACAAAACTGAAATTTTGCAACAAGAAATAACAAGCTACTTACAGCAATTAAATGTTTCCTTGGGAAGGGTGATTCAGTAGCAAAGTGAAACAAGTGGTTGTTTTGCAAAACCAGCAGACGTGCAAATCTCCAGGGCAATTGCGAAGCGCTCAGAATGAATTTGGGACCAAGCTCTGATCCGTTAGAAAGAGGACAAGTTAAGCTTTCCAGATTGTATTTAAACTCCCTATTCAGACTCCTGATAAAGGAAATATGGTGCTTTTGTTTTCAAGATAAAACAGGACTCCAAATCGAATTCTATCTTGATCTTTTTGGATTTCCTTTTTGTAGATGGAAATATGGACGTGGATGAAACCTCCAAGGACGTGGCTAGGATAATGGTGGTAAACAAAACAAAGGAATTTGAAAATCCACTCGGATTCCTAGAGAGAAACAAATAAACTCAAATCTGCGATGGTGACAGAAACGTGACTAGAACTCGAAACTCTAAACAACTAGACGCTAAGACCAGCAACTTGCACGATGATGCAACCGTTAATTCAATAAGCCCTAACTAAGCAGTAATAGTATTAAGCTCAAAGGGGTTTTGGGATTATGAAGAACTAATCTACTAATTTTATTTTGGCTTTTTCTGGACCATAGGAGATTAAAAACAGCAAAGAACTAGAAGTCTCTCACCGATCAACCTTGCTCTGATTACCAACTGATATGAACCCGCTAGGGTGAATCCTGATCTTTCGATGAGAGAAGGTGGATAACTCGATTTGGGAATGGAGATGGCGTTCACGGCCCGACTATAACTATCCAAGGATGCTGCGCCTTAGCAACCGATACACCACCTCCAACAGCCGTCGCGATCTTGTGGAACACGATCAACCAAACCACTAGGGTAATTCCTGCAAGCAATCGATGAACAAGCAAGAACAAGTAGAACAAGCAACTCAATTGCAAATATAGAGATGAAAACCAATCTGAAATCACAAAGTTGGGGTTCTGAATCGAGTAGAACTGATGGTCTAGTCGACACACGCGTCTACAAGGAAGTAGCAATGGCTAAACTTTCAACAACACAAAACCCAATCTGTTTGTGGCGGCTCTAATCCTTATTAATACCTAGGGGAACGACTAGAGGGTGTTGGGGTCGTTCTCCAACCCTAGGACACGTCCCTAATGAACCCAACTTGATACATGGGCCATCAGCCCAAAATAGGGTGACACAGCACCAAAGGCAGAAAAGGCCCCGCGTTGAAATGACGATTGCGGAAGCATCTGATAAGATATAGCCATGAGTCCAGATCCATTGGAAAATAGACTTGATAAGCTTTCCAAAAAGTGCTAGAACGTCCCAATCCGAGTCCGTATGCGACCGTGGTGAACATCACAAGTTGGAGCTGTCCTGGAGTCTGAATCCAGCCCCAAAACGTGTTGGATTTGATCTCTTTCTTTCCTTGGACCAAAAGTGACGTGGTGTCCAGGTGGAGGACGTTGGGAATACTTGGATTTGGTCCCCAACCAACTTCATTAACCTTCCATGCTTTCCATATGCAATCAAACCTTTCCTTGATCCATGTAAGTAATTCTTTGGTATAGAAGTGGTTGACATGGTCATATTTGAGCCAATGATGTCCTCATCACAAAATATGCACCTATCTTGCATCAAGGTTACCACTATCTCCAAATGGGCTGAACCGAGCTTCCACTTGAGTCTCGTCACCTAGGAGTACCACTAGGTGCATCCAAAATGATTTCTGAGCCAATGTTGTTTGGTGCAAACCATGCACCTATCTTGCGTCAAGATTACCACTATCTCCAAATGGGCTGAACCGAGCTTCCACTTGAGTCTCGTCACCTAGGAGTACCACTAGGTGCATCCAAAATGATCTCTGAGCCTATAGTTGTTTGGTGCAAACCGTGCACCTATCTTGCGTCAAGATTACCACTATCTCCAAATGGACTGAATCGAGCTTCCACTTGAGCCTCAGCACGTAGGAGTACCATCGGGTGTGTCCAAAACAATTTCTGAGCCTATGGTATATTTGGCGAAACCGTGCACCTATCTTGCATCAAGATTACCACTATCTCCAAACGGATTGAACCGAGCTTGCACTTGAGTCTCATCACCAAGGAGTACCACGGGGTGTGTCCAAAACGATTTCTGAGCCAATGGTATGTTTGGCGCAAACCGTGCACCTATCTTGCATTGACACTAACCCTATCTCTAAACAGACCAAAAGGAGATTCCACATTACCCACATCACCTAGTAGTTCCATCGGGTGCGTCCAAAATGATATTCGAACCTCTAGTATGCTCGGTGCAAACCATGCACCTATCTTGCGTCAAGGTTACCACTATCTCCAAGTGGGCTGAACCGAGCTTCCACTTGAGTCTCGTCACCTAGGAGTACCACTGGGTGCATCCAAAATGATTTCTGAGCCTATAGTTGTTTGGTGCAAACCGTGCACTTATCTTGCGTCAAGATTACCACTATCTCCAAATGGGCTAAACCGAGCTTCCACATGAGTCTCGTCACCTAGGAGTACCACTAGGTGCATCCAAAATATTTTTGAGCCGATAGTTGTTGGTGCAAATCGTGCACCTATCTTGCGTCAAGATTACCCCAATCTCCAAATGTATTGAATCGAGCTTCCACTTGAGCCTCATCAAGTAGGAGTACCACCGGGTGTGTTCAAAACAATTTCTGAGCCCATGGTATATTTGGGCAAACCTTGCACCTATCTTGCATCAAGATTAACACTATCTCCAAATGGATTGAACCGAGCTTGCACTTGAGTCTCGTCACCAAGGAGTACCACGGGGTGTGTCCAAAATGATTTCTGAGCCTACAGTTGTTTGGTGCAAACCATACACCTGTCTTGCGTCAAGATTACCACTATCTCCAAATGGGCTCAACCGAGCTTCCACTTGAGTCTCGTCACCTAGGAGTACCAATAGGTGCATCCAAAATGATTTCTGAGCCTATAGTTGTTTGGTGCAAACCGTGCAACTACCTTGCGTCCAGATTACCACTATCTCCAAATGGACTGAATCGAGCTTCCACTGGAGCCTCATCACGTAGGAGTACCACCGAGTGTGTCCAAAACAATTTCTGAGCCTATGGTATATTTGGCGAAACCGTGCACCTATCTTGCATCAAGATTACCACTATCTCCAAACGGATTGAACCGAGCTTGCACTTGGGTCTCGTCACCAAGGAGTACCACGGGGTGTGTCCAAAACGATTTCTGAGGCAATGGTATGTTTGGCGCAAACTGTGCACCTATCTTGCACTGACACTAACCCTGTCTCTAAACGGACCAAAAGGAGATTCCACATTACCCATGTCACCTTGTAGTTCCATCCGGTGCGTCCAAAATAATATTCGAGCCTCTAGTATGCTTGGTGCAAACCATGCACCTATCTTGCGTCAAGATTACCACTATCTCCAAATGGGCTGAACTGAGGTTCCACCTGAGTCTCGTCACCTAGGAGTACCACTAGGTGCATCCAAAATGATTTCTGAGCCTATAGTTGTTTGGTGCAAACCGTGCACCTATCTTGCGTCAAGATTACCACTATCTCCAAATGGGCTGAACCGAGCTTCCACTTGAGTCTCGTCACCTAGGAGTACCACTAGGTGCATCCAAAATAATTTTTGAGCCGATAGTTGTTGGTGCAAACAGTGCACCTATCTTGCGTCAAGATTACCCCTATCTCCAAATGGACTGAATCGAGCTTCCACTTGAGCCTCATCACGTAGGAGTACCACCGGGTGTGTCCAAAACAATTTCTGAGCCTATGGTATATTTGGCGCAAACCGTGCACCTATCTTGCCTCAAGATTAGCACTATCTCCAAACGGATTGAACCGAGCTTGCACTTGAGTCTCGTGACCAAGGAGTACCACGGGGTGTGTCCAAAACGATTTCTGAGCCAATGGTATGTTTGGCGCAAACCGTGCACCTATCTTGCACTGACACTTACCCTATCTCTAAACGGACCAAAAGGAGATTCCACATGACCCACATCACCTAGTAGTTCCATCCGGTGCGTCTAAAAAGATATTCGAGCCTCTAGTACGCTCGGTGCAAACCATGCACCTATCTTGCGTCAAGATTACCACTATCTCCAGATGGGCTGAATAGAGCTTCCACTTGAGTCTCGTCACCTAGGAGTACCACTAGGTGCATCCAAAATGATTTCTGAGCCTATAGCCGTTTGGTGCAAACCGTGCACCTATCTTGCGTCAAGATGACCACTATCTCCAAACGGACTGAATCGAGCTTCCACTTGAGACTCATCACCTAGGAGTACCACCGGGTGTGTCTAAAACAATTTCTGAGCCTATGGTATATATCTCCAAACAGATTGAACCGAGCTTGCACTTGAGTCTCGTCGCCAAGGAGTACCACGGGGTGCGTCCAAAACTATTTCTGAGCCAATGGTATGTTTGGCGCAAACTGTGCACCTATCTTACACTGACACTAACCCTATCTCTAAACAGACCAAAATGAGATTCCACATTTCCCACGTCACCTAGTAGTTCCAACGGGTGCATCCAAAATGATATTCGAACCTCTAGTATGCTCGGTGCAAACCATGCACCTATCTTGCGTCAAGGTTACCACTATCTCCAAATGGGCTGAACCGAGCTTCCACTTGAGTCTCGTCACCTAGGAGTACCACTGGGTGCATCCAAAATGATTTCTGAGCCTATGTTGTTTGGTGCAAACCATGCACCTATCTTGCGTCAAGATTACCACTATCTCCAAATGGGCTGAACCGAGCTTCCACTTGAGTCTCGTCACCTAGGAGTACCACTAGGTGCATCCAAAATGATCTCTGAGCCTATAGTTGTTTGGTGCAAACCGTGCACCTATCTTGCGTCAAGATTACCACTATCTCCAAATGGACTGAATCGAGCTTCCACTTGAGCCTCAGCACGTAGGAGTACCACCGGGTGTGTCCAAAACAATTTCTGAGCCTATGGTATATTTGGCGAAACCGTGCACCTATCTTGCATCAAGATTACCACTATCTCCAAACGGATTGAACCGAGCTTGCACTTGAGTCTCATCACCAAGGAGTACCACGGGGTGTGTCCAAAACGATTTCTGAGCCAACGGTATGTTTGGCGCAAACCGTGCACCTATCTGATGAGGACATCATTGGCTCAAATATGACCATGTCAACCACTTCTATACCAAAGGTGCAACCATTCTATATGAGACTTATCATTGATGCATTTGATGAATTGGTGCTCCACCATAAAATGTGTATATTTTCATTTTCAGAATTACTTACATGGATCAAGGAAAGGTTTGATTGCATATGGAAAGCATGGAAGGTTAATGAAGTTGATTGGGGACCAAATCCAAGTATTCCCAACGTTCTCCACCTGGACACCACGTCACTTTTGGTCCAAGGAAAGAAAGAGATCAAATCCAACATGTTTTGGTAGTGGATTCGGACTCCAGGACAGCTCCAACTTGTGATGTTCACCACGGTCGTATACGGACTCGGATTGGGACGTTCTAGCACTTTTTAGAAAGCTTGTCAAGTCTATTTTCCTACGGATCTGGACTCATGGCTATATCTTATCCGATGCTTCCGCAATCGTCATTTCAACGCCGGGGCCTTTTCTGCCTTTGGTGCTGTGTCACCCTATTTTGGGCTGATGGCCTATGTATCAAGTTGGGTTCATTAGGGACGTGTCTTAGGGTTGGAGAACGACCCCAACACCCTCTGGTCGTTCCCCTAGGTATTAATAAGGTTTAGAGCCGCCACAATCAGGAGGGGTTTTGTTTTGTTGAAAGTTTAGCCATTGCTACTTCCTTGTAGACGCGTGTGTCGACTAGACCATCCGTTCTACTTGATTCAGAACCCCAACTTTGTGATTTCAGATTGGTTTTCATCTCCATATTTGCAATTGAGTTGCTTGTTCTACTTGTTCTTGCTTGTTCCTCGATTGCTTGCAGGAATTACCCTAGTGGTTTGGTTGATCGTGTTCCACAAGATCGCGACGGCTGTTGGAGGTGGTGTATCGGTTGCTAAGGCGCAACATCCTTGGATGGTTGTAGTCGGGCCGTGAACGTCATCTCCATCCCCAAATCGAGTTATCCACCTTTCTCTCATCGAAAGATCAGGATTCACCCTAGTGGGTTCATATCAGTTGGTATCAGAGCAAGGTTGATCGGTGAGAGACTTCTAGTTCTTTGCTGTTTTTAATCTCCTATGGTCCAGAAAAAGCCAAAACAAAATTAGTAGATTAGTTCTTCATAATCCCAAAACCCCTTTGAGCTTAATACTATTACTGCTTAGTTAGGGCTTATTGAATTAACGGTTGCATCGTCGTGCAAGTTGCTGGTCTTAGCATCTAGTCGTTTAGAGTTTCGAGTTCTAGTCACGTTTCTGTCACCATCGCAGATTTTAGTTTATTTGTTTCTCTCTAGGAATCCGAGTGGATTTTCAAATTCCTTTGTTTTGTTTACCACCATTATCCTAGCCACGCCCTTGGAGGTTTCATCCACGTCCATCTTTCCATCTACAAAAAGGAAATCCAACAAGATCAAGATAGAATTCGATTCGGAGTCATGTTTTATCTTAAAAACAAAAGTACCATATTTCCTTTGTCAGGAGTCTAAATAGGGAGTTTAAATACAATCTGGAAAGCATAACTTGTCCTCTTTCCAACGGATCAGAGCTTGGTCCCAAATTCATTCTGAGCGCTTCGCAATTGCCCTGGAGATTTGCGCGTCTGCTGGTTTTGCAAAACAACCACTTGTTTCACTTTGCTACTGAATCACCCTTCCCAAGGAAACATTTAATTGCTGTAAGTAGCTTGTTATTTCTTGTTGCAAAATTTCAGTTTTATGCTAGTTGAAAGAAAAGAACAGAAGAAAAAAAAAGACAGAAAGAAAGAAAAGAAAGAAAGAAAAGAAAGACAGAAAGAAAGAAAGAAAGAAAAGAAAGAAAAGAAAGAGAAAGAAGAAGAGAAGAGTTTTTCTTTTGTTGTTATTCCTGTCCTTGTGATCCTTCTTTGTTGCTGCTCAGTGACTTCGTTTGTGTCCAGGCTCGCGTCTCTAGCATGTACTAGCCTAGGACCAGCATAATAATGTCGTTGAGCGTTTGTTCAATTTGCTTGGAACTAATGTGGTTCTAGTACTTCCTTGCTTTAGCCCACCTATAGCTCCACATATTCGACTACAGCTTGACAGGTGTTGTTGTTGCAGCACCGATACACTTCACTCCACGGTTGTAGACTTGTTGGTTGCCGTCACCTCCTGTTTGGCTTGGTAAGAACTTGTAAGGGCTTGTTTTAACAAGTTGAGTTTGAGAGAATTACATCTGACACATCCTAGTAGTTGATAGGACGATACATATTATTTTTGTGTTTCTTGTTTCCTACTAATCATGGCAGGTGATATGGAGATTTTTGAGCTGTTGAAACTAGACCCTCATATTCAGGATGTCATTCAACACTTGCCATTATATGATGGTAAGTTTGATCCTCAAGCTTACATTGATTGGGAGTTAAAAGTAGACAATGAATTTGATGAGCATGACCTATCCGAGAAACAAAAGATTTGTATTGCCTCTAATATTTTGATTGAATATGCTTTGCTTGAATGGAAACACATTTGTAGGCACATCAAAGTTCCAGAATCTTGGAAAGACTTCAAATTTCTTTTTAGAGATGCATTCGTTCCTGCATATTATGTTGATTATTTGCTTGCAAAATTAGACAACTTGAAGCAAGGTAGCAAGACTGTGAAACAATACTACCATAATTTTAAGATTTGTATCATGTTTGGTGGATTGGATGAATGCATGGAAGATGTTATGAGTAGATTCATGAGAGGGCTCAATTCTGAAATTCGAACCTTATTAATTAGCAAATCATATTGCCATATTGGTCAATTGTTTTGTCTGGCTCTCAATGCTGAAAAAGAGATTCTATTATCTGTGAATACTTGCCAGAATGATGTGACCCATAATGTCCAAAATTTGTCCACTCTGCATGCTAATGAAGAGCAACAAATAGTGGAACCCACTACTGATTTTCCTTTGTCACAAAATGAATTACTCGCGGTTCCTTGTGATAAAGAGGAGTTGTGTGTTGATGATTCTTTTACTCCTATGCCACAAGTAGCAAATAAGTGTGATACTTTTGGTTTGGAACCATACAAATGTGCTGAAGATAAGCTTTTTCATCCTATTACATGTGCACAAGATGAACTGAATTTGTTGTCCTCTTTAAATACTTTGGGTTATATTGAATTTGATATTCTGTGTAATCTAAATTGTCTAAAAGAGAAACTTAAATTTGATTATATTTTGCCAAGTTTTAATCATTGTTCACTTCATGCAATTGGCAAATATGACAACAAAGGAGAATATTTGGTGCATAAAGTTTATATTTGCTCTAATCTGAAATATCCTTTTGGGCCACAATACCATGATCAAATTGAGGGCTGCACTAACACTAATGATGTCTTGCAAAGTGTTTCTAGTTTTTCCCAAATGCAACAGGATAAATATCAAGAAGGGGAGCATGGTTTATTTTTACCTACAACACATCCTCCAACAAAGGTCAAACCGAGGACGGTTTGCCGTCAAGAAGGGGAGAATGATGAGGACATCATTGGCTCAAATATGACCATGTCAACCACTTCTATACCAAAGGTGCAACCATTCTATATGAGACTTATCATTGATGCATTTGATGAATTGGTGCTCCACCATAAAATGTGTATATTTTCATTTTCAGAATTACTTACATGGATCAAGGAAAGGTTTGATTGCATATGGAAAGCATGGAAGGTTAATGAAGTTGATTGGGGACCAAATCCAAGTATTCCCAACGTTCTCCACCTGGACACCACGTCACTTTTGGTCCAAGGAAAGAAAGAGATCAAATCCAACATGTTTTGGTAGTGGATTCGGACTCCAGGACAGCTCCAACTTGTGATGTTCACCACGGTCGCATACGGACTCGGATTGGGACGTTCTAGCACTTTTTGGAAAGCTTATCAAGTCTATTGTCCAACGGATCTAGACTCATGGCTATATCTTATCCGATGCTTCCGCAATCGTCGTTTCAAGGCCGGGGCCTTTTCTGCCTTTGGTGCTGTGTCACCCTATTTTGGGCTGATGGCCCATGTATCAAGTTGGGTTCATTAGGGACGTGTCTTAGGGTTGGAGAACGACCCCAACACCCTCTGGTCATTCCCCTAGGTATTAATAAGGTTTAGAGCCGCCACAATCAGGGGGGGGTTTTGTTTTGTTGAAAGTTTAGCCATTGCTACTTCCTTGTAGACGCGTGTGTCGACTAGACCATCCGTTCTACTTGATTCAGAACCCCAACTTTGTGATTTCAGATTGGTTTTCATCTCCATATTTGCAATTGAGTTGCTTGTTCTACTTGTTCTTGCTTGTTCCTCGATTGCTTGCAGGAATTACCCTAGTGGTTTGGTTGATCGTGTTCCACAAGATCGTGACGGCTGTTGGAGGTGGTGTATCGGTTGCTAAGGCGCAACATCCTTGGATGGTTGTAGTCGGGTCGTGAACATCATCTCCATCCCCAAATCGAGTTATCCACCTTTCTCTCATCGAAAGATCAGGATTCACCCTAGTGGGTTCATATCACTATCTTGCACTGACACTAACCCTATCTCTAAACAGACCAAAAGGAGATTCTACATTACCCACGTCACCTAGTAGTTCCATCGGGTGCGTCCAAAATGATATTCGAACCTCTAGTATGCTCGGTGCAAACCATGCACCTATCTTGCGTCAAGGTTACCACTATCTCCAAATGGGCTGAACCGAGCTTCCACTTGAGTCTCGTCACCTAGGAGTACCACTGGGTGCATCCAAAATGATTTCTGAGCCTATAGTTGTTTGGTGCAAACCGTGCACCTATCTTGCGTCAAGATTACCACTATCTCCAAATGGGCTGAACCGAGCTTCCACTTGAGTCTCGTCACCTAGGAGTACCACTAGGTGCATCCAAAATGATTTTTGAGCCGATAGTTGTTGGTGCAAACCGTGCACCTATCTTGCGTCAAGATTACCCCGATCTCCAAATGGATTGAATCGAGCATCCACTTGAGCCTCATCAAGTAGGAGTACCACCGGGAGTGTTCAAAACAATTTCTGAGCCCATGGTATATTTGGCACAAACCGTGCACCTATCTTGCATCAAGATTAACACTATCTCCAAACGGATTGAACCGAGCTTGCACTTGAGTCTCGTCACCAAGGAGTACCACGGGGTGTGTCCAAAATGATTTCTGAGCCTACAGTTGTTTGGTGCAAACCATGCACCTATCTAGCGTCAAGATTACCACTATCTCCAAATGGGCTCAACCGAGCTTCCACTTGAGTCTCGTCACCTAGGAGTACCAATAGGTGCATCCAAAATGATTTCTGAGCCTATAGTTGTTTGGTGCAAACCGTGCACCTATCTTGCGTCAAGATTACCACTATCTCTAAATGGACTGAATCGAGCTTCCACTGGAGCCTCATCACGTAGGAGTACCACCGGGTGTGTCCAAAACAATTTCTGAGCCTATGGTATATTTGGTGAAACTGTGCACCTATCTTGCATCAAGATTACCACTATCTCCAAACGGATTGAACCGAGCTTGCACTTGGGTCTCGTCACCAAGGAGTACCACGGGGTGTGTCCAAAACGATTTCTGAGGCAATGGTATGTTTGGCGCAAACCGTGCACCTATCTTGCACTGACACTAACCCTATCTCTAAACGGACCAAAAGGAGATTCCACATTACCCACGTCACCTTGTAGTTCCATCCGGTGCGTCCAAAATAATATTCGAGCCTCTAGTATGCTTGGTGCAAACCATGCACCTATCTTGCGTCAAGATTACCACTATCTCCAAATGGGCTGAACCCAGCTTCCACTTGAGTCTCGTCACCTAGGAGTACCACTAGGTGCATCCAAAATGATTTCTGAGAATATAGTTGTTTGGTGCAAACCGTGCACCTATCTTGCATCAAGATTACCACTATCTCCAAATGGGCTGAACCGAGCTTCCACTTGAGTCTCGTCACCTAGGAGTACCACTAGGTGCATCCAAAATGATTTTTGAGCCGATTGTTGTTGGTGCAAATCGTGCACCTATCTTGCGTCAAGATTACCCCTATCTCCAAATGGACTGAATCGAGCTTCCACTTGAGCCTCATCACGTAGGAGTACCACCGGGTGTGTCCAAAACAATTTCTGAGCCTATGGTATATTTGGCGCAAACCGTGCACCTATCTTGCATCAAGATTAGCACTATCTCCAAACGGATTGAACCGAGCTTGCACTTGAGTCTCGTGACCAAGGAGTACCACGGGGTGTGTCCAAAACGATTTCTGAGCCAATGGTATGTTTGGCGCAAAGCGTGCACCTATCTTGCACTGACACTAACCCTATCTCTAAACAGACCAAAAGGAGATTCCACATTACCCACGTCACCTTGTAGTTTCATCCGATGCGTCCAAAATGATATTCGAGCCTCTAGTATGCTCGGTGCAAACCATGCACCTATCTTGCGTCAAGATTACTACTATCTCCAAATGGGCTGAACCGAGCTTCCACTTGAGTCTCGTCACCTAGGAGTACCACTAGGTGCATCCAAAATGATTTCTGAGCCTATAGTTGTTTGGTGCAAACCGTGCACCTATCTTGCGTAAAGATTACCACTATCTCCAAATGGACTGAATCGAGCTTCCACTTGAGCCTCATCACCTAGGAGTACCACCGGGTGTCCAAAACAATTTCTGAGCCTATAGTTGTTTGGTGCAAACCATGCACCTATCTTGCGTCAAGGTTACCACTATCTCCAAATGGGCTGAACCGAGCATCCACTTGAGTCTCGTCACCTAGGAGTACCACTAGGTGCATCCAAAACGATTTCTGAGCCTATAGTTGTTTGGTGCAAACCATGCACCTTTCTTGCGTCAAGATTACCACTATCTCCAAATAGACTGAATCGAGCTTCTACTTGAGTCTCGTCACCTAGGAGTACCACAAGGTGCATCCAAAATGATTTCTGAGCCTATAGTTGTTTGGTGCAAACCGTGCACCTATCTTGCATCAAGATTACCACTATCTGCAAATGTACTGAATCGAGCTTCCACTTGAGCCTCATCACGTAGGAGTACCACCGGGTGTGTCCAAAACAATTTCTGAGCCTATGGTATATTTGGCGCAAACCGTGCACCTATCTTGCATCAAGATTACCACTGTCTCCAAACGGATTGAACCGTGCTTGCACTTGAGTCTCGTGACCAAGGAGTACCACGGGGTGTGTCCAAAACGATTTCTGAGCCAATGGTATGTTTGGCGCAAACCATGCACCTATCTTGCACTGACACTAACCCTATCTCTAAACAGACCAAAAGGAGATTCCACATTACCCACGTCACCTAGTAGTTCCATCGGGTGCGTCCAAAATGATATTCGAACCTCTAGTATGCTCGGTGCAAACCATGCACCTATCTTGCGTCAAGGTTACCACTATCTCCAAATGGGCTGAACCGAGCTTCCACTTGATTCTCGTCACCTAGGAGTACCACTGGGTGCATCCAAAATGATTTCTGAGCCTATAGTTGTTTGGTGCAAACCGTGCACCTATCTTGCGTCAAGATTACCACTATCTCCAAATGGGCTGAACCGAGCTTCCACTTGAGTCTCGTCACCTAGGAGTACCACTAGGTGCATCCAAAATGATTTTTGAGCCGATAGTTGTTGGTGCAAACCGTGCACCTATCTTGCGTCAAGATTACCCCGATCTCCAAATGGATTGAATCGAGCTTCCACTTGAGCCTCATCAAGTAGGAGTACCACCGGGTGTGTTCAAAACAATTTCTGAGCCCATGGTATATTTGGCGCAAACCGTGCACCTATCTTGCATCAAGATTAACACTATCTCCAAACGGATTGAACCGAGCTTGCACTTGAGTCTCGTCACCAAGGAGTACCACGGGGTGTGTCCAAAATGATTTCTGAGCCTACAGTTGTTTGGTGCAAACCATGCACCTATCTTGCGTCAAGATTACCACTATCTCCAAATGGGCTCAACCGAGCTTCCACTTGAGTCTCGTCACCTAGGAGTACCAATAGGTGCATCCAAAATGATTTCTGAGCCTATAGTTGTTTGGTGCAAACCGTGCACCTATCTTGCGTCAAGATTACCACTATCTCCAAATGGACTGAATCGAGCTTCCACTGGAGCCTCATCACGTAGGAGTACCACCGGGTGTGTCCAAAACAATTTCTGAGCCTATGGTATATTTGGCGAAACCGTGCACCTATCTTGCATCAAGATTACCACTATCTCCAAACGGATTGAACCGAGCTTACACTTGGGTCTCGTCACCAAGGAGTACCACGGGGTGTGTCCAAAATGATTTCTGAGGCAATGGTATGTTTGGCGCAAACCGTGCACCTATCTTGCACTGACACTAACCCTATCTCTAAACGGACCAAAAGGAGATTCCACATTACCCACGTCACCTTGTAGTTCCATCCGGTGCGTCCAAAATAATATTCGAGCCTCTAGTATGCTTGGTGCAAACCATGCACCTATCTTGCGTCAAGATTACCACTATCTCCAAATGGGCTGAACCCAGCTTCCACTTGAGTCTCGTCACCTAGGAGTACCACTAGGTGCATCCAAAATGATTTTTGAGCCGATAGTTGTTGGTGCAAACCGTGCACCTATCTTGCGTCAAGATTACCCCTATCTCCAAATGGACTGAATCGAGCTTCCACTTGAGCCTCATCACGTAGGAGTACCACCGGGTGTGTCCAAAACAATTTCTGAGCCTATGGTATATTTGGCGCAAACCGTGCACCTATCTTGCATCAAGATTAGCACTATCTCCAAACGGATTGAACCGAGCTTGCACTTGAGTCTCGTGACCAAGGAGTACCACGGGGTGTGTCCAAAACGATTTCTGAGCCAATGGTATGTTTGGCGCAAAGCGTGCACCTATCTTGCGTTGACACTAACCCTATCTCTAAACGGACCAAAAGGAGATTCCACATTACCCACGTCACCTTGTAGTTCCATCCGATGCATCCAAAATGATATTCGAGCCTCTAGTATGCTCGGTGCAAACCATGCACCTATCTTGCGTCAAGATTACTACTATCTCCAAATGGGCTGAACCGAGCTTCCACTTGAGTCTCGTCACCTAGGAGTACCACTAGGTGCATCCAAAATGATTTCTGAGCCTATAGCTGTTTGGTGCAAACCGTGCACCTATCTTGCGTAAAGATTACCACTATCTCCAAATGGACTGAATCAAGCTTCCACTTGAGCCTCATCACCTAGGAGTACCACCGGGTGTCCAAAACAATTTCTGAGCCTATAGTTGTTTGGTGCAAACCATGCACCTATCTTGCGTCAAGGTTACCACTATCTCCAAATGGGCTGAACCGAGCATCCACTTGAGTCTCGTCACCTAGGAGTACCACTAGGTGCATCCAAAATGATTTCTGAGCCTATAGTTGTTTGGTGCAAACCATGTACCTATCTTGCGTCAAGATTACCACTATCTCCAAATGGACTGAATCGAGCTTCTACTTGAGTCTCGTCACCTAGGAGTACCACAAGGTGCATCCAAAATGATTTCTGAGCCTATAGTTGTTTGGTGCAAACCGTGCACCTATCTTGCATCAAGATTACCACTATCTGCAAATGTACTGAATCGAGCTTCCACTTGAGCCTCATCACGTAGGAGTACCACCGGGTGTGTCCAAAACAATTTCTGAGCCTATGGTATATTTGGCGCAAACCGTGCACCTATCTTGCATCAAGATTACCACTGTCTCCAAACGGATTGAACCGTGCTTGCACTTGAGTCTCGTGACCAAGGAGTACCACGGGGTGTGTCCAAAACGATTTCTGAGCCAATGGTATGTTTGGCGCAAACCATGCACCTATCTTGCACTGACACTAACCCTATCTCTAAATAGACCAAAAGGAGATTCCACATTACCCACGTCACCTAGTAGTTCCATCGGGTGCGTCCAAAATGATATTCGAACCTCTAGTATGCTCGGTGCAAACCATGCACCTATCTTGCGTCAAGGTTACCACTATCTCGAAATGGGCTGAACCGAGCTTCCACTTGATTCTCGTCACCTAGGAGTACCACTGGGTGCATCTAAAATGATTTCTGAGCCTATAGTTGTTTGGTGCAAACCGTGCACCTATCTTGCGTCAAGATTACCACTATCTCCAAATGGGCTGAACCGAGCTTCCACTTGAGTCTCGTCACCTAGGAGTACCACTAGGTGCATCCAAAATGATTTTTGAGCCGATAGTTGTTGGTGCAAACCGTGCACCTATCTTGCGTCAAGATTACCCCGATCTCCAAATGGATTGAATCGAGCTTCCACTTGAGCCTCATCAAGTAGGAGTACCACCGGGTGTGTTCAAAACAATTTCTGAGCCCATGGTATATTTGGCGCAAACCGTGCACCTATCTTGCATCAAGATTAACACTATCTCCAAACGGATTGAACCGAGCTTGCACTTGAGTCTCATCACCAAGGAGTACCACGGGGTGTGTCCAAAATGATTTCTGAGCCTACAGTTGTTTGGTGCAAACCATGCACCTATCTTGCGTCAAGATTACCACTATCTCCAAATGGGCTCAACCGAGCTTCCACTTGAGTCTCGTCACCTAGGAGTACCAATAGGTGCATCCAAAATGATTTCTGAGCCTATAGTTGTTTGGTGCAAACCGTGCACCTATCTTGCGTCAAGATTACCACTATCTCCAAATGGACTGAATCGAGCTTCCACTGGAGCCTCATCACGTAGGAGTACCACCGGGTGTGTCCAAAACAATTTCTGAGCCTATGGTATATTTGGCGAAACCGTGCACCTATCTTGCATCAAGATTACCACTATCTCCAAACGGATTGAACCGAGCTTACACTTGGGTCTCGTCACCAAGGAGTACCACGGGGTGTGTCCAAAATGATTTCTGAGGCAATGGTATGTTTGGCGCAAACCGTGCACCTATCTTGCACTGACACTAACCCTATCTCTAAACGGACCAAAAGGAGATTCCACATTACCCACGTCACCTTGTAGTTCCATCCGATGCATCCAAAATAATATTCGAGCCTCTAGTATGCTTGGTGCAAACCATGCACCTATCTTGCGTCAAGATTACCACTATCTCCAAATGGGCTGAACCGAGCTTCCACTTGAGTCTCGTCACCTAGGAGTACCACTAGGTGCATCCAAAATGATTTCTGAGCCTATAGCTGTTTGGTGCAAACCGTGCACCTATCTTGCGTAAAGATTACCACTATCTCCAAATGGACTGAATCAAGCTTCCACTTGAGCCTCATCACCTAGGAGTACCACCGGGTGTCCAAAACAATTTCTGAGCCTATAGTTGTTTGGTGCAAACCATGCACCTATCTTGCGTCAAGGTTACCACTATCTCCAAATGGGCTGAACCGAGCATCCACTTGAGTCTCGTCACCTAGGAGTACCACTAGGTGCATCCAAAATGATTTCTGAGCCTATAGTTGTTTGGTGCAAACCATGTACCTATCTTGCGTCAAGATTACCACTATCTCCAAATGGACTGAATCGAGCTTCTACTTGAGTCTCGTCACCTAGGAGTACCACAAGGTGCATCCAAAATGATTTCTGAGCCTATAGTTGTTTGGTGCAAACCGTGCACCTATCTTGCATCAAGATTACCACTATCTGCAAATGTACTGAATCGAGCTTCCACTTGAGCCTCATCACGTAGGAGTACCACCGGGTGTGTCCAAAACAATTTCTGAGCCTATGGTATATTTGGCGCAAACCGTGCACCTATCTTGCATCAAGATTACCGCTGTCTCCAAACGGATTGAACCGTGCTTGCACTTGAGTCTCGTGACCAAGGAGTACCACGGGGTGTGTCCAAAACGATTTCTGAGCCAATGGTATGTTTGGCGCAAACCATGCACCTATCTTGCACTGACACTAACCCTATCTCTAAACAGACCAAAAGGAGATTCCACATTACCCACGTCACCTAGTAGTTCCATCGGGTGCGTCCAAAATGATATTCGAACCTCTAGTATGCTCGGTGCAAACCATGCACCTATCTTGCATCAAGGTTACCACTATCTCCAAATGGGCTGAACCGAGCTTCCACTTGATTCTCGTCACCTAGGAGTACCACTGGGTGCATCCAAAATGATTTCTGAGCCTATAGTTGTTTGGTGCAAACCGTGCACCTATCTTGCGTCAAGATTACCACTATCTCCAAATGGGCTGAACCGAGCTTCCACTTGAGTCTCGTCACCTAGGAGTACCACTAGGTGCATCCAAAATGATTTTTGAGCCGATAGTTGTTGGTGCAAACCGTGCACCTATCTTGCGTCAAGATTACCCCGATCTCCAAATGGATTGAATCGAGCTTCCACTTGAGCCTCATCAAGTAGGAGTACCACCGGGTGTGTTCAAAACAATTTCTGAGCCCATGGTATATTTGGCGCAAACCGTGCACCTATCTTGCATCAAGATTAACACTATCTCCAAACGGATTGAACCGAGCTTGCACTTGAGTCTCATCACCAAGGAGTACCACGGGGTGTGTCCAAAATGATTTCTGAGCCTACAGTTGTTTGGTGCAAACCATGCACCTATCTTGCGTCAAGATTACCACTATCTCCAAATGGGCTCAACCGAGCTTCCACTTGAGTCTCGTCACCTAGGAGTACCAATAGGTGCATCCAAAATGATTTCTGAGCCTATAGTTGTTTGGTGCAAACCGTGCACCTATCTTGCGTCAAGATTACCACTATCTCCAAATGGACTGAATCGAGCTTCCACTGGAGCCTCATCACGTAGGAGTACCACCGGGTGTGTCCAAAACAATTTCTGAGCCTATGGTATATTTGGAGAAACCGTGCACCTATCTTGCATCAAGATTACCACTATCTCCAAACGGATTGAACCGAGCTTACACTTGGGTCTCGTCACCAAGGAGTACCACGGGGTGTGTCCAAAATGATTTCTGAGGCAATGGTATGTTTGGCGTAAACCGTGCACCTATCTTGCACTGACACTAACCCTATCTCTAAACGGACCAAAAGGAGATTCCACATTACCCACGTCACCTTGTAGTTCCATCCGGTGCGTCCAAAATAATATTCGAGCCTCTAGTATGCTTGGTGCAAACCATGCACCTATCTTGCGTCAAGATTACCACTATCTCCAAATGGGCTGAACCCAGCTTCCACTTGAGTCTCGTCACCTAGGAGTACCACTAGGTGCATCCAAAATGATTTTTGAGCCGATAGTTGTTGGTGCAAACCGTGCACCTATCTTGCGTCAAGATTACCCCTATCTCCAAATGGACTGAATCGAGCTTCCACTTGAGCCTCATCACGTAGGAGTACCACCGGGTGTGTCCAAAACAATTTCTGAGCCTATGGTATATTTGGCGCAAACCGTGCACCTATCTTGCATCAAGATTAGCACTATCTCCAAACGGATTGAACCGAGCTTGCACTTGAGTCTCGTGACCAAGGAGTACCACGGGGTGTGTCCAAAACGATTTCTGAGCCAATGGTATGTTTGGCGCAAAGCGTGCACCTATCTTGCACTGACACTAACCCTATCTCTAAACGGACCAAAAGGAGATTCCACATTACCCACGTCACCTTGTAGTTCCATCCGATGCGTCCAAAATGATATTCGAGCCTCTAGTATTCTCGGTGCAAACCATGCACCTATCTTGCGTCAAGATTACTACTATCTCCAAATGGGCTGAACCGAGCTTCCACTTGAGTCTCATCACCTAGGAGTACCACTAGGTGCATCCAAAATGATTTCTGAGCCTATAGCTGTTTGGTGCAAACCGTGCACCTATCTTACGTAAAGATTACCACTATCTCCAAATGGACTGAATCAAGCTTCCACTTGAGCCTCATCACCTAGGAGTACCACCGGGTGTCCAAAACAATTTCTGAGCCTATAGTTGTTTGGTGCAAACCATGCACCTATCTTGCGTCAAGGTTACCACTATCTCCAAATGGGCTGAACCGAGCATCCACTTGAGTCTCGTCACCTAGGAGTACCACTAGGTGCATCCAAAATGATTTCTGAGCCTATAGTTGTTTGGTGCAAACCATGTACCTATCTTGCGTCAAGATTACCACTATCTCCAAATGGACTGAATCGAGCTTCCACTTGAGCCTTATCTCGTAGGAGTACCACCAGGTGTGTCCAAAATAATTTCTGAGCCTATGGTATATTTGGCGCAAATCGTGCACCTATCTTGCATCAAGATTACCACTATCTCCAAACGGATTGAACCTAGCTTGCACTTAAGTCTCGTCACCAAGGAGTACCACGGGGTGTGTCCAAAACGATTTCTGAGCCAATGGTATGTTTGGCGCAAACCGTGCACCTATCTTGCACTGACACTAACCCTATCTCTAAACGGACCAAAAGGAGATTCCACATGACCCACATCTCCTAGTAGTTCCATCCGGTGTGTCTAAAAAGATATTCGAGCCTCTAGTACGCTCGGTGCAAACCATGCACCTATCTTGCGTCAAGATTACCACTATCTCCAGATGGGCTGAATAGAGCTTCCACTTGAGTCTCGTCACCTAGGAGTACCACTAGGTGCATCCAAAATGATTTCTGAGCCTATAGCTGTTTGGTGCAAACCGTGCACCTATCTTGCGTCAAGATGACCACTATCTCCAAACAGACTGAATCGAGCTTCCACTTGAGACTCATCACCTAGGAGTACCACCGAGTGTGTCTAAAACAATTTCTGAGCCTATGGTATATATCTCCAAACAGATTGAACCGAGCTTGCACTTGAGTCTCGTCGCCAAGGGGTACCATGGGGTGCATCCAAAACTATTTCTGAGCCAATGGTATGTTTGGCGCAAACTGTGCACCTATTTTGCACGGACACTAACCCTATCTCTAAATAGATCAAAAGGAGATTCCACATTACCCACGTCACCTAGTAGTTCCATCGGGTGCGTCCAAAATGATATTCTAACCTCTAGAATGCTCGGTGCAAACCATGCACCTATCTTGCTTCAAGGTTACCACTATCTCTAAAGGGGCTGAACCGAGCTTCCACTTGATTCTCGTCACCTAGGAGTACCACAAGGTGCATCCAAAATGATTTCTGAGCCTATAGTTGTTTGGTGCAAACCGTGCACCTATCTTGCATCAAGATTACCACTATCTGCAAATGTACTGAATCGAGCTTCCACTTGAGCCTCATCACGTAGGAGTACCACCGGGTGTGTCCAAAACAATTTCTGAGCCTATGGTATGTTTGGCGCAAACCGTGCACCTATCTTGCATCAAGATTACCACTGTCTCCAAACGGATTGAACCGTGCTTGCACTTGAGTCTCGTGACCAAGGAGTACCACGGGGTGTGTCCAAAACGATTTCTGAGCCAATGGTATGTTTGGCGCAAACCATGAACCTATCTTGCACTGACACTAACCCTATCTCTAAACAGACCAAAAGGAGATTCCACATTACCCACGTCACCTAGTAGTTCCATCGGGTGCGTCCAAAATGATATTCGAACCTCTAGTATGCTCGGTGCAAACCATGCACCTATCTTGCGTCAAGGTTACCACTATCTCCAAATGGGCTGAACCGAGCTTCCACTTGAGTCTCGTCACCTAGGAGTACCACTGGGTGCATCCAAAATGATTTCTGAGCCTATAGTTGTTTGGTGCAAACCGTGCACCTATCTTGCGTCAAGATTACCACTATCTCCAAATGGGCTGAACCGAGCTTCCACTTGAGTCTCGTCACCTAGGAGTACCACTAGGTGCATCCAAAATGATTTTTGAGCCGATAGTTGTTGGTGCAAACCGTGCACCTATCTTGCGTCAAGATTACCCCGATCTCCAAATGGATTGAATCGAACTTCCACTTGAGCCTCATCAAGTAGGAGTACCACCGGGTGTGTGCAAAACAATTTCTGAGCCCATGGTATATTTGGCGCAAACCGTGCACCTATCTTGCATCAAGATTAACACTATCTCCAAACGGATTGAACCGAGCTTGCACTTGAGTCTCATCACCAAGGAGTACCACGGGGTGTGTCCAAAATGATTTCTGAGCCTACAGTTGTTTGGTGCAAACCATGCACCTATCTTGCGTCAAGATTACCACTATCTCCAAATGGGCTCAACCGAGCTTCCACTTGAGTCTCGTCACCTAGGAGTACCAATAGGTGCATCCAAAATGATTTCTGAGCCTATAGTTGTTTGGTGCAAACCGTGCACCTATCTTGCGTCAAGATTACCACTATCTCCAAATGGACTGAATCGAGCTTCCACTGGAGCCTCATCACGTAGGAGTACCACCGGGTGTGTCCAAAACAATTTCTGAGCCTATGGTATATTTGGCGAAACCGTGCACCTATCTTGCATCAAGATTACCACTATCTCCAAACGGATTGAACCGAGCTTACACTTGGGTCTCGTCACCAAGGAGTACCACGGGGTGTGTCCAAAATGATTTCTGAGGCAATGGTATGTTTGGCGCAAACCGTGCACCTATCTTGCACTGACACTAACCCTATCTCTAAACGGACCAAAAGGAGATTCCACATTACCCATGTCACCTTGTAGTTCCATCCGGTGCGTCCAAAATAATATTCGAGCCTCTAGTATGCTTGGTGCAAACCATGCACCTATCTTGCGTCAAGATTACCACTATCTCCAAATGGGCTGAACCCAGCTTCCACTTGAGTCTCGTCACCTAGGAGTACCACTAGGTGCATCCAAAATGATTTTTGAGCCGATAGTTGTTGGTGCAAACCGTGCACCTATCTTGCGTCAAGATTACCCCTATCTCCAAATGGACTGAATCGAGCTTCCACTTGAGCCTCATCACGTAGGAGTACCACCGGGTGTGTCCAAAACAATTTCTGAGCCTATGGTATATTTGGCGCAAACCGTGCACCTATCTTGCATCAAGATTAGCACTATCTCCAAACGGATTGAACCGAGCTTGCACTTGAGTCTCGTGACCAAGGAGTACCACGGGGTGTGTCCAAAACGATTTCTGAGCCAATGGTATGTTTGGCGCAAAGCGTGCACCTATCTTGCACTGACACTAACCCTATCTCTAAACGGACCAAAAGGAGATTCCACATTACCCACGTCACCTTGTAGTTCCATCCGATGCGTCCAAAATGATATTCGAGCCTCTAGTATGCTCGGTGCAAACCATGCACCTATCTTGCGTCAAGATTACTACTATCTCCAAATGGGCTGAACCGAGCTTCCACTTGAGTCTCGTCACCTAGGAGTACCACTAGGTGCATCCAAAATGATTTCTGAGCCTATAGCTGTTTGGTGCAAACCGTGCACCTATCTTGCGTAAAGATTACCACTATCTCCAAATGGACTGAATCAAGCTTCCATTTGAGCCTCATCACCTAGGAGTACCACCGGGTGTCCAAAACAATTTCTGAGCCTATAGTTGTTTGGTGCAAACCATGCACCTATCTTGCGTCAAGGTTACCACTATCTCCAAATGGGCTGAACCGAGCATCCACTTGAGTCTCGTCACCTAGGAGTACCACTAGGTGCATCCAAAATGATTTCTGAGCCTATAGTTGTTTGGTGCAAACCATGCACCTATCTTGCGTCAAGATTACCACTATCTCCAAATGGACTGAATCGAGCTTCTACTTGAGTCTCGTCACCTAGGAGTACCACAAGGTGCATCCAAAATGATTTCTGAGCCTATAGTTGTTTGGTGCAAACCGTGCACCTATCTTGCATCAAGATTACCACTATCTGCAAATGGACTGAATCGAGCTTCCACTTGAGCCTCATCACGTAGGAGTGCCACCGGGTGTGTCCAAAACAATTTCTGAGCCTATGGTATATTTGGCGCAAACCGTGCACCTATCTTGCATCAAGATTACCACTGTCTCCAAATGGATTGAACCGAGCTTGCACTTGAGTCTCGTCACCAAGGAGTGCCATGGGGTGTGTCCAAAACGATTTCTGAGCCAATGGTATGTTTGGCATAAACCGTGCACCTATCTTGCACTAACACTAACCATATCTCTAAACGGACTGAAAGGAGATTCCCCATGACCCATGTCAACTAGTAGTTCCATCCGGTGCGTCCAACATGATATTCGAGCCTCTAGTACGCTCGGTGCAAACCATGCACCTATCTTGCGTCAAGATTACCACTATCTCCAAATGGGCTGAACCGAGCTTCCACTTGAGTCTCATCACCTAGGAGTACCCTAGGTGCATCCAAAATGATTTCTGAGCCTATAGTTGTTTGGTGCAAACCATGCACCTATCTTGCGTCAAGATTTCCACTATCTCCAAATGGACTGAATCGAGCTTCCACTTGAGCCTTATCTCGTAGGAGTACCACCAGGTGTGTCCAAAATAATTTCTGAGCCTATGGTATATTTAGCGCAAACCGTGCACCTATCTTGCATCAAGATTATCACTATCTCCAAACGGATTGAACCTAGCTTGCACTTGAGTCTCGTCACCAAGGAGTACCACGGGGTGTGTCCAAAACGATTTCTGAGCCAATGGTATGTTTGGCGCAAACCGTGCACCTATCTTGCACTGACACTTACCCTATCTCTAAACGGACCAAAAGGAGATTCCACATGACCCACATCACCTAGTAGTTCCATCCAGTGCGTCTAAAAAGATATTCGAGCCTCTAGTACGCTCGGTGCAAACCATGCACCTACCTTACGTCAAGATTACCACTATCTCCAGATGGGCTGAATTGAGCTTCCACTTGAGTCTCGTCACCTAGGAGTACCACTAGGTGCATCCAAAATGATTTCTGAGCCTATAGCTGTTTGGTGCAAACCGTGCACCTATCTTGCGTCAAGATGACCACTATCTCCAAACAGACTGAATCGAGCTTCCACTTGAGACTCATCACCTAGGAGTACCACCGGGTGTGTCTAAAACAATTTCTGAGCCTATGGTATATATCTCCAAACAGATTGAACCGAGCTTGCACTTGAGTCTCGTCGCCAAGGGGTACCATGGGGTGCATCCAAAACTATTTCTGAGCCAATGGTATGTTTGGCGCAAACTGTGCACCTATTTTGCACGGACACTAACCCTATCTCTAAATAGATCAAAAGGAGATTCCACATTACCCACGTCACCTAGTAGTTCCATCGGGTGCGTCCAAAATGATATTCTAACCTCTAGAATGCTCGGTGCAAACCATGCACCTATCTTGCTTCAAGTCACCACTATCTCTAAAGGGGCTGAACCGAGCTTCCACTTGATTCTTGTCACCTAGGAGTACCACTAGGTGCATCCAAAATGATTTCTGAGCCTATAGTTGTTTGGTGCAAACCATGCACCTATCTTGCGTCAAGATTACCACTGTCTCCAAATGGGCTGAACCGAGCTTCCACTTGAGTCTCGTCACCTAGGAGTACCACTAGGAGCATCCAAAATGATTTCTGAGCCTATAGTTGTTTGGTGCAAACCGTGCACCTATCTTGCGTCAAGATTACCACTATCTCCAAATGGACTGAATCGAGCTTCCAGTTGAGCCTCATCACCGAGGAGTACCACCGGGTGTCCAAGACAATTTCTGAGCCTATAGTTGTTTGGTGCAAACCGTGCACCTATCTTGCGTCAAGATTACCACTATCTCCAAATCGGCTGAACCGAGCTTCCACTTGAGTCTCATCACCTAGGAGTACCACTAGGTGCATCCAAAATGATTTTTGAGCCGATAGTTGTTGGTGCAAACCGTGCACATATCTTGCGTCAAGATTACCCCGATCTCCAAATGGATTGAATCGAGCTTCCACTTGAGCCCCATCAAGTAGGAGTACCACCAGGTGTGTTCAAAACAATTTCTGAGCCTATGATATATTTGGCGCAAACCGTGCACCTACCTTGCATCAAGATTACCACTATCTCCACACGGATTGAACCGAGCTTGCACTTGAGTCTCGTCACCAAGGAGTACCACGGGGTGTGTCCAAAATGATTTATGAGCCTACAGTTGTTTGGTGCAAACCTTGCACCTATCTTGCGTCAAGATTACCACTATCTCCAAACGGATTGAACCGAGCTTGCACTTGAGTCTCCTCACCAAGGAGTACCACGGGGTGTGTCCAAAATGATTTCTGAGCCAATGGTATGTTTGGCGCAAACCGTGCACCTATCTTGCACTGACACTAACCCTATCTCTAAACGGACCAAAAGGAGATTCCACATTACCCACGTCACCTTGTACTTCCATCCGGTGCGTCCAAAATGATATTCGAGCCTCTAGTATGCTCGGTGCAAACCAAGCACCTATCTTGCGTCAAGATTACCACTATCTCCAAATGGGCTGAACCGAGCTTCCACTTGAGTCTCGTCACCTAGGAGTACCACTGGGTGCATCCAAAATGATTTCTGAGCCTATATTTGTTTGGCGCAAACCGTGCACCTATCTTGCGTCAAGGTTACCACTGTCGCCAAATGGGCTGAACCCAGCTTCCACGTGAGTCTTGTCACATAGGAGTACCACTAGGTGCATCCAAAATGATTTTTGAGCCGATAGTTGTTGGTGCAAACCGTGCACCTATCTTGCGTCAAGATTACCCCGATCTCCAAATGGATTGAATCGAGCTTCCACTTGAGCCTCATCAAGTAGGAGTACCACCGGGTGTGTTCAAAACAATTTCTAAGCCTATGGTATATTTGGCGCAAACCGTGCACCTATCTTGCATCAAGATTACCACTATCTCCAAACGGATTGAACCGAGCTTGCACTTGAGTCTCATCACCAAGGAGTGCCACGGGGTGTGTCCAAAATGATTTATGAGCCTACAGTTGTTTGGTGCAAACCTTGCACCTATTTTGCGTCAAGATTACCACTATCTCCAAATGGGCTGAACTGAGCTTCCACTTGAGTCTCGTCACCTAGGAGTACCACTAGGTGCATCCAAAATGATTTTTGAGCCGATAGTTGTTTGGTGCAACCGTGCACCTATCTTGCGTCAAGATTACCACTATCTCCAAATGGACTGAATCGAGCTTCCACTTGAGCCTCATCACGTAGGAGAACCACCGGGTGTGTCCAAAACAATTTCTGAGCCTATGGTATATTTGGCGAAACCGTGCACCTATCTTGCATCAAGATTACCACTATCTCCAAACGGATTGAACCGAGCTCGCACTTGAGTCTCGTCACCAAGGAGTACCACGGGGTGTGTCCAAAACGATTTCTGAGCCAATGGTGTGTTTGGCGCAAACTGTGCACCTATCTTGCACTGACACTAACCCTATCTCTAAACAGACCAAAAGGAGATTCCACATTACCCACGTCACCTAGTAGTTCCATCGGGTGCGTCCAAAATGATATTCGAACCTCTAGTATGCTCGGTGCAAACCATGCACCTATCTTGCGTCATGGTTACCACTATCTCCAAATGGGCTGAACCGAGCTTCCACTTGAGTCTTGTCACCTAGGAGTACCACTGGGTGCATCCAAAATGATTTCTGAGCCTATAGTTGTTTGGTGCAAACCATGCACCTATCTTGCGTCAAGATTACCACTATCTCCAAATGGGCTGAACCGAGCTTCCACATGAGTCTCATCACCTAGGAGTGCCACTAGGTACATCCAAAATGATTTTTGAGCCGATAGTTCTTTGGTGCAAACCGTGCACCTATCTTGCGTCAAGATTACCCCTATCTCCAAATAGACTGAATCGAGCTTCCACTTGAGCCTCATCACGTTGGAGTACCACCGGGTGTGTCCAAAACAATTTCTGAGCCTATGGTATATTTGGCGCAAACCATGCACCTATCTTGCATCAAGATTAGCACTATCTCCAAGCGGATTGAACAGAGCTTGCACTTGAGTCTCCTCACCAAGTAGTACCACGGGGTGTGTCCAAAACGATTTCTGAGCCAATGGTATGTTTGGCACAAACCGTGCACCTATCTTGCACTGACACTAACCCTATCTCTAAACAGACCAAATGGAGATTCCACATTACCCACGTCACCTAGTAGTTCCATCGGGTGCGTCCAAAATGATATTCGAACCTCTAGTATGCTCGGTGCAAACCATGCACCTATCTTGCGTCAAGGTTACCACTATCTCCAAATGGGCTGAACCGAGCTTCCACTTGAGTCTCGTCACCTAGGAGTACCACTGGGTGCATCCAAAATGATTTCTGAGCCTATAGTTGTTTGGTGCAAACCGTGCACCTATCTTGCGTCAAGATTACCACTATCTCCAAATGGGCTGAACCGAGCTTCCACTTGAGTCTCGTCACCTAGGAGTACCACTAGGTGCATCCAAAATGATTTTTGAGCCGATAGTTGTTGGTGCAAACCGTGCACCTATCTTGCGTCAAGATTACCCCGATCTCCAAATGGATTGAATCGAACTTCCACTTGAGCCTCATCAAGTAGGAGTACCACCGGGTGTGTTCAAAACAATTTTTGAGCCCATGGTATATTTGGCGCAAACCGTGCACCTATCTTGCATCAAGATTAACACTATCTCCAAACGGATTGAACCGAGCTTGCACTTGAGTCTCGTCACTAAGGAGTACCACAGGGTGTGTCCAAAATGATTTCTGAGCCTACAGTTGTTTGGTGCAAACCATGCACCTATCTTGCGTCAAGATTACCACTATCTCCAAATGGGCTCAACCGAGCTTCCACTTGAGTCTCGTCACCTAGGAGTACCAATAGGTGCATCCAAAATGACTTCTGAGCCTATAGTTGTTTGGTGCAAACCGTGCACCTATCTTGCGTCAAGATTACCACTATCTCCAAATGGACTGAATGGAGCTTCCACTGGAGCCTCATCACGTAGGAGTACCACCGGGTGTGCCCAAAACAATTTCTGAGCCTATGGTATATTTGGCGAATCCGTGCACCTATCTTGCATCAAGATTACCACTATCTCCAAATGGATTGAACCGAGCTTGCACTTGGGTCTCGTCACCAAGGAGTACCACGGGGTGTGTCCAAAACGATTTCTGAGGCAATGGTATGTTTGGCGCAAACCGTGCACCTATCTTGCACTGGAACTAACCCTATCTCTAAACGGACCAAAAGGAGATTCCACATTACCCACGTCACCTTGTAGTTCCATCCGGTGCGTCCAAAATAATATTCGAGCCTCTAGTATGCTTGGTGCAAACCATGCACCTATCTTGCGTCAAGATTACCACTATCTCCAAATGGGCTGAACCGAGCTTCCACTTGAGTCTCGTCCCCTAGGAGTACCACTAGGTGCATCCAAAATGATTTCTGAGCCTATAGTTGTTTGGTGCAAACCATGCACCTATCTTGCGTCAAGATTACCACTATCTCCAAATGGGCTGAACCGAGCTTCCACTTGAGTCTCGTCCCCTAGGAGTACCACTAGGTGCATCCAAAATGATTTTTGAGCCGATAGTTGTTGGTGCAAACCGTGCACCTATCTTGCGTCAAGATTACCCCTATCTCCAAATGGACTGAATGGAGCTTCCACTTGAGCCTCATCACCTAGGAGTACCACCGGGTGTCCAAAACAAATTCTGAGCCTATAGTTGTTTGGTGCAAACCATGCACCTATCTTGCGTCAAGGTTACCACTATCTCCAAATGGGCTGAACCGAGCTTCCACTTGAGTCTCATCACCTAGGAGTGCCACTAGGTGCATCCAAAATGATTTCTGAGCCTATAGTTGTTTGGTGCAAACCATGCACCTATCTTGCGTCAAGATTACCACTATCTCCAAATGGACTGAATCGAGCTTCTACTTGAGTCTCGTCACCTAGGAGTACCACAAGGTGCATCCAAAATGATTTCTGAGCCTATAGTTGTTTGGTGCAAACCGTGCACCTATCTTGCGTCAAGATTACCACTATCTGCAAATGGACTGAATCGAGCTTCCACTTGAGCCTCATCACGTAGGAGTACCACCGGGTGTGTCCAAAATAATTTCTGAGCCTATGGTATATTTGGCGCAAACCGTGCACCTATCTTGCATCAAGATTACCACTGTCTCCAAACGGATTGAACCGAGCTTGCACTTGAGTCTTGTCACCAAGGAGTACCATGGGGTGTGTCCAAAATGATTTCTGAGCCAATGGTATGTTTGGCTTAAACCGTGCACCTATCTTGCACTAACACTAACCCTATCTCTAAACGGACCAAAAGGAGATTCCCCATGACCCATGTCAACTAGTAGTTCCATCCGGTGCGTCCAACATGATATTCGAGCCTCTAGTACGCTCGGTGCAAACCATGCACCTATCTTGCGTCAAGATTACCACTATCTCCAAATGGGCTGAACCGAGCTTCCACTTGAGTCTCGTCACCTAGGAGTACCCTAGGTGCATCCAAAATGATTTCTGAGCCTATAGTTGTTTGGTGCAAACCGTGCACCTATCTTGTGTCAAGATTTCCACTATCTCCAAATGGACTGAATCGAGCTTCCACTTGAGCCTTATCTCGTAGGAGTACCACCAGGTGTGTCCAAAATAATTTCTGAGCCTATGGTATATTTAGCGCAAACCGTGCACCTATCTTGCATCAAGATTATCACTATCTCCAAACGGATTGAACCTAGCTTGCACTTGAGTCTCGTCACCAAGGAGTACCACGGGGTGTGTCCAAAACGATTTATGAGCCATTGGTATGTTTGGCGCAAACCGTGCACCTATCTTGCACTGACACTTACCCTATCTCTAAACGGACCAAAAGGAGATTCCACATGACCCACATCACCTAGTAGTTCCATCCGGTGCGTCTAAAAAGATATTCGAGCCTCTAGTACGCTCGGTGCAAACCATGCACCTACCTTGCGTCAAGATTACCACTATCTCCAGATGGGCTGAATAGAGCTTCCACTTGAGTCTCGTCACCTAGGAGTACCATTAGGTGCATCCAAAATGATTTCTGAGCCTATAGCTGTTTGGTGCAAACCGTGCACCTATCTTGCGTCAAGATGACCACTATCTCCAAACAGACTGAATCGAGCTTCCACTTGAGGCTGATCACCTTGGAGTACCACCGGGTGTGTCTAAAACAATTTCTGAGCCTATGGTATATATCTCCAAACAGATTGAACCGAGCTTGCACTTGAGTCTCGTCGCCAAGGAGTACCACGGGGTGCGTCCAAATGTCACACCCGGTTTTCTAAAGAACAAAACCAGGCTAATCATACGTGTGCCCAGGAAGTCCACACATATGCCAGAATGAAAAAGTATCAGAAACAATGTTATTATATAACGTATACATATCTAATTAACACTTACATCAGAGTATCGTGGAACGGTGACTAAACTTCAGGCTCCATTCTTCTCAGGGACAGCTGACTGGGGGTAACATATGCCTAGCACTTCTACTAGTCTTCTGGAAACTCCACTACACCTTTGTCCTTCTTCCGAGTAGCATCTTACTACACACTGGAGTGTGGGGAAAATAGCAAGCTCTTGACATTCTTCATGTCTAGTTGAGATTCTGTGAACACCTCATCTGCACCAAGTTGTTTGAGTTTGTCTTTTGCTTCCTCTGACCCAGGCCTGTCCCTAATAATGTTGATGGTGTGGATTCCATGTACTTTGGCGAGCTGAATAACACACTGGCCAACAATGCTGGTAGCTCCATTCTGGACAATGGCATCACGAAGTCTTGGAGCATCCTGAGCGCGGTCAAGGGGTTAACGGTGATGGTGGCAGCATACTCCATGGGTACATCGCTGCGGACCTTGTGCCAGACGCTCTCATGCTTGACAATGTACGTCTGCCAGGTCCCGAACGATGGCGGGGACGGTATGACCCAGTCGCCGGGCGAGAGCGGGGGCCTGACGGGGTAGACGCCCTCTATGCGGTTGATGTCCGAGGGGTTGATGGGGGCGGCCAGCATCCTGACGCAGACGTCGCGGTCGCCGACCTTCACCGGCGGCATGTCCACCGTCCTCAGCACCTGCTCCGGCGGACAACAACAGCGGCGGCGGGCGGCGACAGCGGCGGCGGGCGGCGACAGCGGCGGCGGCGGCAATAGCGGCGGAAAACAGGGCTAGCAGGCAGGCCGGACATATATATAGGGAGGAAGACTCTCCACCTTCACGTCAACTAGCGATATGGTGCTAATTGACGTTGCACCCTCCATCTTTACTAATAGGCCTAATTAATTATTAAAGCCCATTAGTAAATAAATGAATGGACATTTAGGATTATTGCACACAAGCTTTGGTGGAAAATGAGATATTTATTATTTTCGGAATTAATTAATTTCGTGGATAAAATAATTCTAGAAAAGTCCAGAATTATTATTTAAGCCGCGAAAAATACTGCGAAAACTCCGAAAATTCGAGGGAATTTTCTAGAGACATTATGGAACATGAGGAACCCAAATAAAGTATTTGGAGCTTATGAAAAGATGGATGAAGAGATCAAGGAAAAAGATTAAGCTCACGGAAATTGAAATTTTAAATCCAGAAAATACCAAAAAGTTTTCCGATGAGAAGTAAACGTCGTCCTACGGTATTTTGAAAATAATAGCACTCACCAACACCAAAGACAAGCATCACACAAACACCACATTATTAAATTAATATGAAAAAGTTTAAAACCACAATTTTCTATATTTAATTAGCAACAACTTAACTTATCTAATAAATTTATTCAAACATTGAAATAATTTATTTTATTTAGCGTTTTTCATGCACAACCCAAAATAGAAAATTTTGGGTGTGACAAATCTACCCCACTTAACAGGAATCTCGTCCCGAGATTCGAAGAGACTAGGGAGAAAGATAAAGTTGATTTTGCAAATCTTCACGCTTCTCTGATCAACTCTTATCCAATGATGATGCCACAAGCTCAAATCCAACTTTGTAAATATCTCCTTTAGACCCTTACGATCCTTGTAGATGGTTCTAACAGGTTACCAACCCTGAGAAGAGATACCTACGCTCGATAATGACTTTGCAACCATGTAGATAGCTGATGCTTCCAGATAACGAAATAGAATGTATAAATCCTCCATCTTGTATCGTCTTTAGTTTGGGAACCCCCTTAAGAAGAGATCAATTGGAGAACACCAATGGATAGATTGCATTTGTTTCTGAGTGATAACTACCATCATGTCCTTCTATCATATCAAAGAGACTCATGAGAATATGCAAGAACAAGTAACCTGCACTTCCTTGCGAGCAGAAAAATGGCAGTGCAGAAATACAGTTATAACTCGAGTTCTACAAATCCAATGATATTATAGCTTATACCGTTGGAAAGCTTATCAAATTTACTACAACTTCCTTATAGAACACTTCTCCAGATTCTGCAGTTAAGGTAGTCGAAAACTGTGCACAACAGAAACTATTCCAGATTGCTGACAGCACAGATGCGTCGCCTTGTGATTTTCATAACTCCCAAACCATAATAGCTATCAGGGTGGTTCTTACGGTCAGAGAAAGATATTGAAGTCTACTGTTGTCCAGAATTTATCAATGATTTTTGGGCATCCAAAAATAGAGATATAAGCTAAGGAAGACAGACTGTTCTAAAAAGATAGGATAAGGTAGGAACAAGATTCAAAGAGACTAGAGAGATAGATGACACTAATCTTCAAGTCTTCATGCTTCTTTGATTTGTGTTGATGAGATATAAGACATGGATTGAGGATAGCTAAAAGATCACAAGAAAGATAAGGTTTGATCTTCAGTTCTTCGTACCTCGTCACTTGAGATATTCAGGACTTGCTGTTGTTGACAACAGATGCTACCCCACTTAACAAAGGTATTGTTCCACCTGACAATGTCATTGAAGGCAACACTCTCTTTAAGGCTTGCTGCTAATGATAAGTCCTTCACTTAAAACTTACTAAACATACTTGATATGGGGGTGATGTCATCTAAGTTTTCATGAAACTAACTATAGACTTCCAACATCTCCTTCCTATGTCGTCCATGCTAACTTGTATAGAGTATATTAAATTGAATGTTGAACTCCCAACTGATGATAGCTTGAAGTGAAGACCAGTCCTGACGAATACCCGAGCTTCTTGTAGATGATCCAACAAAGCACTGATCCCAAACAAACAACTCTAGCACATGAGTAGACTTCCAATCATAGAGATAACCACTTCTTCCAAGTGAAGCACTAGGACATACGAAACCTTCATCTTGCAACACTCACAACTTTGCTACCCCCTTAAGAAAAAGAAACTAGGAGACACCAAAGTAACTTGCATCTCCTTTTATACTAGATAACCATAATCATCTCTAATGTAAGATTCCAAGGCAAATCAATGAGATTCAAAGATATCCAATGATATATTCACTCATACAAGATAAGGAAGTAATGCAGAAAATTTCTGGGCGAATTCCAATTTTAACAGTTCAGTAAATCTGACATAACTCGAGCTACAAAGATCCAAATGAAGTGATCTTTACATGGTTGGAAAGCTTATGAAATTATCTACAACTTTTATTCACAACACTTTTCCAGATTCTGTCCATAAGTTAGTCAAAAACTGAACTTAACCGAAACTGTTTCAGGATTCCAGACTGCACAGTGACCCCAACTTGGAACAGGTATATCTCTTAGCTCATAATAGATAATAAGGTAAGTCCAGTGGGTTTGGAAAGATACAGAAGTCTAGTTATTTCCAGTAAAATTTCATAAATTTCTCATGTCCATATCTTGAGATATAACAGAAACATTGCAGACTGCTATAGAAATCAGCATGCGGAGTATTACGTAAAACCTACCCCACTTAACATAGATCGAGCTACTCCTCAAGACTTATTTCTTCCGAGCCACCTTTGAAACACGAGAACAAGGCAACACACAAGCAATACATCAAGCAAAACAAGCACACATCACATCATCGGTACTACACGTGCTGCTTCAACAATGGTGGTCATCCTAAGGGAAGAGTATGGATGATGAAAGGCCATCAAACTTTAGAACAAGATGAGATCAGATAACTTTTAGTAAAAAAAACAACATAAAACAAAATCCAAGGGAGTAAGAAATAATAGCTCAAAGGAAGCTATCAAGGAGGGGATACAACAAGACAAGGAAGAGAAAATAGTCAAAAATCAATGAGTCAAGGGATAACAAAATAGTTTTATAGTGAAATGAGTTTTAGAATATGTCCGGTGCTAGTAGGCATACGTCCTACAGTCAACACCGCTCCGATACCACTCTGTCACACCCGGTTTTCTAAAGAACAAAACCAGGCTAATCATATGTGTGCCCAGGAAGTCCACACATATGCCAGAATGAAAAAGTATCAGAAACAATGTTATTATATAACGTATACATATCTATATTAACACTTACATCAGAGTATCGTGGAACGGTGACTAAACTTCAGGCTCCATTCTTCTCAGGGACAGCTGACTGGGGGTAACATATGCCTAGCACTTCTACTAGTCTTCTGGAAACTCCACTACACCTTTGTCCTTCTTCCGAGTAGCATCTTACTACACACTGGAGTGTGGGGAAAATAGCAAGAGTGAGTCCATGTCGAACTCAACAAATATAACACAGGGTTCATGAGGCTCAAAAAGGCTAGACATTGTTTGACTGCGTTTAGCTTTTAATCATCATATAATTAGCAATTGAGTAGCATCAAGGTAATCCAATCCCATTAATGAATCAATGATCAATTGTAATAAGGATAATGAATAGCATTAACATGAGCACAATAATAATCAACAATAATTAAGCATGATATAATAGTGGTGATCAACTATTCTGTAAGAATCCCCAAGGCCGCTCGTATCCGTGAGCACGGCTAGTATACCAGTTTATTAAACTCTGCGCAGAGGTGTACACTTTCACTGTGAGTCATGATTTCCATATGCTAAGGGGTCATGAATCCCTAAGCACAAGAAACCATATAAAGCCATTCAAAAGTTCGTCTAACAAGTTAGGGCCATTAGATTCACTCGGCAGGCAGATGTAGAACCCCCCTTCCCTGTGGCACAACAACCGCAGCCTATACACACTAGGCCAGGGGCTCGCACTACACCCAACGTGGCAAGCCATTCTTACGCCATTTAAGGTAACCACTAACAAGCTAGAAAAGGTCTCTTGAACAACTAAAGCCAGAGCCATATAGCCCTCACAGCTGTACTGTCAATCCCGGTTATCACTTACAGTTAAGTCCTTACGGAGAGAAACCAGAGCAACAATATAACCCCTTGCTCTAGCCCCCTTTCAACAGTAATAAAATCATCTTAACGGTTGATTGCATAATCCATTAGTCAAATTACAAGATCATTGTTCATAATTAAGCACTAGCAATAGCTACCCAAATGCATAACCCAATAGGTGACAAGGAAACAAGATATCAATAGCTAAGTTATAATCTCTATGGTTGTCAAGGAGGACACATGCATATGTATGATAATTTCAGTGAATAGGTAACAAGGATAGTCCCATGTTATACTTGCCTTGATCAAAGTTCTCCGATAGATACTGCTGGTCCGGCTCAAAATAATACTCCTAATCGTCGTAGTACTGCTCACCGTCTAAATTCGATCACCAAGCATCAACATACAAACATTCCGAGCAAACATACACGAAGCAAACAAAAGATACAATTAGAACAGTACATCAACAGTAGAAAAATTTAGGAAAGCTTACAAATCTATTCTACACGTTGCTACGATCACACAGACGTAAAGATCACAAAAATCGGACTTAAAACGTGAAAGTTATGAATTTTCTAAGATTTCCTATAGATAAATAATTACTTTAATATAATCTCGAAAATTAAATTTTTCAAACCTACTGTACAGCTACACTAACATATAGGGCTTGCAAATACAAACCTAACGCAACTTGAACAGGTCAAATCGGAGTTAAAACGAAGATTTTATAATCAAAACAAGATTATATGTGTATACGTATTTCTATTGTATTTCAGGATTTGTTTTACTAAAGAAAAACGGCCATAATACCTGCATGACGTGATGATGAGGTCATCAAACTAGCAAGTAAACGACAACAACGGGAACGACCTACGGCCTGCCCTGCCGAAGATGAACTGGAAGGCAACGGCTTGATCTTTCTCATCATAGTGGCGCTCGAATCCGCAGCTTCGACGAGCGTGGCTCAAGGGAAGGATCAACAGCAAGCTCTTGACATTCTTCATGTCTAGTTGAGATTCTGTGAACACCTCATCTGCACCAAGTTATTTGAGTTTGTCTTTTGCTTCCTCTGACCCAGGCCTGTCCCTAATAATGTTGATGGTGTGGATTCCATGTACTTTGGCGAGCTGAATAACACACTGGCCAACAATGCTGGTAGCTCCATTCTGGACAATGGCATCACGAAGTCTTGGAGCATCCTGAGCGCGGTCAAGGGGTTAACGGTGATGGTGGCAGCATACTCCATGGGTACATCGCTGCGGACCTTGTGCCAGACGCTCTCATGCTTGACAATGTACGTCTGCCAGGTCCCGAACGATGGCGGGGACGGTATGACCCAGTCGCCGGGCGAGAGCGGGGGCCTGACGGGGTAGACGCCCTCGATGCGGTTGATGTCCGAGGGGTTGATGGGGGCGGCCAGCATCCTGACGCAGACGTCGCGGTCGCCGACCTTCACCGGCGGCATGTCCACCGTCCTCAGCACCTGCTCCGGCGGACAACAACAGCGGCGGCGGGCGGCGACAGCGGCGGCGGCGGCAACAGCGGCGGAAAACAGGGCTAGCAGGCAGGCCGGACATATATATAGGGAGGAAGACTCTCCACCTTCACGTCAACTAGCGATATGGTGCTAATTGACGTTGCACCCTCCATCTTTACTAATAGGCCTAATTAATTATTAAAGCCCATTAGTAAATAAATGAATGGACATTTAGGATTATTGCACACAAGCTTTGGTGGAAAATGAGATATTTATTATTTTCGGAATTAATTAATTTCGTGGATAAAATAATTCTAGAAAAGTCCAGAATTATTATTTAAGCCGCGAAAAATACTGCGAAAACTCCGAAAATTCGAGGGAATTTTCTAGAGACATTATGGAACATGAGGAACCCAAATAAAGTATTTGGAGCTTATGAAAAGATGGATGAAGAGATCAAGGAAAAAGATTAAGCTCACGGAAATTGAAATTTTAAATCCAAAAAATACCAAAAAGTTTTCCGATGAGAAGTAAACGTCGTCCTACGGTATTTTGAAAATAATAGCACTCACCAACACCAAAGACAAGCATCACACAAACACCACATTATTAAATTAATATGAAAAAGTTTAAAACCACAATTTTCTATATTTAATTAGCAACAACTTAACTTATCTAATAAATTTATTCAAACATTGAAATAATTTATTTTATTTAGCGTTTTTCATGCACAACCCAAAATAGAAAATTTTGGGTGTGACACCAAAACTATTTCTGAGCCAATGGTATGTTTGGCGCAAACTGTGCACCTATCTTGCACGGACACTAACCCTATCTCTAAACAGATCAAAAGGAGATTCCACATTACCCACGTCACCTAGTAGTTCCATCAGGTGCGTCCAAAATGATATTCTAACCTCTAGTATGCTCGGTGCAAACCATGCACCTATCTTGCTTCAAGGTTACCACTATCTCTAAATGGGCTGAACCGAGCTTCCACTTGAGTCTCGTCACCTAGGAGTACCACTAGGTGCATCCAAAACGATTTCTGAGCCTATAGTTGTTTGGTGCAAACCATGCACCTATCTTGCGTCAAGATTACCACTGTCTCCAAATGGGCTGAACCGAGCTTCCACTTGAGTCTCGTCACCTAGGAGTACCACTAGGTGCATCCAAAATGATTTCTGAGCCTATAGTTGTTTGGTGCAAACCGTGCACCTACCTTGCGTCAAGATTACCACTATCTCCAAATGGACTGAATCGAGCTTCCACTTAAGCCTCATCATGTAGGAGAACCACCGGGTGTGTCCAAAACAATTTCTGAGCCTATGGTATATTTGGCGAAACCATGCACCTACCTTGCATCAAGATTAGCACTATCTCCAAACTGATTGAACCGAGCTTGCACTTGAGTCTCCTCACCAAGGAGTACTACGGGGTGTGTCCAAAACGATTTCTGAGCAAATGGTATGTTTGGCGCAAACCGTGCACCTATCTTGCACTGACACTTACCCTATCTCTAAACCAACCAAAAGGAGATTCCACATGACCCACATCACCTAGTAGTTCCATCCGGTGCGTCTAAAAAGATATTCGAGCCTCTAGTACGCTCGGTGCAAACCATGCACCTACCTTGCGTCAAGATTACCACTATCTCCAGATGGGCTGAATAGAGCTTCCACTTGAGTCTTGTCACCTAGGAGTACCATTAGGTGCATCCAAAATGATTTCTGAGCCTATAGCTGTTTGGTGCAAACCGTGCACCTATCTTGCGTCAAGATGACCACTATCTCCAAACAGACTGAATCGAGCTTCCACTTGAGGCTCATCACCTAGGAGTACCACCGGGTGTGTCTAAAACAATTTCTGAGCCTATGGTATATATCTCCAAACAGATTGAACCGAGCTTGCACTTGAGTCTTGTCGCCAAGGAGTACCACGGGGTGCGTCCAAAACTATTTCTGAGCCAATGGTATGTTTGGCGCAAACTGTGCACCTATCTTGCACGGACACTAACCCTATCTCTAAACGGATCAAAAGGAGATTCCACATTACCCATGTCACCTAGTAGTTCCATCAGGTGCGTCCAAAATGATATTCTAACCTCTAGTATGCTCGGTGCAAACCATGCACCTATCTTGCTTCAAGGTTACCACTATCTCTAAATGGGCTGAACCGAGCTTCCACTTGAGTCTCGTCACCTAGGAGTACCACTAGGTGCATCCAAAACGATTTCTGAGCCTATAGTTGTTTGGTGCAAACCATGCACCTATCTTGCGTCAAGATTACCACTGTCTCCAAATGGGCTGAACCGAGCTTCCACTTAAGTCTCGTCACCTAGGAGTACCACTAGGTGCATCCAAAATGATTTCTGAGCCTATAGTTGTTTGGTGCAAACCGTGCACATACCTTGCGTCAAGATTACCACTATCTCCAAATGGACTGAATCGAGCTTCCACTTGAGCCTCATCACGTAGGAGAACCACCGGGTGTGTCCAAAACAATTTCTGAGCCTATGGTATATTTGGCGAAACCATGCACCTATCTTGCATCAAGATTAGCACTATCTCCAAACGGATTGAACCGAGCTTGCACTTGAGTCTCCTCACCAAGGAGTACTACGGGGTGTGTTGAAAACGATTTCTGAGCCAATGGTATGTTTGGCGCAAACCGTGCACCTATCTTGCACTGACACTAACCCTATCTCTAAACGGACCAAAAGGAGATTCCACATTACCCACGTCACCTTGTAGTTCCATCCGGTGCGTCCAAAATGATATTCGAGCCTCTAGTATGCTCGGTGCAAACCATGCACCTATCTTGTGTCAAGATTACCACTATCTCCAAATGGGCTGAACCGAGCTTCCACTTGATTCTCGTCACCTAGGAGTACCACTGGGTGCATCCAAAATGATTTCTGAGCCTATAGTTGTTTGGTGCAAACCGTGCACCTATCTTGCGTCAAGATTACCACAATCTCCAAATGGGCGGAACCGAGTTTCCACTTGAGTCTCGTCACCTAGGAGTACCACTAGGTGCATCCAAAATGATTTTTGAGCCGATAGTTGTTGGTGCAAACCATGCACCTATCTTGCGTCAAGATTACCCCTATCTCCAAATGGACTGAATCGAGCTTCCACTTGAGCCTCATCACGTAGGTGTACCACCGGGTGTGTCCAAAACAATTTCTGAGCCTATGGTATATTTGGCGCAAACCGTGCACCTATCTTGCATCAAGATCAGCACTATCTCGAAACGGATTGAACCGAGCTTGCACTTGAGTCTCGTGACCAAGTAGTACCAGGGGGTGTGTCCAAAACGATTTCTGAGCCAATGGTATGTTTGGCGCAAACCGTGCACCTATCTTGCACTGACACTAACCCTATCTCTAAACGGACCAAAAGGAGATTCCACATTACCCACGTGACCTTGTAGTTCCTCCGGTGCGTCCAAAATGATATTCGAGCCTCTAGTATGCTCGGTGCAAACCATGCACCTATCTTGCGTCAAGATTACCACTATCTCCAAATGGGCTGAACCGAGCTTCCACTTGAGTCTCGTCACCTAGGAGTACCACTGGGTGCATCCAAAATGATTTCTGAGCCTATGTTTGTTTGGCGCAAACCGTGCACCTATCTTGCGTCAAGGTTACCATTGTCGCCAAATGGGCTGAACCCAGCTTCCACTTGAGTCTTGTCACATAGGAGTACCACTAGGTGCATCCAAAATGATTTTTGAGCCGATGTTGTTGGTGCAGACCGTGCACCTATCTTGCGTCAAGATTACCCTGATCTCCAAATGGATTGAATCGAGCTTCCACTTGAGCCTCATCAAGTAGGAGTACCACCGGGTGTGTTCAAAACAATTTCTGAGCCTATGGTATATTTGGCGCAAACCGTGCACCTATCTTGCATCAAGATTACCACTATCTCCAAACGGATTGAACCGAGCTTGCACTTGAGTCTCGTCACCAAGGAGTGCCACGGGGTGTGTCCAAAATGATTTATGAGCCTACAGTTGTTTGGTGCAAACCTTGCACCTATTTTGCGTCAAGATTACCACTATCTCCAAATGGGCTGAACCGAGCTTCCACTTGAGTCTCGTCACCTAGGAGTACCACTAGGTGCATCCAAAATGATTTTTGAGCCGATAGTTGTTTGGTGCAAACCGTGCACCTATCTTGCGTCAAGATTACCACTATCTCCAAATGGACTGAATCGAGCTTCCACTTGAGCCTCATCACGTAGGAGAACCACCGGGTGTGTCCAAAACAATTTCTGAGCCTATGGTATATTTGGCGAAACCGTGCACCTATCTTGCATCAAGATTACCACTATCTCTAAACGGATTGAACCGAGCGTGCACTTGAGTCTCATCACCAAGGAGTACCACGGGGTGTGTCCAAAATGATTTCTGAGCCAATGGTGTGTTTGGCGCAAACCGTGCACCTATCTTGCACTGACACTAACCCTATCTCTAAACGGACCAAAAGGAGATTCCACATTACCCACGTCACCTTGTAGTTCCATCCGGTGTGTCCAAAATGATATTCGAGCCTCTAGTATGCTCGGTGCAAACCATGCACCTATCTTGCGTCAAGATTACCACTATCTCCAAATGGGCTGAACCGAGCTTCCACTTGAGTCTCGTCACCTAGGAGTACCACTGGGTGCATCCAAAAATATTTCTGAGCCTATAGTTGTTTGGCGCAAACCGTGCACCTATCTTGCGTCAAGATTACCACTATCGCCAATGGGCTGAACGCAGCTTCCACTTAAGTCTTGTCACCTAGGAGTACCACCGGGTGCATCCAAAATGATTTTTTAGCCGATAGTTGTTGGTGCAAACCGTGCACCTATCTTGCGTCAAGGTTACCCCGATCTCCAAATGGATTGAATCGAGCTTCCACTTGAGCCTCATCAAGTAGGAGTACCACCGGGTGTGTTCAAAACAATTTCTGAGCCTATGGTATATTTGGCGCAAACCGTGCACCTATCTTGCATCAAGATTACCACTATCTCCAAACGGATTGAACCGAGCTTGCACTTGAGTCTCGTCACCAAGGAGTACCACGGGGTGTGTCCAAAACTATTTCTGAGCCAATGGTATGTTTGGCGCAAACTGTGCACCTATCTTGCACGGACACTAACCCTATCTCTAAACGGATCAAAAGGAGATTCCACATTACCCATGTCACCTAGTAGTTCCATCAGGTGCGTCCAAAATGATATTCTAACCTCTAGTATGCTCGGTGCAAACCATGCACCTATCTTGCTTCAAGGTTACCACTATCTCTAAATGGGCTGAACCGAGCTTCCACTTGAGTCTCGTCACCTAGGAGTACCACTAGGTGCATCCAAAACGATTTCTGAGCCTATAGTTGTTTGGTGCAAACCATGCACCTATCTTGCGTCAAGATTACCACTGTCTCCAAATGGGCTGAACCGAGCTTCCACTTAAGTCTCGTCACCTAGGAGTACCACTAGGTGCATCCAAAATGATTTCTGAGCCTATAGTTGTTTGGTGCAAACCGTGCACATACCTTGCGTCAAGATTACCACTATCTCCAAATGGACTGAATCGAGCTTCCACTTGAGCCTCATCACGTAGGAGAACCACCGGGTGTGTCCAAAACAATTTCTGAGCCTATGGTATATTTGGCGAAACCATGCACCTATCTTGCATCAAGATTAGCACTATCTCCAAACGGATTGAACCAAGCTTGCACTTGAGTCTCCTCACCAAGGAGTACTACGGGGTGTGTTGAAAACGATTTCTGAGCCAATGGTATGTTTGGCGCAAACCGTGCACCTATCTTGCACTGACACTAACCCTATCTCTAAACGGACCAAAAGGAGATTCCACATTACCCACGTCACCTTGTAGTTCCATCCGGTGCGTCCAAAATGATATTCGAGCCTCTAGTATGCTCGGTGCAAACCATGCACCTATCTTGTGTCAAGATTACCACTATCTCCAAATGGGCTGAACCGAGCTTCCACTTGATTCTCGTCACCTAGGAGTACCACTGGGTGCATCCAAAATGATTTCTGAGCCTATAGTTGTTTGGTGCAAACCGTGCACCTATCTTGCGTCAAGATTACCACAATCTCCAAATGGGCGGAACCGAGTTTCCACTTGAGTCTCGTCACCTAGGAGTACCACTAGGTGCATCCAAAATGATTTTTGAGCCGATAGTTGTTGGTGCAAACCATGCACCTATCTTGCGTCAAGATTACCCCTATCTCCAAATGGACTGAATCGAGCTTCCACTTGAGCCTCATCACGTAGGAGTACCACCGGGTGTGTCCAAAACAATTTCTGAGCCTATGGTATATTTGGCGCAAACCGTGCACCTATCTTGCATCAAGATCAGCACTATCTCGAAACGGATTGAACCGAGCTTGCACTTGAGTCTCGTGACCAAGTAGTACCACGGGGTGTGTCCAAAACGATTTCTGAGCCAATGGTATGTTTGGCGCAAACCGTGCACCTATCTTGCACTGACACTAACCCTATCTCTAAACGGACCAAAAGGAGATTCCACATTACCCACGTGACCTTGTAGTTCCTCCGGTGCGTCCAAAATGATATTCGAGCCTCTAGTATGCTCGGTGCAAACCATGCACCTATCTTGCGTCAAGATTACCACTATCTCCAAATGGGCTGAACCGAGCTTCCACTTGAGTCTCGTCACCTAGGAGTACCACTGGGTGCATCCAAAATGATTTCTGAGCCTATGTTTGTTTGGCGCAAACCGTGCACCTATCTTGCGTCAAGGTTACCACTGTCGCCAAATGGGCTGAACCCAGCTTCCACTTGAGTCTTGTCACATAGGAGTACCACTAGGTGCATCCAAAATGATTTTTGAGCCGATGTTTTTGGTGCAGACCGTGCACCTATCTTGCGTCAAGATTACCCTGATCTCCAAATGGATTGAATCGAGCTTCCACTTGAGCCTCATCAAGTAGGAGTACCACCGGGTGTGTTCAAAACAATTTCTGAGCCTATGGTATATTTGGCGCAAACCGTGCACCTATCTTGCATCAAGATTACCACTATCTCCAAACGGATTGAACCGAGCTTGCACTTGAGTCTCGTCACCAAGGAGTGCCACGGGGTGTGTCCAAAATGATTTATGAGCCTACAGTTGTTTGGTGCAAACCTTGCACCTATTTTGCGTCAAGATTACCACTATCTCCAAATGGGCTGAACCGAGCTTCCACTTGAGTCTCGTCACCTAGGAGTACCACTAGGTGCATCCAAAATGATTTTTGAGCCGATAGTTGTTTGGTGCAAACCGTGCACCTATCTTGCGTCAAGATTACCACTATCTCCAAATGGACTGAATCGAGCTTCCACTTGAGCCTCATCACGTAGGAGAACCACCGGGTGTGTCCAAAACAATTTCTGAGCCTATGGTATATTTGGCGAAACCGTGCACCTATCTTGCATCAAGATTACCACTATCTCTAAACGGATTGAACCGAGCGTGCACTTGAGTCTCATCACCAAGGAGTACCACGGGGTGTGTCCAAAACGATTTCTGAGCCAATGGTGTGTTTGGCGCAAACCGTGCACCTATCTTGCACTGACACTAACCCTATCTCTAAACGGACCAAAAGGAGATTCCACATTACCCACGTCACCTTGTAGTTCCATCCGGTGTGTCCAAAATGATATTCGAGCCTCTAGTATGCTCGGTGCAAACCATGCACCTATCTTGCGTCAAGATTACCACTATCTCCAAATGGGCTGAACCGAGCTTCCACTTGAGTCTCGTCACCTAGGAGTACCACTGGGTGCATCCAAAAATATTTCTGAGCCTATAGTTGTTTGGCGCAAACCGTGCACCTATCTTGCGTCAAGATTACCACTATCGCCAATGGGCTGAACGCAGCTTCCACTTAAGTCTTGTCACCTAGGAGTACCACCGGGTGCATCCAAAATGATTTTTTAGCCGATAGTTGTTGGTGCAAACCGTGCACCTATCTTGCGTCAAGGTTACCCCGATCTCCAAATGGATTGAATTGAGCTTCCACTTGAGCCTCATCAAGTAGGAGTACCACCGGGTGTGTTCAAAACAATTTCTGAGCCTATGGTATATTTGGCGCAAACCGTGCACCTATCTTGCATCAAGATTACCACTATCTCCAAACGGATTGAACCGAGCTTGCACTTGAGTCTCGTCACCAAGGAGTACCACGGGGTGTGTCCAAAATGATTTATGAGCCTACAGTTGTTTGGTGCAAACCTTGCACCTATCTTACGTCAAGATTACCACTATCTCCAAATGGGCTGAACCGAGCTTCCACTTGAGTCTCGTCACCTAGGAGTACCACTAGTTGCATCCATAATGATTTCTGAGCCTATAGTTGTTTGGTGCAAACCGTGCACCTATCTTGCGTCAAGATTACCACTATCTCCAAATGGACTGAATCGAGCTTCCACTTGAGCCTCATCACGTAGGAGAACCACCGGGTGTGTCCAAAACAATTTATGAGCCTATGGTATATTTGGCGAAACCGTGCACCTATCTTGTATCAAGATTACCACTATCTCCAAACGGATTGAACCGAGCTTGCACTTGAGTCTCGTCACCAAGGAGGACCACGGGGTGTGTCCAAAACGATTTCTGAGCCAATGGTGTGTTTGGCGCAAACCGTGCACCTATCTTGCACTGACACTAACCCTGTCTCTAAACAGACCAAAAGGAGATTCCACATTACCCACGTCACCTAGTAGTTCCATCGGGTGCGTCCAAAATGATATTCGAACCTCTAGTATGCTCGGTGCAAACCATGCACCTATCTTGCGTCATGGTTACCACTATCTCCAAATGGGCTGAACCGAGCTTCCACTAGAGTCTCGTCACCTAGGAGTACCACTGGGTGCATCCAAAATGATTTCTGAGCCAATAGTTGTTTGGTGCAAACCATGCACCTATCTTGCGTCAAGATTTCCACTATCTCCAAATGGGCTGAACCGAGCTTCCACATGAGTCTCATCACCTAGGAGTGCCACTAGGTGCATCCAAAATGATTTCTGAGCCTATAGTTCTTTGGTGCAAACCGTGCACCTATCTTGCGTCAAGATTACCACTATCTCCAAATGGACTGAATCGAGCTTCCACTTGAGCCTCATCACGTAGGAGTACCACCGGGTGTGTCCAAAACAATTTCTGAGCCTATGGTATATTTGGCGCAAACCGTGCACCTATCTTGCATCAAGATTAGCACTATCTCCAAACGGATTGAACCAAGCTTGCACTTGAGTCTCCTCACCAAGGAGTACCACGGGGTGTGTCCAAAACGATTTCTGAGCCAATGGTATGTTTGGCGTAAACCGTGCACCTATCTTGCACTGACACTAACCCTATCTCTAAATGGACCAAAAGGAGATTCCACATTACCCACGTCACCTTGTAGTTCCATCCGGTGCGTCCAAAATGATATTCGAGCCTCTAGTATGCTCGGTGCAAACCATGCACCTATCTTGCGTCAAGATTACCACTATCTCCAAATGGGCTGAACCGAGCTTCCACTTGAGTCTCGTCACCTAGGAGTACCACTGGGTGCATCCAAAATGATTTCTGAGCCTATGTTTGTTTGGCGCAAACCGTGCACCTATCTTGCGTCAAGGTTACCACTGTCGCCAAATGGGCTGAACCCAGCTTCCACTTGAGTCTTGTCACATAGAAGTACCACTAGGTGGATCCAAAATGATTTTTGAGCCGATGTTGTTGGTGCAGACCGTGCACCTATCTTGCGTCAAGATTACCCTGATCTCCAAATGGATTGAATCGAGCTTCCACTTGAGCCTCATCAAGTAGGAGTACCACCGGGTGTGTTCAAAACAATTTCTGAGCCTATGGTATATTTGGCGCAAACCGTGCACCTATCTTGCATCAAGATTACCACTATCTCCAAACGGATTGAACCGAGCTTGCACTTGAGTCTCGTCACCAAGGAGTGCCACGGGGTGTGTCCAAAATGATTTATGAGCCTACAGTTGTTTGGTGCAAACCTTGCACCTATTTTGCGTCAAGATTACCACTATCTCCAAATGGGCTGAACCGAGCTTCCACTTGAGTCTCGTCACCTAGGAGTACCACTAGGTGCATCCAAAATGATTTTTGAGCCGATAGTTGTTTGGTGCAAACCGTGCACCTATCTTGCGTCAAGATTACCACTATCTCCAAATGGACTGAATCGAGCTTCCACTTGAGCCTCATCACGTAGGAGTACCACCGGGTGTGTCGAAAACAATTTCAAAGCCTATGGTATATTTGGCGCAAACCGTGCACCTATCTTGCATCACGATTAGCACTATCTCCAAACGGATTGAACCGAGCTTGCACTTGAGTCTCGTGACCAAGTAGTACCACGGGGTGTGTCCAAAACGATTTCTGAGCCAATGGTATGTTTGGCGCAAACCGTGCACCTATGTTGCACTGACACTAACCCTATCTCTAAACGGACCAAAAGGAGATTCCACATTACCCACGTCACCTTGTAGTTCCATCCGGTGCGTCCAAAATGATATTCGAGCCTCTAGTATGCTCGGTGCAAACCATGCACCTATCTTGCGTCAAGATTACCACTATCTCCAAATGGGCTGAACCGAGCTTCCACTTGAGTCTCGTCACCTAGGAGTACCACGAGGTGCATCCAAAATGATTTCTGAGCCTATAGCTGTTTGGTGCAAACCGTGCACCTATCTTGCGTAAAGATTACCACTATCTCCAAATGGACTGAATCGAGCTTCCACTTGAGCCTCATCACCTAGGAGTACCACCAGGTGTGTCCAAAACAATTTATGAGCCTATAGTTGTTTGGTGCAAACCATGCACCTATCTTGCGTCAAGGTTACCACTATCTCCACATGTGCTAAACCGAGCTTCCACTTGAGTCTCGTCACCTAGGAGTACCACTGGGTGCATCCAATATGATTTCTGAGCCTATAGTTGTTTGGTGCAAACCATGCACCTATCTTGCGTCAAGATTACCACTATCTCCAAATGGGCTGAACCGAGCTTCCACTTGAGTCTCGTCACCTAGGAGTACCACTAGGTGCATCCAAAATGATTTCTCAGCCCATAGTTGTTTGGTGCAAACCATGCACCCATCTTGCGTCAAGATTACCACTATCTCCAAATGGACTAAATCGAGCTTCCACTTGAGCCTCATCACATAGGAGTACCACCGGGTGTGTCCAAAATAATTTCTGAGCCTATGGTATATTTGGCGCAAACCGTGCACCTATCTTGCATCAAGATTACCACTATCTCCAAATGGATTGAATCGAGCTTCCACTTGAGCCTCATCACGTAGGAGTACCACCGGGTGTGTTCAAAACAATTTCTGAGCCTATGGTATATTTGGCGCAAACCGTGCACCTATCTTGCATCAAGATTACCACTATCTCCAAACGGATTGAACCGAGCTTGCACTTGGGTCTCGTCACCATGGAGTACCACGGGGTGTGTCCAAAATGATTTCTGAGCCAATGGTATGTTTGGCATAAACCGTGCACCTATCTTGCACTGACACTAACCCTATCTCTAAACAGACCAAAAGGAGATACCACATTAACCACGTCACCTAGTAGTTCCATCGGGTGTGTCCAAAATGATATTCGAACCTCTAGTATGCTCGGTGCAAACCATGCACCTATCTTGCGTCAAGGTTACCACTATCTCCAAATGGGCTGAACCGAGCTTCCACTTAAGTCTCGTCACCTAGGAGTACCACTGGGTGCAACCAAAATGATTTCTGAGCCTATAATTGTTTGGTGCAAACCATGCCCCTATCTTGCGTCAAGATTACCACTATCTCCAAATGGGCTGAACCGAGCTTCCACTTGAGTCTCGTCACCTAGGAGTACCACTGGGTGCATCCAAAATGATTTCTGAGCCTATAGTTGTTTAGTGCAAACCGTGCACCTATCTTGCGTCAAGATTACCACTATCTCCAAATAGGCTGAACCGAGTTTCCACTTGAGTCTCGTCACCTAGAAGTACCACTAGGTGCATCCAAAATGATTTTTGAGCCGATAGTTGTTGGTGGAAACCGTGCACCTATCTTGCGTCAAGATTACCCCTATCTCCAAATGGACTGAATCGAGCTTCCACTTGAGCCTCATCACGTAGGAGTACCACCGGGTGTGTCCAAAACAATTTCTGAGCCTATGGTATATTTGGCGCAAACCGTGCACCTATCTTGCATCACGATTAGCACTATCTCCAAACGGATTGATCCAAGCTTGCACTTGAGTCTCGTGACCAAGTAGTACCACGGGGTGTGTCCAAAATGATTTCTGAGCCAATGGTATGTTTGGCGCAAACCGTGCACCTATCTTGCACTAACACTTACCCTATCTCTAAACGGACCATAAGGAGATTCCACATTACCCACGTCACCTTGTAGTTCCATCCGGTGCGTCCAAAATGATATTCGAGCCTCTAGTATGCTCGGTGCAAACCATGCACCTATCTTGCGTCAAGATTACCACTATCTCCAAATGGGCTCAACCGTGCTTCCACTTGAGTCTCGTCACCTAGGAGTACCACTAGGTGCATCCAAAATGATTTCTGAGCCTATAGCTGTTTGGTGCAAACCGTGCACCTATCTTGCGTAAAGATTACCACTATCTCCAAATGTGCTGAACCGAGCTTCCACTTGAGTCTCGTCACCTAGGAGTACCACTGGGTGCATCCAAAATGATTTCTGAGCCTATAGTTGTTTGGTGCAAACCATGCACCTATCTTGCGTCAAGATTACCACTATCTCCAAATGGGCTGAACCGAGCTTCCACTTGAGTCTCATCACCTAGGAGTACCACTAGGTGCATCCAAAATGATTTCTGAGCCCATAGTTGTTTGGTGCAAACCGTGCACCCATCTTGCATCAATATTACCACTATCTCCAAATGGACTAAATCGAGCTTCCACTTGAGCCTCATCACATAGGAGTACCACCGGGTGTGTCCAAAATAATTTCTGAGCCTATGGTATATTTGGCGCAAACCGTGCACCTATCTTGCATCAAGATTACCACTATCTCCAAATGGATTGAATCGAGCTTCCACTTGAGCCTCATCACGTAGGAGTACCACCGGGTGTGTTCAAAACAATTTCTGAGCCTATGGTATATTTGGCGCAAACCGTGCACCTATCTTGCATCAAGATTACCACTATCTCCAAACGGATTGAACCGAGCTTGCACTTGAGTCTCGTCACCATGGAGTGCCACGGGGTGTGTCCAAAATGATTTCTGAGCCAATGGTATGTTTGGCACAAACCGTGCACCTATCTTGCACTGACACTAACCCTATCTCTAAACAGACCAAAAGGAGATACCACATTAACCACGTCACCTAGTAGTTCCATCGGGTGTGTCCAAAATGATATTCGAACCTCTAGTATGCTCGGTGCAAACCATGCACCTATCTTGTGTCAAGGTTACCACTATCTCCAAATGGGCTGAACCGAGCTTCCACATGAGTCTCGTCACCTAGGAGTACCACTGGGTGCATCCAAAATGATTTCTGAGCCTATAGTTGTTTGGTGCAAACCATGCACCTATCTTGCGTCAAGATTACCCCTATCTCCAAATGGACTGAATCGAGCTTCCACTTGAGCCTCATCACGTAGGAGTACCACCGGGTGTGTCCAAAACAATTTCTGAGCCTATGGTATATTTGGCGCAAACCGTAAACCTATCTTGTATCAAGATTAGCACTATCTCCAAACGGATTGAACCGAGCTTGCACTTGAGTCTCGTCACCAAGGAGTACCACGGGGTGTGTCCAAAACGATTTCTGAGCCAATGGTATGTTTGGCGCAAACCGTGCACCTATCTTGCACTGACACTAACCCTATCTCTAAACGGACCAAAAGGAGATTCCACATTACCCACGTCACCTTGTAGTTCCATCCGGTGCGTCCAAAATGATATTCGAGCCTCTAGTATGCTCGGTGCAAACCATGCACCTATCTTGCGTCAAGATTACCACTATCTCCAAATGGGCTGAACCGAGCTTCCACTTGAGTCTCGTCACCTAGGAGTACCACTAGGTGCATCCAAAATGATTTCTGAGCCTATAGATGTTTGGTGCAAACCGTGCACCTATCTTGCGTAAAGATTACCACTATCTCCAAATGGACTTAATCGAGCTTCCACTTGAGCCTCATCACCTAGGAGTACCACCGGGTGTGTCCAAAACAATTTCTGAGCCTATAGTTGTTTGGTGCAAACCATGCACCTATCTTACGTCAAGGTTACCACTATCTCCAAATGGGCTGAACCGAGCTTCCACTTGAGTCTCATCACCTAGGAGTACCACCGGGTGTGTCCAAAACAATTTCTGAGCCTATGGTATATTTGGCGCAAATCGTAAACCTATCTTGTATCAAGATTAGCACTATCTCCAAACGGATTGAACCGAGCTTGCACTTGAGTCTCGTCACCAAGGAGTACCACGGGGTGTGTCCAAAACGATTTCTGAGCCAATGGTATGTTTGGCGCAAACCGTGCACCTATCTTGCACTGACACTAACCCTATCTCTAAACGGACCAAAAGGAGATTCCACATTACCCACGTCACCTTGTAGTTCCATCCGGTGCGTCCAAAATGATATTCGAGCCTCTAGTATGCTCGGTGCAAACCATGCACCTATCTTGCGTCAAGATTACCACTATCTCCAAATGGGCTGAACCGAGCTTCCACTTGAGTCTCGTCACCTAGGAGTACCACTAGGTGCATCCAAAATGATTTCTGAGCCTATAGATGTTTGGTGCAAACCGTGCACCTATCTTGCGTAAAGATTACCACTATCTCCAAATGGACTTAATCGAGCTTCCACTTGAGCCTCATCACCTAGGAGTACCACCGGGTGTGTCCAAAACAATTTCTGAGCCTATAGTTGTTTGGTGCAAACCATGCACCTATCTTGTGTCAAGGTTACCACTATCTCCGAATGGGCTGAACCGAGCTTCCACTTGAGTCTCGTCACCTAGGAGTACCACCGGGTGTGTCCAAAACAATTTCTGAGCCTATGGTATATTTGGCGCAAACCGTGCACCTATCTTGCATCAAGATTAGCACTATCTCCAAACGGATTGAACCGAGCTTGCACTTGAGTCTCCTCACCAAGGAGTACCACGGGGTGTGTCCAAAACGATTTCTGAGCCAATGGTATGTTTGGCGCAAACCGTGCACCTATCTTGCACTAACACTAACCCTATCTCTAAACGGACCAAAAGGAGATTCCACATTACCCACGTCACCTTGTAGTTCCATCCGGTGCATCCAAAATGATATTCGAGCCTCTAGTATGCTCGGTGCAAACCATGCACCTATCTTGCGTCAAGATTACCACTATCTCCAAATGGGCTGAACCGAGCTTCCACTTGAGTCTCGTCACCTAGGAGTACCACTGGGTGCATCCAAAATGATTTCTGAGCCTACAGTTGTTTGGTGCAAACCGTGCACCTATCTTGCGTCAAGATTACCCCTATCTCCAAATGGACTGAATCGAGCTTCCACTTGAGCCTCATCACGTAGGAGTACCACCGGGTGTGTCCAAAACAATTTCTGAGCCTATGGTATATTTAGCGCAAACCGTGCACCTATCTTGCATCACGATTAGCACTATCTCCAAACGGATTGAACCGAGCTTGCACTTGAGTCTCGTGACCAAGTAGTACCACGGGGTGTGTCCAAAACGATTTCTGAGCCAATGGTATGTTTGGCGCAAACCGTGCACCTATCTTGCACTAACACTTACCCTATCTCTAAACGGACCAAAAGGAGATTCCACATTACCCACGTCACCTTGTAGTTCCATCCGGTACGTCCAAAATGATATTCGAGCCTCTAGTATGCTCGGTGCAAACCATACCTATCTTGCGTCAAGATTATCACTATCTCCAAATGGGCTCAACCGAGCTTCCACTTGAGTCTCGTCACCTAGGAGTACCACTAGGTGCATCCAAAATGATTTCTGAGCCTATAGCTGTTTGGTGCAAACCGTGCACCTATCTTGCGTAAAGATTACCACTATCTCCAAATGTGCTGAACCGAGCTTCCACTTGAGTCTCGTCACCTAGGAGTACCACTGGGTGCATCCAATATGATTTCTGAGCCTATAGTTGTTTGGTGCAAACCATGCACCTATCTTGCGTCAAGATTACCACTATCTCCAAATGGGCTGAACCGAGCTTCCACTTGAGTCTCGTCACCTAGGAGTACCACTAGGTGCATCCAAAATGATTTCTGAGCCCATAGTTGTTTGGTGCAAACCGTGCACCCATCTTGCGTCAAGATTACCACTATCTCCAAATGGACTAAATCGAGCTTCCACTTGAGCCTCATCACATAGGAGTACCACCGGGTGTGTCCAAAATAATTTCTGAGCCTATGGTATATTTGGCGCAAACCGTGCACCTATCTTGCATCAAGATTACCACTATCTCCAAATGGATTGAATCGAGCTTCCACTTGAGCCTCATCACGTAGGAGTACCACCGGGTGTGTTCAAAACAATTTCTGAGCCTATGGTATATTTGGCGCAAACCGTGCACCTATCTTGCATCAAGATTACCACTATCTCCAAACGGATTGAACCGAGCTTGCACTTGAGTCTCGTCACCATGGAGTGCCACGGGGTGTGTCCAAAATGATTTCTGAGCCAATGGTATGTTTGGCACAAACCGTGCACCTATCTTGCACTGACACTAACCCTATCTCTAAACAGACCAAAAGGAGATACCACATTAACCACGTCACCTAGTAGTTCCATCGGGTGTGTCCAAAATGATATTCGAACCTCTAGTATGCTCGGTGCAAACCATGCACCTATCTTGCGTCAAGGTTACCACTATCTCCAAATGGGCTCAACCGTGCTTCCACTTGAGTCTCGTCACCTAGGAGTACCACTAGGTGCATCCAAAATGATTTCTGAGCCTATAGCTGTTTGGTGCAAACCGTGCACCTATCTTGCGTAAAGATTACCACTATCTCCAAATGTGCTGAACCGAGCTTCCACTTGAGTCTCGTCACCTAGGAGTACCACTGGGTGCATCCAAAATGATTTCTGAGCCTATAGTTGTTTGGTGCAAACCATGCACCTATCTTGCGTCAAGATTACCACTATCTCCAAATGGGCTGAACCGAGCTTCCACTTGAGTCTCATCACCTAGGAGTACCACTAGGTGCATCCAAAATGATTTCTGAGCCCATAGTTGTTTGGTGCAAACCGTGCACCCATCTTGCGTCAATATTACCACTATCTCCAAATGGACTAAATCGAGCTTCCACTTGAGCCTCATCACATAGGAGTACCACCGGGTGTGTCCAAAATAATTTCTGAGCCTATGGTATATTTGGCGCAAACCGTTCACCTATCTTGCATCAAGATTACCACTATCTCCAAATGGATTGAATCGAGCTTCCACTTGAGCCTCATCACGTAGGAGTACCACCGGGTGTGTTCAAAACAATTTCTGAGCCTATGGTATATTTGGCGCAAACCGTGCACCTATCTTGCATCAAGATTACCACTATCTCCAAATGGATTGAATCGAGCTTCCACTTGAGCCTCATCACGTAGGAGTACCACCGGGTGTGTTCAAAACAATTTCTGAGCCTATGGTATATTTGGCGCAAACCGTGCACCTATCTTGCATCAAGATTACCACTATCTCCAAACGGATTGAACCGAGCTTGCACTTGAGTCTCGTCACCATGGAGTGCCACGGGGTGTGTCCAAAATGATTTCTGAGCCAATGGTATGTTTGGCACAAACCGTGCACCTATCTTGCACTGACACTAACCCTATCTCTAAACAAACCAAAAGGAGATACCACATTAACCACGTCACCTAGTAGTTCCATCGGGTGTGTCCAAAATGATATTCGAACCTCTAGTATGCTCGGTGCAAACCATGCACCTATCTTGTGTCAAGGTTACCACTATCTCCAAATGGGCTGAACCGAGCTTCCACATGAGTCTCGTCACCTAGGAGTAACACTGGGTGCATCCAAAATGATTTCTGAGCCTATAGTTGTTTGGTGCAAACCATGCACCTATCTTGCGTCAAGATTACCACTATCTCCAAATGGGCTGAACCGAGCTTCCACTTGAGTCTCGTCACCTAGGACTACCACTAGGTGCATCCAAAATGATTTCTGAGCCTATAGTTGTTTGGTGCAAACCGTGCACCTACCTTGCGTCAAGATTACCACTATCTCCAAATGGACTGAATCGAGCTTCCACTTGAGCCTCATCACGTAGGAGTACCACCGGGTGTGTCCAAAACAATTTCTGAGCCTATGGTATATTTGGGGCAAACCGTAAACCTATCTTGTATCAAGATTAGCACTATCTCCAAACGGATTGAACCGAGCTTGCACTTGAGTCTCGTCACCAAGGAGTACCACGGGGTGTGTCCAAAACGATTTCTGAGCCAATGGTATGTTTGGCGCAAACCGTGCACCTATCTTGCACTGACACTAACCCTATCTCTAAACGGACCAAAAGGAGATTCCACATTACCCACGTCACCTTGTAGTTCCATCCGGTGCGTCCAAAATGATATTCGAGCCTCTAGTATGCTCGGTGCAAACCATGCACCTATCTTGCGTCAAGATTACCACTATCTCCAAATGGGCTGAACCGAGCTTCCACTTGAGTCTCGTCACCTAGGAGTACCACTAGGTGCATCCAAAATGATTTCTGAGCCTATAGATGTTTGGTGCAAACCGTGCACCTATCTTGCGTAAAGATTACCACTATCTCCAAATGGACTTAATCGAGCTTCCACTTGAGCCTCATCACCTAGGAGTACCACCGGGTGTGTCCAAAACAATTTCTGAGCCTATAGTTGTTTGGTGCAAACCATGCACCTATCTTACGTCAAGGTTACCACTATCTCCAAATGGGCTGAACCGAGCTTCCACTTGAGTCTCATCACCTAGGAGTACCACCGGGTGTGTCCAAAACAATTTCTGAGCCTATGGTATATTTGGCGCAAACCGTAAACCTATCTTGTATCAAGATTAGCACTATCTCCAAACGGATTGAACCGAGCTTGCACTTGAGTCTCGTCACCAAGGAGTACCACGGGGTGTGTCCAAAACGATTTCTGAGCCAATGGTATGTTTGGCGCAAACCGTGCACCTATCTTGCACTGACACTAACCCTATCTCTAAACGGACCAAAAGGAGATTCCACATTACCCACGTCACCTTGTAGTTCCATCCGGTGCGTCCAAAATGATATTCGAGCCTCTAGTATGCTCGGTGCAAACCATGCACCTATCTTGCGTCAAGATTACCACTATCTCCAAATGGGCTGAACCGAGCTTCCACTTGAGTCTCGTCACCTAGGAGTACCACTAGGTGCATCCAAAATGATTTCTGAGCCTATAGTTGTTTGGTGCAAACCATGCACCTATCTTGCGTCAAGATTACCACTATCTCCAAATGGGCTGAACCGAGCTTCCACTTGAGTCTCGTCACCTAGGACTACCACTAGGTGCATCCAAAATGATTTCTGAGCCTATAGTTGTTTGGTGCAAACCGTGCACCTACCTTGGGTCAAGATTACCACTATCTCCAAATGGACTGAATCGAGCTTCCACTTGAGCCTCATCACATAGGAGTACCACCGGGTGTGTCCAAAACAATTTCTGAGCCTATGGTATATTTGGGGCAAACCGTAAACCTATCTTGTATCAAGATTAGCACTATCTCCAAACGGATTGAACCGAGCTTGCACTTGAGTCTCGTCACCAAGGAGTACCACGGGGTGTGTCCAAAACGATTTCTGAGCCAATGGTATGTTTGGCGCAAACCGTGCACCTATCTTGCACTGACACTAACCCTATCTCTAAACGGACCAAAAGGAGATTCCACATTACCCACGTCACCTTGTAGTTCCATCCGGTGCGTCCCAAATGATATTCGAGCCTCTAGTATGCTCGGTGCAAACCATGCACCTATCTTGCGTCAAGATTACCACTATCTCCAAATGGGCTGAACCGAGCTTCCACTTGAGTCTCGTCACCTAGGAGTACCACTAGGTGCATCCAAAATGATTTCTGAGCCTATAGATGTTTGGTGCAAACCGTGCACCTATCTTGCGTAAAGATTACCACTATCTCCAAATGGACTTAATCGAGCTTCCACTTGAGCCTCATCACCTAGGAGTACCACCGGGTGTGTCCAAAACAATTTCTGAGCCTATAGTTGTTTGGTGCAAACCATGCACCTATCTTGCGTCAAGGTTACCACTATCTCCGAATGGGCTGAACCGAGCTTCCACTTGAGTCTCGTCACCTAGGAGTACCACCGGGTGTGTCCAAAACAATTTCTGAGCCTATGGTATATTTGGCGCAAACCGTGCACCTATCTTGCATCAAGATTAGCACTATCTCCAAACGGATTGAACCGAGCTTGCACTTGAGTCTCCTCACCAAGGAGTACCACGGGGTGTGTCCAAAACGATTTCTGAGCCAATGGTATGTTTGGCGCAAACCGTGCACCTATCTTGCACTGACACTAACCCTATCTCTAAACGGACCAAAAGGAGATTCCACATTACCCACGTCACCTTGTAGTTCCATCCGGTGCATCCAAAATGATATTCGAGCCTCTAGTATGCTCGGTGCAAACCATGCACCTATCTTGCGTCAAGATTACCACTATCTCCAAATGGGCTGAACCGAGCTTCCACTTGAGTCTCGTCACCTAGGAGTACCACTGGGTGCATCCAAAATGATTTCTGAGCCTACAGTTGTTTGGTGCAAACCGTGCACCTATCTTGCGTCAAGATTACCCCTATCTCCAAATGGACTGAATCGAGCTTCCACTTGAGCCTCATCACGTAGGAGTACCACCGGGTGTGTCCAAAACAATTTCTGAGCCTATGGTATATTTAGCGCACACCGTGCACCTATCTTGCATCACGATTAGCACTATCTCCAAACGGATTGAACCGAGCTTGCACTTGAGTCTCGTGACCAAGTAGTACCACGGGGTGTGTCCAAAACGATTTCTGAGCCAATGGTATGTTTGGCGCAAACCGTGCACCTATCTTGCACTAACACTTACCCTATCTCTAAACGGACCAAAAGGAGATTCCACATTACCCACGTCACCTTGTAGTTCCATCCGGTACGTCCAAAATGATATTCGAGCCTCTAGTATGCTCGGTGCAAACCATACCTATCTTGCGTCAAGATTACCACTATCTCCAAATGGGCTCAACCAAGCTTCCACTTGAGTCTCGTCACCTAGGAGTACCACTAGGTGCATCCAAAATGATTTCTGAGCCTATAGCTGTTTGGTGCAAACCGTGCACCTATCTTGCGTAAAGATTACCACTATCTCCAAATGTGCTGAACCGAGCTTCCACTTGAGTCTCGTCACCTAGGAGTACCACTGGGTGCATCCAATATGATTTCTGAGCCTATAGTTGTTTGGTGCAAACCATGCACCTATCTTGCGTCAAGATTACCACTATCTCCAAATGGGCTGAACCGAGCTTCCACTTGAGTCTCGTCACCTAGGAGTACCACTAGGTGCATCCAAAATGATTTCTGAGCCCATAGTTGTTTGGTGCAAACCGTGCACCCATCTTGCGTCAAGATTACCACTATCTCCAAATGGACTAAATCAAGCTTCCACTTGAGCCTCATCACATAGGAGTACCACCGGGTGTGTCCAAAATAATTTCTGAGCCTATGGTATATTTGGCGCAAACCGTGCACCTATCTTGCATCAAGATTACCACTATCTCCAAATGGATTGAATCGAGCTTCCACTTGAGCCTCATCACGTAGGAGTACCACCGGGTGTGTTCAAAACAATTTCTGAGCCTATGGTATATTTGGCGCAAACCGTGCACCTATCTTGCATCAAGATTACCACTATCTCCAAACGGATTGAACCGAGCTTGCACTTGAGTCTCGTCACCATGGAGTGCCACGGGGTGTGTCCAAAATGATTTCTGAGCCAATGGTATGTTTGGCACAAACCGTGCACCTATCTTGCACTGACACTAACCCTATCTCTAAACAGACCAAAAGGAGATACCACATTAACCACGTCACCTAGTAGTTCCATCGGGTGTGTCCAAAATGATATTCGAACCTCTAGTATGCTCGGTGCAAACCATGCACCTATCTTGCGTCAAGGTTACCACTATCTCCAAATGGGCTGAACCGAGCTTCCACATGAGTCTCGTCACCTAGGAGTACCACTGGGTGCATCCAAAATGATTTCTGAGCCTATAGTTGTTTGGTGCAAACCATGCACCTATCTTGCGTCAAGATTACCACTATCTCCAAATGGGCTGAACCGAGCTTCCACTTGAGTCTCGTCACCTAGGAGTACCACTAGGTGCATCCAAAATGATTTCTGAGCCTATAGATGTTTGGTGCAAACCGTGCACCTATCTTGCGTAAAGATTACCACTATCTCCAAATGGACTTAATCGAGCTTCCACTTGAGCCTCATCACCTAGGAGTACCACCGGGTGTGTCCAAAACAATTTCTGAGCCTATAGTTGTTTGGTGCAAACCATGCACCTATCTTGCGTCAAGGTTACCACTATCTCCGAATGGGCTGAACCGAGCTTCCACTTGAGTCTCGTCACCTAGGAGTACCACCGGGTGTGTCCAAAACAATTTCTGAGCCTATGGTATATTTGGCGCAACCCGTGCACCTATCTTGCATCAAGATTAGCACTATCTCCAAACGGATTGAACCGAGCTTGCACTTGAGTCTCCTCACCAAGGAGTACCACGGGGTGTGTCCAAAACGATTTCTGAGCCAATGGTATGTTTGGCGCAAACCGTGCACCTATCTTGCACTGACACTAACCCTATCTCTAAACGGACCAAAAGGAGATTCCACATTACCCACGTCACCTTGTAGTTCCATCCGGTGCATCCAAAATGATATTCGAGCCTCTAGTATGCTCGGTGCAAACCATGCACCTATCTTGCGTCAAGATTACCACTATCTCCAAATGGGCTGAACCGAGCTTCCACTTGAGTCTCGTCACCTAGGAGTACCACTGGGTGCATCCAAAATGATTTCTGAGCCTACAGTTGTTTGGTGCAAACCGTGCACCTATCTTGCGTCAAGATTACCCCTATCTCCAAATGGACTGAATCGAGCTTCCACTTGAGCCTCATCACGTAGGAGTACCACCGGGTGTGTCCAAAACAATTTCTGAGCCTATGGTATATTTAGCGCAAACCGTGCACCTATCTTGCATCACGATTAGCACTATCTCCAAACGGATTGAACCGAGCTTGCACTTGAGTCTCGTGACCAAGTAGTACCACGGGGTGTGTCCAAAACGATTTCTGAGCCAATGGTATGTTTGGCGCAAACCGTGCACCTATCTTGCACTAACACTTACCCTATCTCTAAACGGACCAAAAGGAGATTCCACATTACCCACGTCACCTTGTAGTTCCATCCGGTACGTCCAAAATGATATTCGAGCCTCTAGTATGCTCGGTGCAAACCATACCTATCTTGCGTCAAGATTACCACTATCTCCAAATGGGCTCAACCAAGCTTCCACTTGAGTCTCGTCACCTAGGAGTACCACTAGGTGCATCCAAAATGATTTCTGAGCCTATAGCTGTTTGGTGCAAACCGTGCACCTATCTTGCGTAAAGATTACCACTATCTCCAAATGGGCTGAACCGAGCTTCCACTTGAGTCTCGTCACCTAGGACTACCACTAGGTGCATCCAAAATGATTTCTGAGCCTATAGTTGTTTGGTGCAAACCGTGCACCTACCTTGCGTCAAGATTACCACTATCTCCAAATGGGCTGAACCGAGCTTCCACTTGAGTCTCGTCACCTAGGAGTACCACTAGGTGCATCCAAATGATTTCTGAGCCCATAGTTGTTTGGTGCAAACCGTGCACCCATCTTGCGTCAATATTACCACTATCTCCAAATGGACTAAATCGAGCTTCCACTTGAGCCTCATCACATAGGAGTACCACCGGGTGTGTCCAAAATAATTTCTGAGCCTATGGTATATTTGGCGCAAACCGTGCACCTATCTTGCATCAAGATTACCACTATCTCCAAATGGATTGAATCGAGCTTCCACTTGAGCCTCATCACGTAGGAGTACCACCGGGTGTGTTCAAAACAATTTCTGAGCCTATGGTATATTTGGCGCAAACCGTAAACCTATCTTGTATCAAGATTACCACTATCTCCAAACGGATTGAACCGAGCTTGCACTTGAGTCTCGTCACCAAGGAGTACCACGGGGTGTGTCCAAAACGATTTCTGAGCCAATGGTATGTTTGGCGCAAACCGTGCACCTATCTTGCACTGACACTAACCCTATCTCTAAATGGACTAAAAGGAGATTCCACATTACCCACGTCACCTTGTAGTTCCATCCGGTGCATCCAAAATAATATTCGAGCCTCTAGTATGCTCGGTGCAAACCATGCACCTATCTTGCGTCAAGATTACCACTATCTCCAAATGGGCTGAACCGAGCTTCCACTTGAGTCTCGTCACCTAGGAGTACCACTGGGTGCATCCAATATGATTTCTGAGCCTATAGTTGTTTGGTGCAAACCATGCACCTATCTTGCGTCAAGATTACCACTATCTCCAAATGGGCTGAACCGAGCTTCCACTTGAGTCTCGTCACCTAGGAGTACCACTAGGTGCATCCAAATGATTTCTGAGCCCATAGTTGTTTGGTGCAAACCGTGCACCCATCTTGCGTCAATATTACCACTATCTCCAAATGGACTAAATCGAGCTTCCACTTGAGCCTCATCACATAGGAGTACCACCGGGTGTGTCCAAAATAATTTCTGAGCCTATGGTATATTTGGCGCAAACCGTGCACCTATCTTGCATCAAGATTACCACTATCTCCAAATGGATTGAATCGAGCTTCCACTTGAGCCTCATCACGTAGGAGTACCACCGGGTGTGTTCAAAACAATTTCTGAGCCTATGGTATATTTGGCGCAAACCGTGCACCTATCTTGCATCAACATTACCACTATCTCCAAACGGATTGAACCGAGCTTGCACTTGAGTCTCGTCACCATGGAGTGCCACGGGGTGTGTCCAAAATGATTTCTGAGCCAATGGTATGTTTGACACAAACCGTGCACCTATCTTGCACTGACACTAACCCTATCTCTAAACAGACCAAAAGGAGATACCACATTAACCACGTCACCTAGTAGTTCCATCGGGTGTGTCCAAAATGATATTCGAACCTCTAGTATGCTCGGTGCAAACCATGCACCTATCTTGCGTCAAGGTTACCACTATCTGCAAATGGGCTAAACCGAGCTTCCACATGAGTCTCGTCACCTAGGAGTACCACTGGGTGCATCCAAAATGATTTCTGAGCCTATAGTTGTTTGGTGCAAACCATGCACCTATCTTGCGTCAAGATTACCACTATCTCCAAGTGGGCTGAACCGAGCTTCCACTTGAGTCTCGTCACCTAGGACTACCACTAGGTGCATCCAAAATGATTTCTGAGCCTATAGTTGTTTGGTGCAAACCGTGCACCTACCTTGCGTCAAGATTACCACTATCTCCAAATGGACTGAATCGAGCTTCCACTTGAGCCTCATCACGTAGGAGTACCACCGGGTGTGTCCAAAACAATTTCTAAGCCTATGGTATATTTGGCGCAAACCGTAAACCTATCTTGTATCAAGATTAGCACTATCTCCAAACGGATTGAACCGAGCTTGCACTTGAGTCTCGTCACCAAGGAGTACCACGGGGTGTGTCCAAAATGATTTCTGAGCCAATGGTATGTTTGGCGCAAACCGTGCACCTATCTTGCACTGACACTAACCCTATCTCTAAATGGACTAAAAGGAGATTCCACATTACCCACGTCACCTTGTAGTTCCATCCGGTGCGTCCAAAATAATATTCGAGCCTCTAGTATGCTCGGTGCAAACCATGCACCTATCTTGCGTCAAGATTACCACTATCTCCAAATGGGCTGAACCGAGCTTCCACTTGAGTCTCGTCACCTAGGAGTACCACTAGGTGCATCCAAAATGATTTCTGAGCCTATAGCTGTTTGGTGCAAACCGTGCACCTATCTTGCGTAAAGATTACCACTATCTCCAAATGGACTTAATCGAGCTTCCACTTGAGCCTCATCACCTAGGAGTACCACCGGGTGTGTCCAAAACAATTTCTGAGCCTATAGTTGTTTGGTGCAAACCATGCACCTATCTTGCGTCAAGGTTACCACTATCTCCAAATGGGCTGAACCGAGCTTCCACTTGAGTCTCGTCACCTAGGAGTACCACTGGGTGCATCCAATATGATTTCTGAGCCTATAGTTGTTTGGTGCAAACCATGCACCTATCTTGCGTCAAGATTACCACTATCTTCAAATGGGCTGAACCGAGCTTCCACTTGAGTCTCGTCACCTAGGAGTACCACTAGGTGCATCCAAAATGATTTCTGAGCCCATAGTTGTTTGGTGCAAACCGTGCACCCATCGTGCGTCAATATTACCACTATCTCCAAATGGACTAAATCGAGCTTCCACTTGAGCCTCATCACATAGGAGTACCACCAGGTGTGTCCAAAATAATTTCTGAGCCTATGGTATATTTGGCGCAAACCGTGCACCTATCTTGCATCAAGATTACCACTATCTCCAAATGGATTGAATCAAGCTTCCACTTGAGCCTCATCACGTAGGAGTACCACCGGGTGTGCTCAAAACAATTTCTGAGCCTATGGTATATTTGGCGCAAACCGTGCACCTATCTTGCATCAACATTACCACTATCTCCAAACGGATTGAACCGAGCTTGCACTTGAGTCTCGTCACCATGGAGTACCACGGGGTGTGTCCAAAATGATTTCTGAGCCAATGGTATGTTTGGCACAAACCGTGCACCTATCTTGCACTGACACTAACCCTATCTCTAAATAGACCAAAAGGAGATACCACATTAACCACGTCACCTAGTAGTTCCATTGGGTGTGTCCAAAATGATATTCGAACCTCTAGTATGCTCGGTGCAAACCATGCACCTATCTTGCGTCAAGGTTACCACTATCTGCAAATGAGCTGAACCGAGCTTCCACATGAGTCTCGTCACCTAGGAGTACCACTGGGTGCATCCAAAATGATTTCTGAGCCTATAGTTGTTTGGTGCAAACCATGCACCTATCTTGCGTCAAGATTACCACTATCTCCAAGTGGGCTGAACCGAGCTTCCACTTGAGTCTCGTCACCTAGGACTACCACAAGGTGCATCCAAAATGATTTCTGAGCCTATAGTTGTTTGGTGCAAACCGTGCACCTACCTTGCGTCAAGATTACCACTATCTCCAAATGGACTGAATCGAGCTTCCACTTGAGCCTCATCACGTAGGAGTACCACCGGGTGTTTTCAAAACAATTTCTGAGCCTATGGTATATTTGGCGCAAACCGTACACCTATCTTGCATCAAGATTAGCACTATCTCCAAACGGATTGAACCGAGCTTGCACTTGAGTCTCCTCACCAAGGAGTACCACGGGGTGTGTCCAAAACGATTTCTGAGGCAATGGTATGTTTGGCGCAAACCGTGCACCTATCTTGCACTGACACTAACCCTATCTCTAAACGGACCAAAAGGAGATTCCACATTACCCACGTCACCTTGTAGTTCCATCCGGTGCGTCCAAAATGATATTCGAGCCTCTAGTATGCTCGGTGCAAACCATGCACCTATCTTGCGTCAAGATTACCACTATCTCCAAATGGGCTGAACCGAGCTTCCACTTGAGTCTCGTCACCTAGGAGTACCACTAGGTGCATCCAAAATGATTTCTGAGCCTATAGTTGTTTGGTGCAAACCGTGCACCTATCTTGCGTCAAGATTACCACTATCTCCAAATGGGCTGAACCGAGTTTCCACTTGACTCTCGTCACCTAGAAGTACCACTAGGTGCATCCAAAATGATTTTTGAGCCGATAGTTGTTGGTGCAAACCGTGCACCTATCTTGCGTCAAGATTACCCCTATCTCCAAATGGACTGAATCGAGCTTCCACTTGAGCCTCATCACGTAGGAGTACCACCGGGTGTGTCAAAAACAATTTCTGAGCCTATGGTATATTTGGCGCAAACCGTGCACCTATCTTGCATCACGATTAGCACTATCTCCAAACGGATTGAACCGAGCTTGCACTTGAGTCTCGTGACCAAGTAGTACCACGGGGTGTGTCCAAAATGATTTCTGAGCCAATGGTATGTTTGGCGCAAACCGTGCACCTATCTTGCACTGACACTAACCCTATCTCTAAATGGACCAAAAGGAGATTCTACATTACCCACGTCACCTTGTAGTTCCATCCGGTGCGTCCAAAATGATATTCAAGCCTCTAGTATGCTCGGTGCAAACCATGCACCAATCTTGCGTCAAGATTACCACTATCTCCAAATGGGCTGAACCGAGCTTCCACTTGAGTCTCGTCACCTAGGAGTACCACTAGGTGCATCCAAAATGATTTCTGAGCCTATAGCTGTTTGGTGCAAACCGTGCACCTATCTTGTGTAAAGATTACCACTGTCTCCAAATGGACTGAATCGAGCTTCCACTTGAACCTCATCACCTAGGAGTACCACCAGGTGTGTCCAAAACAATTTCTGAGCCTATAGTTGTTTGGTGCAAACCATGCACCTATCTTGCGTCAAGGTTACCACTATCTCCACATGTGTTGAACCGAGCTTCCACTTGAGTCTCGTCACGTAGGAGTACCACTGGGTGCATCCAATATGATTTCTGAGCCTATAGTTGTTTGGTGCAAACCATGCACCTATCTTGCGTCAAGATTACCACTATCTCCAAATTTGCTGAACCGAGCTTCCACTTGAGTCTCGTCACCTAGGAGTACCGCTAGGTGCATCCAAAATGATTTCTGAGCCCATAGTTGTTTGGTGCAAACCGTGCACCCATCTTGCGTCAAGATTACCACTATCTCCAAATGGACTAAATCGAGCTTCCACTTGAGCCTCATCACATAGGAGTACCACCGGGTGTGTCCAAAATAATTTCTGAGCCTATGGTATATTTGGCGCAAACCGTGCACCTATCTTGCATCAAGATTACCACTATCTCCAAACGGATTGAACCGAGCTTGCACTTGAGTCTCGTCACCATGGAGTACCACGGGGTGTGTCCAAAATGATTTCTGAGCCAATGGTATGTTTGGCACAAACTGTGCTCCTATCTTGCACTTACACTAACCCTATCTCTAAAAAGATCAAAAGGAGATACCACATTAACCACGTCACCTAGTAGTTCCATCGGGTGTGTCCAAAATGATATTCGAACCTCTAGTATGCTCGGTGCAAACCATGCACCTATCTTGCGTCAAGGTTACCACTATCTCCAAATGGGCTGAACCGAGCTTCCACATGAGTCTCGTCACCTAGGAGTACCACTGGGTGCATCCAAAATGATTTCTGAGCCTATGGTTGTTTGGTGCAAACCATGCACCTATCTTGCGTCAAGATTACCACTATCTCCAAATGGGCTGAACCGAGCTTCCACTTGAGTCTCGTCACCTAGGACTACCACTAGGTGCATCCAAAATGATTTCTGAGCCTATAGTTGTTTGGTGCAAACCGTGTACCTACCTTGCGTCAAGATTACCACTATCTCCAAATGGACTGAATCGAGCTTCCACTTGAGCCTCTGATGAGGACATCATTGACTCAAATATGACCATGTCAACCACTTCTATACCAAAGGTGCAACCATTCTATATGAGGCTTATCATTGATGCATTTGATGAATTGGTGCTCCACCATAAAATGTGTATATTTTCATTTTCAGAATTACTTACATGGATCAAGGAAAGGTTTGATTGCATATGGAAAGCATGGAAGGTTAATGAAGTTGATTGGGGACCAAATCCAAGTATTCCCAACGTCCTGCACCTGGACACCACGTCACTTTTGGTCCAAGGAAAGAAAGAGATCAAATCCAACACGTTTTGGGGCTGGATTCGGACTCCAGGACAGCTCCAACTTGTGATATTCACCACGGTCGCATACGGACTCGGATTGGGACGTTCTAGCACTTTTTGGAAAGCTTATCAAGTCTATTTTCCAACGGATCTGGACTCATGGCTATATCTTATTCGATGCTTCCGCAATCGTCATTTCAACGCCGGGGCCTTTTCTGCCTTTGGTGCTGTGTCACCCTATTTTGGGCTGATGGCCCATGTATCAAGTTGGGTTCATTAGGGACGTGTCCTAGGGTTGGAGAACGACCCCAACACCCCCTGGTCGTTCCCCTAGGTATTAATAAGGATTAGAGCCACCACAAACAGATGGGGTTTTGTTTTGTTGAAAGTTTAGCCATTGCTACTTCCTTGTAGACGCGTGTGTCAACTAGACCATCCGTTCTACTCGATTCAGAACCCCAACTTTGTGATTTCAGATTGGTTTTCATCTCCATATTTGCAATTGAGTTGCTTGTTCTACTTGTTCTTGCTTGTTCCTCGATTGCTTGCAGGAATTACCCTAGTGGTTTGGTTGATCGTGTTCCACAAGATCGCGACGACTGTTGGAGGTGGTGTATCAGTTGCTAAGGCGCAGCATCCTTGGATGGTTGTAGTCGGGCCGTGAACGTCATCTCCATCCCCAAATCGAGTTATCCACCTTCTCTCATCGAAAGATCAGGATTCACCCTAGCGGGTTCATATCAGTTGGTATCAGAGCCAGGTTGATCGGTGAGAGACTTCTAGTTCTTTGCTGTTTTTAATCTCCTATGGTCCAGAAAAAGCCAAAACAAAATTAGTAGATTAGTTCTTCATAATCCCAAAACCCCTCTGAGCTTAATACTATTACTGCTTAGTTAGGGCTTATTGAATTAACGGTTGCATCATCGTGCAAGTTGCTGGTCTTAGCGTCTAGTCGTTTAGAGTTTCGAGTTCTAGTCACGTTTCTGTCACCATCGCAGATTTGAGTTTATTTGTTTCTCTCTAGGAATCCGAGTGGATTTTCAAATTCCTTTGTTTTGTTTACCACCATTATCCTAGCCACGTCCTTGGAGGTTTCATCCACGTCCATATTTCCATCTACAAAAAGGAAATCCAACAAGATCAAGATAGAATTCGATTCAGAGTCCTGTTTTATCTTGAAAACAAAAGCACCATATTTCCTTTGTCAGGAGTCTGAATAGGGAGTTTAAATACAATCTAGAAAGCTTAACTTGTCCTCTTTCCAACGGATCAGAGCTTGGTCCCAAATTCATTCTGAGCGCTTCGCAATTGCCCTGGAGATTTGCGCGTCTGCTGGTTTTGCAAAACAACCACTTGTTTCACTTTGCTACTGAATCACCCTTCCCAAGGAAACATTTAATTGCTGTAAGTAGCTTATTATTTCTTGTTGCAAAATTTCTGTTTTGTGCTAGTTGAGAAAAAAAACAGAAAAAAAGACAGAAAGAAAGAAAAGAAAGAAAGAAAAGAAAGACAGAAAGAAAGAAATAAAAGAAAGAGAAAGAAGAAGAGAAGAGTTTTTCTTTTGTTGTTATTCCTGTCCTTGTGATCCTTCTTTGCTGCTGCTCAGTGACTTCTTTTGTGTCCAGGCTCGCGTCTCTAGCATGTACTAGCCTAGGACCAGCATAATAACGTCGTTGAGCATTTGTTCAATTTGATTGCAACTAACGTGGTTCTAGTACTTCCTTGCTTTAGCCCACCTATAGCTCCACATATTTCGACTACAGCTTGACACGTGTTGTTGTTGCGGCACCGATACACTTCACTCCACGGTTGTAGACTTGTTGGTTGCCGTCACCTCCTGTTTGGCTTGGTAAGAACTTGTAAGGGCTTGTTTTAACAAGTTGAGTTTGAGAGAATTACATCTGACACATCCTAGTAGTTGATAGGAGGATACATATTATTTTTGTGTTTCTTGTTTTCTACTAATCATGGCAGGTGATATGGAGATTTTTGAGCTGTTGAAACTAGACCCTCATATTCAGGATGTCATTCAACACTTGCCATTATATGATGGTAAGTTTGATCCTCAAGCTTACATTGATTGGGAGTTAAAAGTAGACAATGAATTTGATGAGCATGACCTATCCGAGAAACAAAAGATTTGTATTGCCTCTAATATTTTGATTGAAAATGCTTTGCTAGAATGGAAACACATTTGTAGGCACATCAAAGTTCCAGAATCTTGGAAAGACTTCAAATTTCTTTTTAGAGATGCATTCGTTCCTGCATATTATGTTGATTATTTGCTTGCAAAATTAGACAACTTGAAGCAGGGTAGCAAGACTGTGAAACAATACTACCATAATTTTAAGATTTGTATCATGTTTGGTGGATTGGATGAATGCATGGAAGATGTTATGAGTAGATTCATGAAAGGGCTCAATTCTGAAATTCGAACCTTATTAATTAGCAAATCATATTGCCATATTGGTCAATTGTTTTGTCTGGCTCTTAATGCTGAAAAAGATATTCTATTATCTGTGAATACTTGCCAGAATGATGTGACCCATAATGTCCAAAATTTGTCCACTCTGCATGCTAATGAAGAGCAACAAATAGTGGAACCCACTACTGATTTTCCTTTGTCACAAAATGAATTACTCACGGTTCCTTGTGATAAAGAGGAGTTGTGTGTTGATGATTCTTTTACTCCTATGCCACAAGTAGCAAATAAGTGTGATACTTTTGGTTTGGAACCATACAAATGTGCTGAAGATAAACTTTTTCATCCTATTACATGTGCACAAGATGAACTGAATTTGTTGTCCTCTTTAAATACTTTGGGTTATATTGAATTTGATATTCTGTGTAATCTAAATTGTCTAAAAGAGAAACTTAAATTTGATTCTATTTTGTCAAGTTTTAATCATTGTTCACTTCATGCAATTGGCAAATATGACAACAAAGGAGAATATTTGGTGCATAAAGTTTATATTTGCGCTAATCTGAAATATCCTTTTCGGCCACAATACCATGATCAAATTGAGGGCTGCACTAACACTAATGATGTCTTGCAAAGTTTTTCTAGTTTTTCCCAAATGCAACAGGATAAATATCAAGAAGGGGAGCACGGTTCACTTTTACCTACAACACATCCTCCAACAAAGGTCAAACCGAGGACGGTTTGCTGTCAAGAAGGGGAGAATGATGAGGACATCATTGACTCTAATATGACCATGTCAACCACTTCTATACCAAAGGTGCAACCATTCTATATGAGGCTTATCATTGATGCATTTGATGAATTGGTGCTCCACCATAAAATGTGTATATTTTCATTTTCAGAATTGCTTACATGGATCAAGGAAAGGTTTGATTGCATATGGAAAGCATGGAAGGTTAATGAAGTTGATTGGGGACCAAATCCAAGTATTCCCAACGTCCTGCACCTGGACACCACGTCACTTTTGGTCCAAGGAAAGAAAGAGATCAAGTCCAACACGTTTTGGGGCTGGATTCGGACTCCAGGACAGCTCCAACTTGTGATGTTCACCACGGTCGCATACGGACTCGGATTGGGACGTTCTAGCACTTTTTGGAAAGCTTATCAAGTCTATTTGCCAACGGATCTGGACTCATGGCTATATCTTATTCGATGCTTCCGCAATCGTCATTTCAACGCCGGGGCCTTTTCTGCCTTTGGTGCTGTGTCACCCTATTTTGGGCTGATGGCCCATGTATCAAGTTGGGTTCATTAGGGACGTGTCCTAGGGTTGGAGAACGACCCCAACACCCCCTGGTCGTTCCCCTAGGTATTAATAAGGATTAGAGCCACCACAAACAGATGGGGTTTTGTTTTGTTGAAAGTTTAGCCATTGCTACTTCCTTGTAGACGCGTGTGTCGACTAGACCATCCGTTCTACTCGATTCAGAACCCCAACTTTATGATTTCAGATTGGTTTTCATCAAATATGGAGATGAAAACCAATCTGAAATCACAAAGTTGGGGTTCTGAATCGAGTAGAACGGATGGTCTAGTCGACACACGCGTCTACAAGAAAGTAGCAATGGCTAAACTTTCAACAAAACAAAACCCGATCTGTTTGTGGCGGCTCTAATCCTTATTAATACCTAGGGGAATGACCAGGGGGTGTTGGGGTCGTTCTCCAACCCTAGGACACGTCCCTAATGAACCCAACTTGATACATGGGCCATCAGCCCAAAATAGGGTGACACAGCACCAAAGACAGAAAAGGCCCCGACGTTGAAACGACGATTGTGGAAGCATCAGATAAGATATAGCCATGATTTCAGATCCGTTGGAAAATAGACTTGATAAGCTTTCGAAAAAGTGCTAGAACGTCCCAATCCGAGTCCGTATGCGACCGTGGTGAACATCACAAGTTTGAGCTGTCCTGGAGTCCGAATCCAGCCCCAAAACGTGTTGGATTTGATCTCTTTCTTTCCTTGGACCAAAAGTGACGTGGTGTCCAGGTGGAGGACGTTGGGAATACTTGGATTTGGTCCCCAATCAACTTCATTAACCTTCCATGTTTTCCATATGCAATCAAACCTTTCCTTGATCCATGTAAGTAATTCTGAAAATGAAAATATACACATTTTATGGTGGAGCACCAATTCATCAAATGCATCAATGATAAGCCTCATATAGAATGGTTGCACCTTTGATATAGAAGTGGTTGACATGGTCATATTTGAGCCAATGATGTCCTCATCATTCTCCCCTTCTTGACAGCAAACTGTCCTCGGTTTGACCTTTGTTGGAGGATGTGTTGTAGGTAAAAGTGAACCGTGCTCCCCTTCTTGATATTTATCCTGTTGCATTTGGGAAAAACTAGAAAAACTTTGCAAGACATCATTAGTGTTAGTGCAGCCCTCAATTTGATCATGGTATTGTGGCCCAAAAGGATATTTCAGATTAGAGCAAATATAAACTTTATGCACCAAATATTCTCCTTTGTTGTCATATTTGCCAATTGCATGAAGCGAACAATGATTAAAACTTGGCAAAATAGAATCAAATTTAAGTTTCTCTTTTAGACAATTTGGATTACACAGAATATGAAATTCAATATAACCCAAAGTATTTAAAGAGGACAACAAATTCAGTTCATCTTGTGCACATGTAATAGGATGAAAAAGCTTATCTTCAGCACATTTGTATGGTTCCAAACCAAAAGTATCACACTTATTTGCTACTTGTGGCATAGGAGTAAAAGAATCATCAACACACAAGGAACCGTGAGTAATTCATTTTGTGACAAAAGAAAATCAGTAGTGGGTTCCACTATTTGTTGCTCTTCATTAGCATGCAGAGTGGACAAATTTTGGACATTATGGGTCACATCATTCTGGCAAGTATTCACAGATAATAGAATCTCTTTTTCAGCATTGAGAGCCAGACAAAACAATTGACCAATATGGTAATATGATTTGCTAATTAATAAGGTTCGAATTTCAGAATTGAGCCCTCTCATGAATCTACTCATAACATCTTCCATGCATTCATCCAATCCACCAAACATGATACAAATCTTAAAATTATGGTAGTATTGTTTCACAGTCTTGCTACCCTGCTTCAAGTTGTCTAATTTTGCAAGCAAATAATCAACATAATATGCAGGAACGAATGCATCTCTAAAAAGAAATTTGAAGTCTTTCCAAGATTCTGGAACTTTGATGTGCCTACAAATGTGTTTCCATTCGAGCAAAGCATATTCAATCAAAATATTAGAGGCAATACAAATCTTTTGTTTCTCGGATAGGTCATGCTCATCAAATTCATTGTCTACTTTTAACTCCCAATCAATGTAAGCTTGAGGATCAAACTTACCATCATATAATGGCAAGTGTTGAATGACATCCTGAATATGAGGGTCTAGTTTCAACAGCTCAACAATCTCCATATCACCTGCCATGATTAGTAGAAAACAAGAAACACAAAAATAATATGTATCCTCCTATCAACTACTAGGATGTGTCAGATGTAATTCTCTCAAACTCAACTTGTTAAAACAAGCCCTTACAAGTTCTTACCAAGCCAAACAGGAGGTGACGGCAACCAACAAGTCTACAACCGTGAAGTGAAGTGTATCGGTGCCGCAACAACAACACCTGTCAAGCTATAGTCGAAATATGTGGAGCTATAGGTGGGCTAAAGCAAGGAAGTACTAGAACCACGTTAGTTGCAAGCAAATTGAACAAACGCTCAACGACGTTATTATGCTGGTCCTAGGCTAGTACATGCTAGAGACGCGAGCCTGGACACAAAAGAAGTCACTGAGCAGCAGCAAAGAAGGATCACAAGGACAGGAATAACAACAAAAGAAAAACTCTTCTCTTCTTCTTTCTCTTTCTTTTATTTCTTTCTTTCTGTCTTTCTTTTCTTTCTTTCTTTTCTTTCTTTCTGTCTTTTTTTCTGTTTTTTTTCTCAACTAGCACAAAACAGAAATTTTGCAACAAGAAATAACAAGCTACTTACAGCAATTAAATGTTTCCTTGGGAAGGGTGATTCAGTAGCAAAGTGAAACAAGTGGTTGTTTTGCAAAACCAACAGACGCGCAAATCTCCAGGGCAATTGCGAAGCGCTCAGAATGAATTTGGGACCAAGCTCTGATCCGTTGGAAAGAGGACAAGTTAAGCTTTCTAGATTGTATTTAAACTCCCTATTCAGACTCCTGACAAAGGAAATATGGTGCTTTTGTTTTCAAGATAAAACAGGACTCCGAATCGAATTCTATCTTGATCTTGTTGGATTTCCTTTTTGTAGATGGAAATATGGACGTGGATGAAACCTCCAAGGACGTGGCTAGGATAATGGTGGTAAACAAAACAAAGGAATTTGAAAATCCACTCGGATTCCTAGAGAGAAACAAATAAACTCAAATCTGCGATGGTGACAGAAACGTGACTAGAACTCGAAACTCTAAACGACCAGACGCTAAGACCAGCAACTTGCACGACGATGCAACCGTTAATTCAATAAGCCCTAACTAAGCAGTAATAGTATTAAGCTCAAAGAGGTTTTGCGATTATGAAGAACTAATCTACTAATTTTGTTTTGGCTTTTTCTGGACCATAGGAGATTAAAAACAGCAAAGAACTAGAAGTCTCTCACCGATCAACCTTGCTCTGATTACCAACTGATATGAACCCGCTAGGGTGAATCCTGATCTTTCGATGAGAGAAGGTGGATAACTCGATTTGGGGATGGAGATGACGTTCACGGCCCGACTACAACCATCCAAGGATGCTGTGCCTTAGCAACCGATACACCACCTCCAACAGCCGTCGTGATCTTGTGGAACACGATCAACCAAACCACTAGGGTAATTCCTGCAAGCAATCGAGGAACAAGCAAGAACAAGTAGAACAAGCAACTCAATTGCAAATATGGAGATGAAAACCAATCTGAAATCACAAAGTTGGGGTTCTGAATCGAGTAGAACGGATGGTCTAGTCGACACACGCGTCTACAAGAAAGTAGCAATGGCTAAACTTTCAACAAAACAAAACCCAATCTGTTTGTGGCGGCTCTAATCCTTATTAATACCTAGGGGAATGACCAGGGGGTGTTGGGGTCGTTCTCCAACCCTAGGACACGTCCCTAATGAACCCAACTTGATACATGGGCCATCAGCCCAAAATAGGGTGACACAGCACCAAAGACAGAAAAGGCCCCGGCGTTGAAACGACGATTGTGGAAGCATCATATAAGATATAGCCATGATTCCAGATCCGTTGGAAAATAGACTTGATAAGCTTTCCAAAAAGTGCTAGAACGTCCCAATCCGAGTCCGTATGCGACCGTGGTGAACATCACAAGTTTGAGCTGTCCTGGAGTCCGAATCCAGCCCCAAAACGTGTTGGATTTGATCTCTTTCTTTCCTTGGACCAAAAGTGACGTGGTGTCCAGGTGGAGGACGTTGGGAATACTTGGATTTGGTCCCCAATCAACTTCATTAACCTTCCATGTTTTCCATATGCAATCAAACCTTTCCTTGATCCATGTAAGTAATTCTGAAAATGAAAATATACACATTTTATGGTGGAGCACCAATTCATCAAATGCATCAATGATAAGCCTCATATAGAATGGTTGCACCTTTGGTATAGAAGTGGTTGACATGGTCATATTTGAGCCAATGATGTCCTCATCATTACTGATATGAACCCGCTAGGGTGAATCCTGATCTTTCGATGAGAGAAGGTGGATAACTCGATTTGGGGATGGAGATGACGTTCACGGCCCGACTACAACCATCCAAGGATGCTGCGCCTTAGCAACCAATACACCACCTCCAACAGCCGTCGCGATCTTGTGGAACACGATCAACCAAACCACTAGGGTAATTCCTGCAAGCAATCGAGGAACAAGCAAGAACAAGTAGAACAAGCAACTCAATTGCAAATATGGAGATGAAAACCAATCTGAAATCACAAAGTTGGGGTTCTGAATCGAGTAGAACGGATGGTCTAGTCGACACACGCGTCTACAAGGAAGTAGCAATGGCTAAACTTTCAACAAAACAAAACCCCATCTGTTTGTGGTGGCTCTAATCCTTATTAATACCTAGGGGAACGACCAGGGGGTGTTGGGGTCGTTCTCCAACCCTAGGACACGTCCCTAATGAACCCAACTTGATACATGGGCCATCAGCCCAAAATAGGGTGACACAGCACCAAAGGCAGAAAAGGCCCCGGCGTTAAAATGACGATTGCGGAAGCATCGAATAAGATATAGCCATGAGTCCAGATCCGTTGGAAAATAGACTTGATAAGCTTTCCAAAAAGTGCTAGAACGTCCCAATCCGAGTCCGTATGCGACCGTGGTGAACATCACAAGTTGGAGCTGTCCTGGAGTCCGAATCCAGCCCCAAAACGTGTTGGATTTGATCTCTTTCTTTCCTTGGACCAAAAGTGACGTGGTGTCCAGGTGCAGGACATTGGGAATACTTGGATTTGGTCCCCAATCAACTTCATTAACCTTCCATGCTTTCCATATGCAATCAAACCTTTCCTTGATCCATGTAAGTAATTCTGAAAATGAAAATATACACATTTTATGGTGGAGCACCAATTCATCAAATGCATCAATGATAAGCCTCATATAGAATGGTTGCACCTTTGGTATAGAAGTGGTTGACATGGTCATATTTGAGTCAATGATGTCCTCATCAGCCTCATCACGTAGGAGTACCACCGGGTGTGTCCAAAACAATTTCTGAGCCTATGGTATATTTGGCGCAAACCGTACACCTATCTTGCATCAAGATTAGCACTATCTCCAAACGGATTGAACCGAGCTTGCACTTGAGTCTCCTCACCAAGGAGTAGCACGGGGTGTGTCCAAAATGATTTCTGAGCCAATGGTATGTTTGGCGCAAACCGTGCACCTATCTTGCACTGACACTAACCCTATCTCTAAACGGACCAAAAGGAGATTCCACATTACCCACGTCACCTTGTAGTTCCATCCGGTGCGTCCAAAATGATATTCGAGCCTCTAGTATGCTCGGTGCAAACCATGCACCTATCTTGCGTCAAGATTACCACTATCTCCAAATGGGCTGAACCGAGCTTCCACTTGAGTCTCGTCACCTAGGAGTACCACTAGGTGCATCCAAAATGATTTCTGAGCCTATAGTTGTTTGGTGCAAACCGTGCACCTATCTTGCGTCAAGATTACCACTATCTCCAAATGGGCTGAACCGAGTTTCCACTTGAGTCTCGTCACCTAGAAGTACCACTAGGTGCATCCAAAATGATTTTTGAGCCGATAGTTGTTGGTGCAAACCGTGCACCTATCTTGCGTCAAGATTACCCCTATCTCCAAATGGACTGAATCGAGCTTCCACTTGAGCCTCATCACGTAGGAGTACCACCGGGTGTGTCGAAAACAATTTCTGAGCCTATGGTATATTTGGCGCAAACCGTGCACCTATCTTGCATCACGATTAGCACTATCTCCAAACGGATTGAACCGAGCTTGCACTTGAGTCTCGTGACCAAGTAGTACCACGGGGTGTGTCCAAAATGATTTCTGAGCCAATGGTATGTTTGGCGCAAACCGTGCACCTATCTTGCACTCACACTAACCCTATCTCTAAACGGACCAAAAGGAGATTCCACATTACCCACGTCACCTTGTAGTTCCATCCGGTGTGTCCAAAATGATATTCGAGCCTCTAGTATGCTCGGTGCAAACCATGCACCTATCTTGCGTTAAGATTACCACTATCTCCAAATGGGCTGAACCGAGCTTCCACTTGAGTCTCGTCACCTAGGAGTACCACTAGGTGCATCCAAAATGATTTCTGAGCCTATAGCTGTTTGGTGCAAACCGTGCACCTATCTTGCGTAAAGATTACCACTATCTCCAAATGGACTGAATCGAGCTTCCACTCGAGCCTCATCACCTAGGAGTACCACCAGGTGTGTCCAAAACAATTTCTGAGCCTATAGTTGTTTGGTGCAAACCATGCACCTATCTTGCGTCAAGGTTACCACTATCTCCACATGTGTTGAACCGAGCTTCCACTTGAGTCTCGTCACGTAGGAGTACCACTGGGTGCATCCAATATGATTTCTGAGCCTATAGTTGTTTGGTGCAAACCATGCACCTATCTTGCGTCAAGATTACCACTATCTCCAAATTTGCTGAACCGAGCTTCCACTTGAGTCTCGTCACCTAGGAGTACCGCTAGGTGCATCCAAAATGATTTATGAGCCCATAGTTGTTTGGTGCAAACCGTGCACCCATCTTGCGTCAAGATTACCACTATCTCCAAATGGACTAAATCGAGCTTCCACTTGAGCCTCATCACATAGGAGTACCACCGGGTTTGTCCAAAATAATTTCTGAGCCTATGGTATATTTGGCGCAAACCGTGCACCTATCTTGCATCAAGATTACCACTATCTCCAAACGGATTGAACCGAGCTTGCACTTGAGTCTCGTCACCATGGAGTACCACGGGGTGTGTCCAAAATGATTTCTGAGCCAATGGTATGTTTGGCACAAACTGTGCACCTATCTTGCACTTACACTAACCCTATCTCTAAACAGACCAAAAGGAGATACCACATTAACCACGTCACCTAGTAGTTCCATCGGGTGTGTCCAAAATGATATTCGAACCTCTAGTATGCTCGGTGCAAACCATGCACCTATCTTGCGTCAAGGTTACCACTATCTCCAAATGGGCTGAACCGAGCTTCCACATGAGTCTCGTCACCTAGGAGTACCACTGGGTGCATCCAAAATGATTTCTGAGCCTATGGTTGTTTGCTGCAAACCATGCACCTATCTTGCGTCAAGATTACCACTATCTCCAAATGGGCTGAACCGAGCTTCCACTTGAGTCTCATCACCTAGGACTACCACTAGGTGCATCCAAAATGATTTCTGAGCCTATAGTTGTTTGGTGCAAACCGTGCACCTACCTTGCGTCAAGATTACCACTATCTCCAAATGGACTGAATCGAGCTTCCACTTGAGCCTCATCACGTAGGAGTACCACCGGGTGTGTCCAAAACAATTTCTGAGCCTATGGTATATTTGGCGCAAACCGTACACCTATCTTGCATCAAGATTAGCACTATCTCCAAACGGATTGAACCGAGCTTGCACTTGAGTCTCCTCACCAAGGAGTACCACGGGGTGTGTCCAAAACGATTTCTGAGCCAATGGTATGTTTGGCGCAAACCGTGCACCTATCTTGCACTGACACTAACCCTATCTCTAAACGGACCAAAAGGAGATTCCACATTACCCACGTCACCTTGTAGTTCCATCCGGTGTGTCCAAAATGATATTCGAGCCTCTAGTATGCTCGGTGCAAACCATGCACCTATCTTGCGTCAAGATTACCACTATCTCCAAATGGGCTGAACCGAGCTTCCACTTGAGTCTCGTCACCTAGGAGTACCACTAGGTGCATCCAAAATGATTTCTGAGCCCATAGTTGTTTGGTGCAAACCGTGCACCCATCTTACGTCAATATTACCACTATCTCCAAATGGACTAAATCGAGCTTCCACTTGAGCCTCATCACATAGGAGTACCACCAGGTGTGTCCAAAATAATTTCTGAGCCTATGGTATATTTGGCGCAAACTGTGCACCTATCTTGCATCAAGATTACCACTATCTCCAAATGGATTGAATCAAGCTTCCACTTGAGCCTCATCACGTAGGAGTACCACCGGGTGTGTTCAAAACAATTTCTGAGCCTATGGTATATTTGGCGCAAACCGTGCACCTATCTTGCATCAACATTACCACTATCTCCAAACGGATTGAACCGAGCTTGCACTTGAGTTTCGTCACCATGGAGTACCACGGGGTGTGTCCAAAATGATTTCTGAGCCAATGGTATGTTTGGCACAAACCGTGCACCTATCTTGCACTGACACTAACCCTATCTCTAAACAGACCAAGAGGAGATACCACATTAACCATGTCACCTAGTAGTTCCATCGGGTGTGTCCAAAATGATATTCGAATCTCTAGTATGCTCGGTGCAAACCATGCACCTATCTTGCGTCAAGGTTACCACTATCTGCAAATGAGCTGAACCGAGCTTCCACAAGAGTCTCGTCACCTAGGAGTACCACTGGGTGCATCCAAAATGATTTCTGAGCCTATAGTTGTTTGGTGCAAACCAAGCACCTATCTTGCGTCAAGATTACCACTATCTCCAAGTGGGCTGAACCGAGCTTCCACTTGAGTCTCGTCACCTAGGACTACCACTAGGTGCATCCAAAATGATTTCTGAGCCTATAGTTGTTTGGTGCAAACCGTGCACCTACCTTGCGTCAAGATTACCACTATCTCCAAATGGACTGAATCGAGCTTCCACTTGAGCCTCATCACGTAGGAGTACCACCGGGTGTGTCCAAAACAATTTCTGAGCCTATGGTATATTTGGCGCAAACCGTACACCTATCTTGCATCAAGATTAGCACTATCTCCAAACGGATTGAACCGAGCTTGCACTTGAGTCTCCTCACCAAGGAGTACCACGGGGTGTGCCCAAAACGATTTCTGAGCCAATGGTATGTTTGGCGCAAACCGTGCACCTATCTTGCACTGACACACTAACCCTATCTCTAAACAGACCAAAAGGAGATTCCACATTACCCACGTCACCTTGTAGTTCCATCCGGTGCGTCCAAAATGATATTCGAGCCTCTAGTATGCTCGGTGCAAACCATGCACCTATCTTGCGTCAAGATTACCACTATCTCCAAATGGACTGAACCGAGCTTCCACTTGAGTCTCGTCACCTAGGAGTACCACTAGGTGCATCCAAAATGATTTCTGAGCCTATAGTTGTTTGGTGCAAACCGTGCACCTATCTTGCGTCAAGATTACCACTATCTCCAAATGGGCTGAACCGAGTTTCCACTTGAGTCTCGTCACCTAGAAGTACCACTAGGTGCATCCAAAATGATTTTTGAGCCGATAGTTGTTGGTGCAAACCGTGCACCTATCTTGCGTCAAGATTACCCCTATCTCCAAATGGACTGAATCGAGCTTCCACTTGAGCCTCATCACGTAGGAGTACCACCGGGTGTGTCGAAAACAATTTCTGAGCCTATGGTATATTTGGCGCAAACCGTGCACCTATCTTGCATCACGATTAGCACTATCTCCAAACGGATTGAACCGAGCTTGCACTTGAGTCTCGTGACCAAGTAGTACCACGGGGTGTGTCCAAAATGATTTCTGAGCCAATGGTATGTTTGGCGCAAACCGTGCACCTATCTTGCACTGACACTAACCCTATCTCTAAACGGACCAAAAGGAGATTCCACATTACCCACGTCACCTTGTAGTTCCATCCGGTGTGTCCAAAATGATATTCGAGCCTCTAGTATGCTCGGTGCAAACCATGCACCTATCTTGCGTTAAGATTACCACTATCTCCAAATGGGCTGAACCGAGCTTCCACTTGAGTCTCGTCACCTAGGAGTACCACTAGGTGCATCCAAAATGATTTCTGAGCCTATAGCTGTTTGGTGCAAACCGTGCACCTATCTTGCGTAAAGATTACCACTATCTCCAAATGGACTGAATCGAGCTTCCACTCGAGCCTCATCACCTAGGAGTACCACCAGGTGTGTCCAAAACAATTTCTGAGCCTATAGTTGTTTGGTGCAAACCATGCACCTATCTTGCGTCAAGGTTACCACTATCTCCACATGTGTTGAACCGAGCTTCCACTTGAGTCTCGTCACGTAGGAGTACCACTGGGTGCATCCAATATGATTTCTGAGCCTATAGTTGTTTGGTGCAAACCATGCACCTATCTTGCGTCAAGATTACCACTATCTCCAAATTTGCTGAACCGAGCTTCCACTTGAGTCTCGTCACCTAGGAGTACCGCTAGGTGCATCCAAAATGATTTATGAGCCCATAGTTGTTTGGTGCAAACCGTGCACCCATCTTGCGTCAAGATTACCACTATCTCCAAATGGACTAAATCGAGCTTCCACTTGAGCCTCATCACATAGGAGTACCACCGGGTTTGTCCCAAATAATTTCTGAGCCTATGGTATATTTGGCGCAAACCGTGCACCTATCTTGCATCAAGATTACCACTATCTCCAAACGGATTGAACCGAGCTTGCACTTGAGTCTCGTCACCATGGAGTACCACGGGGTGTGTCCAAAATGATTTCTGAGCCAATGGTATGTTTGGCACAAACTGTGCACCTATCTTGCACTTACACTAACCCTATCTCTAAACAGACCAAAAGGAGATACCACATTAACCACGTCACCTAGTAGTTCCATCGGGTGTGTCCAAAATGATATTCGAACCTCTAGTATGCTCGGTGCAAACCATGCACCTATCTTGCGTCAAGGTTACCACTATCTCCAAATGGGCTGAACCGAGCTTCCACATGAGTCTCGTCACCTAGGAGTACCACTGGGTGCATCCAAAATGATTTCTGAGCCTATGGTTGTTTGCTGCAAACCATGCACCTATCTTGCGTCAAGATTACCACTATCTCCAAATGGGCTGAACCGAGCTTCCACTTGAGTCTCATCACCTAGGACTACCACTAGGTGCATCCAAAATGATTTCTGAGCCTATAGTTGTTTGGTGCAAACCGTGCACCTACCTTGCGTCAAGATTACCACTATCTCCAAATGGACTGAATCGAGCTTCCACTTGAGCCTCATCACGTAGGAGTACCACCGGGTGTGTCCAAAACAATTTCTGAGCCTATGGTATATTTGGCGCAAACCGTACACCTATCTTGCATCAAGATTAGCACTATCTCCAAACGGATTGAACCGAGCTTGCACTTGAGTCTCCTCACCAAGGAGTACCACGGGGTGTGTCCAAAACGATTTCTGAGCCAATGGTATGTTTGGCGCAAACCGTGCACCTATCTTGCACTGACACTAACCCTATCTCTAAACGGACCAAAAGGAGATTCCACATTACCCACGTCACCTTGTAGTTCCATCCGGTGTGTCCAAAATGATATTCGAGCCTCTAGTATGCTCGGTGCAAACCATGCACCTATCTTGCGTTAAGATTACCACTATCTCCAAATGGGCTGAACCGAGCTTCCACTTGAGTCTCGTCACCTAGGAGTACCACTAGGTGCATCCAAAATGATTTCTGAGCCTATAGCTGTTTGGTGCAAACCGTGCACCTATCTTGCGTAAAGATTACCACTATCTCCAAATGGACTGAATCGAGCTTCCACTCGAGCCTCATCACCTAGGAGTACCACCAGGTGTGTCCAAAACAATTTCTGAGCCTATAGTTGTTTGGTGCAAACCATGCACCTATCTTGCGTCAAGGTTACCACTATCTCCACATGTGTTGAACCGAGCTTCCACTTGAGTCTCGTCACGTAGGAGTACCACTGGGTGCATCCAATATGATTTCTGAGCCTATAGTTGTTTGGTGCAAACCATGCACCTATCTTGCGTCAAGATTACCACTATCTCCAAATTTGCTGAACCGAGCTTCCACTTGAGTCTCGTCACCTAGGAGTACCGCTAGGTGCATCCAAAATGATTTATGAGCCCATAGTTGTTTGGTGCAAACCGTGCACCCATCTTGCGTCAAGATTACCACTATCTCCAAATGGACTAAATCGAGCTTCCACTTGAGCCTCATCACATAGGAGTACCACCGGGTTTGTCCCAAATAATTTCTGAGCCTATGGTATATTTGGCGCAAACCGTGCACCTATCTTGCATCAAGATTACCACTATCTCCAAACGGATTGAACCGAGCTTGCACTTGAGTCTCGTCACCATGGAGTACCACGGGGTGTGTCCAAAATGATTTCTGAGCCAATGGTATGTTTGGCACAAACTGTGCACCTATCTTGCACTTACACTAACCCTATCTCTAAACAGACCAAAAGGAGATACCACATTAACCACGTCACCTAGTAGTTCCATCGGGTGTGTCCAAAATGATATTCGAACCTCTAGTATGCTCGGTGCAAACCATGCACCTATCTTGCGTCAAGGTTACCACTATCTCCAAATGGGCTGAACCGAGCTTCCACATGAGTCTCGTCACCTAGGAGTACCACTGGGTGCATCCAAAATGATTTCTGAGCCTATGGTTGTTTGCTGCAAACCATGCACCTATCTTGCGTCAAGATTACCACTATCTCCAAATGGGCTGAACCGAGCTTCCACTTGAGTCTCATCACCTAGGACTACCACTAGGTGCATCCAAAATGATTTCTGAGCCTATAGTTGTTTGGTGCAAACCGTGCACCTACCTTGCGTCAAGATTACCACTATCTCCAAATGGACTGAATCGAGCTTCCACTTGAGCCTCATCACGTAGGAGTACCACCGGGTGTGTCCAAAACAATTTCTGAGCCTATGGTATATTTGGCGCAAACCGTACACCTATCTTGCATCAAGATTAGCACTATCTCCAAACGGATTGAACCGAGCTTGCACTTGAGTCTCCTCACCAAGGAGTACCACGGGGTGTGTCCAAAACGATTTCTGAGCCAATGGTATGTTTGGCGCAAACCGTGCACCTATCTTGCACTGACACTAACCCTATCTCTAAACGGACCAAAAGGAGATTCCACATTACCCACGTCACCTTGTAGTTCCATCCGGTGTGTCCAAAATGATATTCGAGCCTCTAGTATGCTCGGTGCAAACCATGCACCTATCTTGCGTCAAGATTACCACTATCTCCAAATGGGCTGAACCGAGCTTCCACTTGAGTCTCGTCACCTAGGAGTACCACTAGGTGCATCCAAAATGATTTCTGAGCCCATAGTTGTTTGGTGCAAACCGTGCACCTATCTTACGTCAATATTACCACTATCTCCAAATGGACTAAATCGAGCTTCCACTTGAGCCTCATCACATAGGAGTACCACCAGGTGTGTCCAAAATAATTTCTGAGCCTATGGTATATTTGGCGCAAACTGTGCACCTATCTTGCATCAAGATTACCACTATCTCCAAATGGATTGAATCAAGCTTCCACTTGAGCCTCATCACGTAGGAGTACCACCGGGTGTGTTCAAAACAATTTCTGAGCCTATGGTATATTTGGCGCAAACCGTGCACCTATCTTGCATCAACATTACCACTATCTCCAAACGGATTGAACCGAGCTTGCACTTGAGTTTCGTCACCATGGAGTACCACGGGGTGTGTCCAAAATGATTTCTGAGCCAATGGTATGTTTGGCACAAACCGTGCACCTATCTTGCACTGACACTAACCCTATCTCTAAACAGACCAAGAGGAGATACCACATTAACCATGTCACCTAGTAGTTCCATCGGGTGTGTCCAAAATGATATTCGAATCTCTAGTATGCTCGGTGCAAACCATGCACCTATCTTGCGTCAAGGTTACCACTATCTGCAAATGAGCTGAACCGAGCTTCCACAAGAGTCTCGTCACCTAGGAGTACCACTGGGTGCATCCAAAATGATTTCTGAGCCTATAGTTGTTTGGTGCAAACCAAGCACCTATCTTGCGTCAAGATTACCACTATCTCCAAGTGGGCTGAACCGAGCTTCCACTTGAGTCTCGTCACCTAGGACTACCACTAGGTGCATCCAAAATGATTTCTGAGCCTATAGTTGTTTGGTGCAAACCGTGCACCTACCTTGCGTCAAGATTACCACTATCTCCAAATGGACTGAATCGAGCTTCCACTTGAGCCTCATCACGTAGGAGTACCACCGGGTGTGTCCAAAACAATTTCTGAGCCTATGGTATATTTGGCGCAAACCGTACACCTATCTTGCATCAAGATTAGCACTATCTCCAAACGGATTGAACCGAGCTTGCACTTGAGTCTCCTCACCAAGGAGTACCACGGGGTGTGCCCAAAACGATTTCTGAGCCAATGGTATGTTTGGCGCAAACCGTGCACCTATCTTGCACTGACACACTAACCCTATCTCTAAACAGACCAAAAGGAGATTCCACATTACCCACGTCACCTTGTAGTTCCATCCGGTGCGTCCAAAATGATATTCGAGCCTCTAGTATGCTCGGTGCAAACCATGCACCTATCTTGCGTCAAGATTACCACTATCTCCAAATGGACTGAACCGAGCTTCCACTTGAGTCTCGTCACCTAGGAGTACCACTAGGTGCATCCAAAATGATTTCTGAGCCTATAGTTGTTTGGTGCAAACCGTGCACCTATCTTGCGTCAAGATTACCACTATCTCCAAATGGGCTGAACCGAGTTTCCACTTGAGTCTCGTCACCTAGAAGTACCACTAGGTGCATCCAAAATGATTTTTGAGCCGATAGTTGTTGGTGCAAACCGTGCACCTATCTTGCGTCAAGATTACCCCTATCTCCAAATGGACTGAATCGAGCTTCCACTTGAGCCTCATCACGTAGGAGTACCACCGGGTGTGTCGAAAATAATTTCTGAGCCTATGGTATATTTGGCGCAAACCGTGCACCTATCTTGCATCACGATTAGCACTATCTCCAAACGGATTGAACCGAGCTTGCACTTGAGTCTCGTGACCAAGTAGTACCACGGGGTGTGTCCAAAATGATTTCTGAGCCAATGGTATGTTTGGCGCAAACCGTGCACCTATCTTGCACTGACACTAACCCTATCTCTAAACGGACCAAAAGGAGATTCCACATTACCCACGTCACCTTGTAGTTCCATCCGGTGCGTCCAAAATGATATTCGAGCCTCTAGTATGCTCGGTGCAAACCATGCACCTATATTGCGTCAAGGTTACCACTATCTCCAAATGGGCTGAACCGAGCTTCCACTTGAGTCTCGTCACCTAGGAGTACCACTAGGTGCATCCAAAATGATTTCTGAGCCTATAGCTGTTTGGTGCAAACCATGCACCTATCTTACGTAAAGATTACCACTATCTCCAAATGGACTGAATCGAGCTTCCACTTGAGCCTCATCACCTAGGAGTACCACCAGGTGTGTCCAAAACAATTTTTGAGCCTATAGTTGTTTGGTGCAAACCATGCACCTATCTTGCGTCAAGGTTACCACTATCTCCACATGTGTTGAACCGAGCTTCCACTTGAGTCTCGTCACGTAGGAGTACCACTGGGTGCATCCAATATGATTTCTGAGCCTATAGTTGTTTGGTGCAAACCATGCACCTATCTTGCGTCAAGATTACCACTATCTCCAAATTTGCTGAACCGAGCTTCCACTTGAGTCTCGTCACCTAGGAGTACCGCTAGGTGCATCCAAAATGATTTCTGAGCCCATAGTTGTTTGGTGCAAACCGTGCACCCATCTTGCGTCAAGATTACCACTATCTCCAAATGGACTAAATCGAGCTTCCACTTGAGCCTCATCACATAGGAGTACCACTGGGTGTGTCCAAAATAATTTCTGAGCCTATGGTATATTTGGCGCAAACCGTGCACCTATCTTGCATCAAGATTACCACTATCTCCAAACGGATTGAACCGAGCTTGCACTTGAGTCTCGTCACCATGGAGTACCACGGGGTGTGTCCAAAATGATTTCTGAGCCAATGGTATGTTTGGCACAAACTGTGCACCTATCTTGCACTTACACTAACCCTATCTCTAAACAGACCAAAAGGAGATACCACATTAACCACGTCACCTAGTAGTTCCATCGGGTGTGTCCAAAATGATATTCGAACCTCTAGTATGCTCGGTGCAAACGATGCACCTATCTTGCGTCAAGGTTACCACTATCTCCAAATGGGCAGAACCGAGCTTCCACATGAGTCTCGTCACCTAGGAGTACCACTGGGTGCATCCAAAATGATTTCTGAGCCTGTGGTTGTTTGGTGCAAACCATGCACCTATCTTGCGTCAAGATTACCACTATCTCCAAATGGGCTGAACCGAGCTTCCACTTGAGTCTCGTCACCTAGGACTACCACTAGGTGCATCCAAAATGATTTCTGAGCCTATAGTTGTTTGGTGCAAACCGTGCACCTACCTTGCGTCAAGATTACCACTATCTCCAAATGGACTGAATCGAGCTTCCACTTGAGCCTCATCACGTAGGAGTACCACCGGGTGTGTCCAAAACAATTTCTGAGCCTATGGTATATTTGGCGCAAACCGTAAACCTATCTTGTATCAAGATTAGCACTATCTCCAAACGAATTGAACTGAGCTGCACTTGAGTCTCGTCACCAAGGAGTACCACGGGGTGTGTCCAAAACGATTTCTGAGCCAATGGTATGTTTGGCGCAAACCGTGCATCTATCTTGCACTGACACTAACCCTATCTCTAAATGGACTAAAAGGAGATTCCACATTACCCACGTCACCTTGTAGTTCCATCCGGTGCGTCCAAAATAATATTCGAGCCTCTAGTATGCTCGGTGCAAACCATGCACCTATCTTGCGTCAAGATTACCACTATCTCCAAATGGGCTGAACCGAGCTTCCACTTGAGTCTCGTCACCTAGGAGTACCACTAGGTGCATCCAAAATGATTTCTGAGCCTATAGCTGTTTGGTGCAAACCGTGCACCTATCTTGCGTAAAGATTACCACTATCTCCAAATGGACTTAATCGAGCTTCCACTTGAACCTCATCACCTAGGAGTACCACCGGGTGTGTCCAAAACAATTTCTGAGCCTATAGTTGTTTGGTGCAAACCATGCACCTATCTTGCGTCAAGGTTACCACTATCTCCAAATGGGCTGAACCGAGCTTCCACTTGAGTCTCGTCACCTAGGAGTACCACTGGGTGTATCCAATATGATTTCTGAACCTATAGTTGTTTGGTGCAAACCATGCACCTATCTTGCGTCAAGATTACCACTATCTCCAAATGGGCTGAACCGAGCTTCCACTTGAGTCTCGTCACCTAGGAGTACCACTAGGTGCATCCAAAATGGTTTCTGAGCCCATAGTTGTTTGGTGCAAACCGTGCACCCATCTTGCGTCAAGATTACCACTATCTCGAAATGGACTAAATCGAGCTTCCACTTGAGCCTCGTCACATAGGAGTACCACCGGGTGTGTCCAAAATAATTTCTGAGCCTATGGTATATTTGGTGCAAACCGTGCACCTATCTTGCATCAAGATTACCAGTATCTCCAAATGGATTGAATCGAGCTTCCACTTGAGCCTCATCACGTAGGAGTACCACCGGGTGTGTTCAAAACAATTTCTGAGCCTATGGCATATTTGGCGCAAACCGTGCACCTATCTTGCATCAAGATTACCACTATCTCCAAATGGATTGAACCGAGCTTGCACTTGATCTCGTCACCATGGAGTACCACGGGGTGTGTCCAAAATGATTTCTGAGCCAATGGTATGTTTGGCAAAAACCGTGCACCTATCTTGCACTGACACTAACCCTATCTCTAAACAGACCAAAAGGAGATACCACATTAACCACGTCACCTAGTAGTTCCATCGGGTGTGTCCAGAATGATATTCGAACCTCTAGTACGCTCGGTGCAAACCATTCACCTATCTTGCGTCAAGGTTACCACTATCTCCAAATGAGCTGAACCGAGCTTCCACATGAGTCTCGTCACCTAGGAGTACCACTGGGTGCATCCAAAATGATTTCTGAGCCTATAGTTGTTTGGTGCAAACCATGCACCTAACTTGCGTCAAGATTACCACTATCTCCAAATGGGCTGAACCGAGCTTCCACTTGAGTCTCGTCACCAAGGAGTACCACTAGGTGCATCCAAAATGATTTCTGAGCCTATAGTTGTTTGGTGCAAACCGTGCACCTACCTTGCGTCAAGATTACCACTATCTCCAAATGGACTGAATCGAGCTTCCACTTGAGCCTCATCACGTAGGAGTACCACCGGTTGTGTCCAAAACAATTTCTGAGCCTATCGTATATTTGGCGCAAACCGTAAACCTATCTTGTATCAAGATTAGCACTATCTCCAAATGAATTGAACTGAGCTGCACTTGAGTCTCGTCACCAAGGAGTACCACGGGGTGTGTCCAAAACGATTTCTGAGCCAATGGTATGTTTGGCGCAAACCGTGCACCTATCTTGCACTGACACTAACCCTATCTCTAAATGGACTAAAAGGAGATTCCACATTACCCACGTCACCTTGTAGTTCCATCCGGTGCGTCCAAAATAATATTCGAGCCTCTAGTATGCTCGGTGCAAACCATGCACCTATCTTGCGTCAAGATTACCACTATCTCCAAATGGGCTGAACCGAGCTTCCACTTGAGTCTCGTCACCTAGGAGTACCACTAGGTGCATCCAAAATGATTTCTGAGCCTATAGCTGTTTGGTGCAAACCGTGCACCTATCTTGCGTAAAGATTACCACTATCTCCAAATGGACTTAATCGAGCTTCCACTTGAACCTCATCACCTAGGAGTACCACCGGGTGTGTCCAAAACAATTTCTGAGCCTATAGTTGTTTGGTGCAAACCATGCACCTATCTTGCGTTAAGATTACCACTATCTCCAAATGGGCTGAACCGAGCTTCCACTTGAGTCTCGTCACCTAGGAGTACCACTAGGAGCATCCAAAATGGTTTCTGAGCCCATAGTTGTTTGGTGCAAACCGTGCACCCATCTTGCGTCAAGATTACCACTATCTCGAAATGGACTAAATCGAGCTTCCACTTGAGCCTCGTCACATAGGAGTACCACCGGGTGTGTCCAAAATAATTTCTGAGCCTATGGTATATTTGGTGCAAACCGTGCACCTATCTTGCATCAAGATTACCAGTATCTCCAAATGGATTGAATCGAGCTTCCACTTGAGCCTCATCACGTAGGAGTACCACCGGGTGTGTTCAAAACAATTTCTGAGCCTATGGCATATTTGGCGCAAACCGTGCACCTATCTTGCATCAAGATTACCACTATCTCCAAACGGATTGAACCGAGCTTGCACTTGAGTCTCGTCACCATGGAGTACCACGGGGTGTGTCCAAAATGATTTCTGAGCCAATGGTATGTTTGGCAAAAACCGTGCACCTATCTTGCACTGACACTAACCCTATCTCTAAACAGACCAAAAGGAGATACCACATTAACCACGTCACCTAGTAGTTCCATCGGGTGTGTCCAAAATGATATTCGAACCTCTAGTACGCTCGGTGCAAACCATTCACCTATCTTGCGTCAAGGTTACCACTATCTCCAAATGGGCTGAACCGAGCTTCCACATGAGTCTCGTCACCTAGGAGTACCACTGGGTGCATCCAAAATGATTTCTGAGCCTATAGTTGTTTGGTGCAAACCATGCACCTAACTTGCGTCAAGATTACCACTATCTCCAAATGGGCTGAACCGAGCTTCCACTTGAGTCTCGTCACCAAGGAGTACCACTAGGTGCATCCAAAATGATTTCTGAGCCTATAGTTGTTTGGTGCAAACCGTGCACCAACCTTGCGTCAAGATTACCACTATCTCCAAATGGACTGAATCGAGCTTCCACTTGAGCCTCATCACGTAGGAGTACCACCGGGTGTGTCCAAAACAATTTCTGAGCCTATGGTATATTTGGCGCAAACCGTAAACCTATCTTGTATCAAGATTAGCACTATCTCCAAACGAATTGAACTGAGCTGCACTTGAGTCTCGTCACCAAGGAGTACCACGGGGTGTGTCCAAAATGATTTCTAAGCCAATGGTATGTTTGGCGCAAACCGTGCACCTATCTTGCACTGACACTAACCCTATCTCTAAATGGACTAAAAGGAGATTCCACATTACCCACGTCACCTTGTAGTTCCATCCGGTGTGTCCAAAATAATATTCGAGCCTCTAGTATGCTCGGTGCAAACCATGCACCTATCTTGCGTCAAGATTACCACTATCTCCAAATGGGCTGAACCGAGCTTCCACTTGAGTCTCGTCACCTAGGAGTACCACTAGGTGCATCCAAAATGATTTCTAAGCCTATAGCTGTTTGGTGCAAACCGTGCACCTATCTTGCGTAAAGATTACCACTATCTCCAAATGGACTTAATCGAGCTTCCACTTGAACCTCATCACCTAGGAGTACCACCGGGTGTGTCCAAAACAATTTCTGAGCCTATAGTTGTTTGGTGCAAACCATGCACCTATCTTGCGTCAAGGTTACCACTATCTCCAAATGGGCTGAACCGAGCTTCCACTTGAGTCTCGTCACCTAGGAGTACCACTGGGTGCATCCAATATTATTTCTGAACCTATAGTTGTTTGGTGCAAACCATGCACCTATCTTGCGTCAAGATTACCACTATCTCCAAATGGGCTGAACCGAGCTTCCACTTGAGTCTCGTCACTTAGGAGTACCACTAGGAGCATCCAAAATGGTTTCTGAGCCCATAGTTGTTTGGTGCAAACCGTGCACCCATCTTGCGTCAAGATTACCACTATCTCGAAATGGACTAAATCGAGCTTCCACTTGAGCCTCGTCACATAGGAGTACCACCGGGTGTGTCCAAAATAATTTCTGAGCGTATGGTATATTTGGTGCAAACCGTGCACCTATCTTGCATCAAGATTACCAGTATCTCCAAATGGATTGAATCGAGCTTCCACTTGAGCCTCATCACGTAGGAGTACCACCGGGTGTGTTCAAAACAATTTCTGAGCCTATGGCATATTTGGCGCAAACCGTGCACCTATCTTGCATCAAGATTACCACTATCTCCAAACGGATTGAACCGAGCTTGCACTTGAGTCTCGTCACCATGGAGTACCACGGGGTGTGTCCAAAATGATTTCTGAGCCAATGGTATGTTTGGCAAAAACCGTGCACCTATCTTGCACTGACACTAACCCTATCTCTAAACAGACCAAAAGGAGATACCACATTAACCACGTCACCTAGTAGTTCCATCGGGTGTGTCCAAAATGATATTCGAACCTCTAGTACGCTCGGTGCAAACCATTCACCTATCTTGCGTCAAGGTTACCACTATCTCCAAATGGGCTGAACCGAGCTTCCACATGAGTCTCGTCACCTAGGAGTACCACTGGGTGCATCCAAAATGATTTCTGAGCCTATAGTTGTTTGGTGCAAACCATGCACCTAACTTGCGTCAAGATTACCACTATCTCCAAATGGGCTGAACCGAGCTTCCACTTGAGTCTCGTCACCAAGGAGTACCACTAGGTGCATCCAAAATGATTTCTGAGCCTATAGTTGTTTGGTGCAAACCGTGCACCAACCTTGCGTCAAGATTACCACTATCTCCAAATGGACTGAATCGAGCTTCCACTTGAGCCTCATCACGTAGGAGTACCACCGGGTGTGTCCAAAACAATTTCTGAGCCTATGGTATATTTGGCGCAAACCGTAAACCTATCTTGTATCAAGATTAGCACTATCTCCAAACGAATTGAACTGAGCTGCACTTGAGTCTCGTCACCAAGGAGTACCACGGGGTGTGTCCAAAATGATTTCTGAGCCAATGGTATGTTTGGCGCAAACCGTGCACCTATCTTGCACTGACACTAACCCTATCTCTAAATGGACTAAAAGGAGATTCCACATTACCCACGTCACCTTGTAGTTCCATCCGGTGCGTCCAAAATAATATTCGAGCCTCTAGTATGCTCGGTGCAAACCATGCACCTATCTTGCGTCAAGATTACCACTATCTCCAAATGGGCTGAACCGAGCTTCCACTTGAGTCTCGTCACCTAGGAGTACCACTAGGTGCATCCAAAATGATTTCTGAGCCTATAGCTGTTTGGTGCAAACCGTGCACCTATCTTGCGTAAAGATTACCACTATCTCCAAATGGACTGAATCGAGCTTCCACTTGAGCCTCATCACCTAGGAGTACCACCGGGTGCGTCCAAAACAATTTCTGAGCCTATAGTTGTTTGGTGCAAACCATGCACCTATCTTGCGTCAAGGTTACCACTATCTCCAAATGGGCTGAACCGAGCTTCCACTTGAGTCTCGTCACCTAGGAGTACCACTGGGTGCATCCAATATGATTTTTGAGCCTATAGTTGTTTGGTGCAAACCATGCACCTATCTTGCTTCAAGATTACCACTATCTCCAAATGGGCTGAACCGAGCTTCCACTTGAGTCTCGTCACCTAGGAGTACCACTAGGTGCATCCAAAATGATTTCTGAGCCCATAGTTGTTTGGTGCAAACCGTGCACCCATCTTGCGTCAAGATTACCACTATCTCCAAATGGACTAAATCGAGCTTCCACTTGAGCCTCATCACATAGGAGTACCACCGGGTGTGTCCAAAATAATTTCTGAGCCTATGGTATATTTGGCGCAAACCGTACACCTATCTTGCATCAAGATTACCACTATCTCCAAATGGATTGAATCGAGCTTCCACTTGAGCCTCATCACGTAGGAGTACCACCGGGTGTGTTCAAAACAATTTCTGAGCCTATGGTATATTTGGCGCAAACCGTGCACCTATCTTGCATCAAGATTACCACTATCTCCAAACGGATTGAACCGAGCTTGCACTTGAGTCTCGTCACCATGGAGTACCACGGGGTGTGTCCAAAATGATTTCTGAGCCAATGGTATGTTTGGCACAAACCGTGCACCTATCTTGCACTGACACTAACCCTATCTCTAAACAGACCAAAAGGAGATACCACATTAACCACGTCACCTAGTAGTTTCATCGGGTGTGTCCAAAATGATATTCGAACCTCTAGTATGCTCGGTGCAAACCATGCACCTATCTTGCGTCAAGGTTACCACTATCTCCAAATGGGCTAAACCGAGCTTCCACATGAGTCTCGTCACCTAGGAGTACCACTGGGTGCATCCAAAATGATTTCTGAGCCTATAGTTGTTTGGTGCAAACCATGCACCTATCTTGCGTCAAGATTACCACTATCTCCAAATGGGCTGAACCGAGCTTCCACTTGAGTCTCGTCACCTAGGACTACCACTAGGTGCATCCAAAATGATTTCTGAGCCTATAGTTGTTTGGTGCAAACCGTGCACCTACCTTGCGTCAAGATTACCACTATCTCCAAATGGACTGAATCGAGCTTCCACTTGAGCCTCATCACGTAGGAGTACCACCGGGTGTGTCCAAAACAATTTCTGAGCCTATGGTATATTTGGCGCAAACCGTAAACCTATCTTGTTTCAAGATTAGCACTATCTCCAAACGGATTGAACCGAGCTTGCACTTGAGTCTCGTCATCAAGGAGTACCACGGGTTGTGTCCAAAACGATTTCTGAGCCAATGGTATGTTTGGCGCAAACCGTGCACCTATCTTGCACTGACACGAACCCTATCTCAAAATGGACTAAAAGGAGATTCCACAATACCCACGTCACCTTGTAGTTCCATCCGGTGCGTCCAAAATAATATTCGAGCCTCTAGTATGCTCGGTGCAAACCATGCACCTATCTTGCGTCAAGATTACCACTATCTCCAAATGGGCTGAACCGAGCTTCCACTTGAGTCTCGTCACCTAGGAGTACCACTAGGTGCATCCAAAATGATTTCTGAGCCTATAGCTGTTTGGTGCAAACCGTGCACCTATCTTGCGTAAAGATTACCACTATCTCCAAATGGACTGAATCGAGCTTCCACTTGAGCCTCATCACCAAGGAGTACCACCGGGTGTGTCCAAAACAATTTCTGAGCCTATAGTTGTTTGGTGGAAACCATGCACCTATCTTGCGTCAAGGTTACCACTATCTCCAAATGGGCTGAACCGAGCTTCCACTTGAGTCTCGTCACCTAGGAGTACCACTGGGTGCATCCAATATGATTTCTGAGCCTATAGTTGTTTGGTGCAAACCATGCACCTATCTTGCGTCAAGATTACCACTATCTCCAAATGGGCTGAACCGAGCTTCCACTTGAGTCTCGTCACCTAGGAGTACCACTAGGTGCATCTAAAATGATTTCTGAGCCCATAGTTGTTTGGTGCAAACCGTGCACCCATCTTGCGTCAAGATTACCACTATCTCCAAATAGACTAAATCGAGCTTCCACTTGAGCCTCATCACATAGGAGTACCACCGGGTGTGTCTAAAATAATTTCTGAGCCTATGGTATATTTGGCGCAAACCGTGCACCTATCTTGCATCAAGATTACCACTATCTCCAAATGGATTGAATCGAGCTTCCACTTGAGCCTCATCACGTAGGAGTACCACCGGGTGTGTTCAAAACAATTTCTGAGCCTATGGTATATTTGGCTCAAACCGTGCACCTATCTTGCATCAAGATTACCACTATCTCCAAACGGATTGAACCGAGCTTGCACTTGAGTCTCGTCACCATGGAGTACCACGGGGTGTGTCCAAAATGATTTCTGAGCCAATGGTATGTTTGGCACAAACCGTGCTCCTATCTTGCACTGACACTAACCCTATCTCTAAACAGACCAAAAGGAGATACCACATTAACCACGTCACCTAGTAGTTCCATCGGGTGTGTCCAAAATGATATTCGAACCTCTAGTATGCTCGGTGCAAACCATGCACCTATCTTGCCTCAAGGTTACCACTATCTCCAAATGAGCTGAACCGAGCTTCCACATGAGTCTCGTCACCTAGGAGTACCACTGGGTGCATCCAAAATGATTTCTGAGCCTATAGTTGTTTGGTGCAAACAATGCACCTATCTTGCGTCAAGATTACCACTATCTCCAAATGGGCTGAACCGAGCTTCCACTTGAGTCTCGTCACCAAGGAGTACCACTAGGTGCATCCAAAATGATTTCTGAGCCTATAGTTGTTTGGTGCAAACCGTGCACCTACCTTGCGTCAAGATTACCACTATCTCCAAATGGACTGAATCGAGCTTCCACTTGAGCCTCATCACGTAGGAGTACCACCGGGTGTGTCCAAAACAATTTCTGAGCCTATGGTATATTTGGCGCAAACCGTAAACCTATCTTGTATCAAGATTAGCACTATCTCCAAACGGATTGAACCGAGCTTGCACTTGAGTCTCGTCACCAAGGAGTACCACGGGGTGTGTCCAAAACGATTTCTGAGCCAATTGTATGTTTGGCGCAAACCGTGCACCTATCTTGCACTGACACGAACCCTATCTCAAAATGGACTAAAAGGAGATTCCACATTACCCACGTCACCTTGTAGTTCCATCCGGTGCGTCCAAAATAATATTCGAGCCTCTAGTATGCTCGGTGCAAACCATGCACCTATCTTGCGTCAAGATTACCACTATCTCCAAATGGGCTGAACCGAGCTTCCACTTGAGTCTCGTCACCTAGGAGTACCACTAGGTGCATCCAAAATGATTTCTGAGCCTATAGCTGTTTGGTGCAAACCGTGCACCTATCTTGCGTAAAGATTACAACTATCTCCAAATGGGCTGAACCGAGCTTCCACTTGAGTCTCGTCACCTAGGAGTACCACTGGGTGCATCCAAAATGATTTCTGAGCCTATAGTTGTTTGGTGCAAACCATGCACCTATCTTGCGTCAAGGTTACCACTATCTCCAAATGGGCTGAACCGAGCTTCCACTTGAGTCTCGTCACCTAGGAGTACCACTAGGTGCATCTAAAATGATTTCTGAGCCCATAGTTGTTTAGTGCAAACCGTGCACCCATCTTGCGTCAAGATTACCACTATCTCCAAATAGACTAAATCGAGCTTCCACTTGAGCCTCATCACATAGGAGTACCAGCGGGTGTGTCTAAAATAATTTCTGAGCCTATGGTATATTTGGCGCAAACCGTGCACCTATCTTGCATCAAGATTACCACTATCTCCAAATGGATTGAATCGAGCTTCCACTTGAGCCTCATCACGTAGGAGTACCACCGGGTGTGTTCAAAACAATTTCTGAGCCTATGGTATATTTGGCGCAAACCGTGCACCTATCTTGCATCAAGATTACCACTATCTCCAAACGGATTGAACCGAGCTTGCACTTGAGTCTCGTCACCATGGAGTACCACGGGGTGTGTCCAAAATGATTTCTGAGCCAATGGTATGTTTGGCACAAACCGTGCACCTATCTTGCACTGACACTAACCCTATCTCTAAACAGACCAAAAGGAGATACCACATTAACCACGTCACCTAGTAGTTCCATCGGGTGTGTCCAAAATGATATTCGAACCTCTAGTATGCTCGGTGCAAACCATGCACCTATCTTGCGTCAAGATTACCACTATCTCCAAATGGGCTGAACCGAGCTTCCACTTGAGTCTCGTCACCTAGGAGTACCACTAGGTGCATCCAAAATGATTTCTGAGCCTATAGCTGTTTGGTGCAAACCGTGCACCTATCTTGCGTAAAGATTACAACTATCTCCAAATGGGCTGAACCGAGCTTCCACTTGAGTCTCGTCACCTAGGAGTACCACTGGGTGCATCCAGAATGATTTCTGAGCCTATAGTTGTTTGGTGCAAACCATGCACCTATCTTGCGTCAAGGTTACCACTATCTCCAAATGGGCTGAACCGAGCTTCCACTTGAGTCTCGTCACCTAGGAGTACCACTAGGTGCATCTAAAATGATTTCTGAGCCCATAGTTGTTTAGTGCAAACCGTGCACCCATCTTGCGTCAAGATTACCACTATCTCCAAATAGACTAAATCGAGCTTCCACTTGAGCCTCATCACATAGGAGTACCACCGGGTGTGTCTAAAATAATTTCTGAGCCTATGGTATATTTGGCGCAAACCGTGCACCTATCTTGCATCAAGATTACCACTATCTCCAAATGGATTGAATCGAGCTTCCACTTGAGCCTCATCACGTAGGAGTACCACCGGGTGTGTTCAAAACAATTTCTGAGCCTATGGTATATTTGGCGCAAACCGTGCACCTATCTTGCATCAAGATTACCACTATCTCCAAACGGATTGAACCGAGCTTGCACTTGAGTCTCGTCACCATGGAGTACCACGGGGTGTGTCCAAAATGATTTCTGAGCCAATGGTATGTTTGGCACAAACCGTGCACCTATCTTGCACTGACACTAACCCTATCTCTAAACAGACCAAAAGGAGATACCACATTAACCACGTCACCTAGTAGTTCCATCGGGTGTGTCCAAAATGATATTCGAACCTCTAGTATGCTCGGTGCAAACCATGCACCTATCTTGCCTCAAGGTTACCACTATCTCCAAATGAGCTGAACCGAGCTTCCACATGAGTCTCGTCACCTAGGAGTACCACTGGGTGCATCCAAAATGATTTCTGAGCCTATAGTTGTTTGGTGCAAACAATGCACCTATCTTGCGTCAAGATTACCACTATCTCCAAATGGGCTGAACCGAGCTTCCACTTGAGTCTCGTCACCAAGGAGTACCACTAGGTGCATCCAAAATGATTTCTGAGCCTATAGTTGTTTGGTGCAAACCGTGCACCTACCTTGCGTCAAGATTACCACTATCTCCAAATGGACTGAATCGAGCTTCCACTTGAGCCTCATCACGTAGGAGTACCACCGGGTGTGTCCAAAACAATTTCTGAGCCTATGGTATATTTGGCGCAAACCGTAAACCTATCTTGTATCAAGATTAGCACTATCTCCAAACGGATTGAACCGAGCTTGCACTTGAGTCTCGTCACCAAGGAGTACCACGGGGTGTGTCCAAAACGATTTCTGAGCCAATTGTATGTTTGGCGCAAACCGTGCACCTATCTTGCACTGACACGAACCCTATCTCAAAATGGACTAAAAGGAGATTCCACATTACCCACGTCACCTTGTAGTTCCATCCGGTGCGTCCAAAATAATATTCGAGCCTCTAGTATGCTCGGTGCAAACCATGCACCTATCTTGCGTCAAGATTACCACTATCTCCAAATGGGCTGAACCGAGCTTCCACTTGAGTCTCGTCACCTAGGAGTACCACTAGGTGCATCCAAAATGATTTCTGAGCCTATAGCTGTTTGGTGCAAACCGTGCACCTATCTTGCGTAAAGATTACCACTATCTCCAAATGGGCTGAACCGAGCTTCCACTTGAGTCTCGTCACCTAGGAGTACCACTGGGTGCATCCAGAATGATTTCTGAGCCTATAGTTGTTTGGTGCAAACCATGCACCTATCTCGCGTCAAGGTTACCACTATCTCCAAATGGGCTGAACCGAGCTTCCACTTGAGTCTCGTCACCTAGGAGTACCACTAGGTGCATCTAAAATGATTTCTGAGCCCATAGTTGTTTAGTGCAAACCGTGCACCCATCTTGCGTCAAGATTACCACTATCTCCAAATAGACTAAATCGAGCTTCCACTTGAGCCTCATCACATAGGAGTACCACCGGGTGTGTCTAAAATAATTTCTGAGCCTATGGTATATTTGGCGCAAACCGTGCACCTATCTTGCATCAAGATTACCACTATCTCCAAATGGATTGAATCGAGCTTCCACTTGAGCCTCATCACGTAGGAGTACCACCGGGTGTGTTCAAAACAATTTCTGAGCCTATGGTATATTTGGCGCAAACCGTGCACCTATCTTGCATCAAGATTACCACTATCTCCAAACGGATTGAACCGAGCTTGCACTTGAGTCTCGTCACCATGGAGTACCACGGGGTGTGTCCAAAATGATTTCTGAGCCAATGGTATGTTTGGCACAAACCGTGCACCTATCTTGCACTGACACTAACCCTATCTCTAAACAGACCAAAAGGAGATACCACATTAACCACGTCACCTAGTAGTTCCATCGGGTGTGTCCAAAATGATATTCGAACCTCTAGTATGCTCGGTGCAAACCATGCACCTATCTTGCCTCAAGGTTACCACTATCTCCAAATGAGCTGAACCGAGCTTCCACATGAGTCTCGTCACCTAGGAGTACCACTGGGTGCATCCAAAATGATTTCTGAGCCTATAGTTGTTTGGTGTAAACCATGCACCTATCTTGCGTCAAGATTACCACTATCTCCAAATGGGCTGAACCGAGCTTCCACTTGAGTCTCGTCACCAAGGAGTACCACTAGGTGCATCCAAAATGATTTCTGAGCCTATAGTTGTTTGGTGCAAACCGTGCACCTACCTTGCGTCAAGATTACCACTATCTCCAAATGGACTGAATCGAGCTTCCACTTGAGCCTCATCACATAGGAGTACCACCGGGTGTGTCTAAAATAATTTCTGAGCCTATGGTATATTTGGCGCAAACCGTGCACCTATCTTGCATCAAGATTACCACTATCTCCAAATGGATTGAATCGAGCTTCCACTTGAGCCTCATCACGTAGGAGTACCACCGGGTGTGTTCAAAACAATTTCTGAGCCTATGGTATATTTGGCGCAAACCGTGCACCTATCTTGCATCAAGATTACCACTATCTCCAAACGGATTGAACCGAGCTTGCACTTGAGTCTCGTCACCATGGAGTACCACGGGGTGTGTCCAAAATGATTTCTGAGCCAATGGTATGTTTGGCACAAACCGTGCACCTATCTTGCACTGACACTAACCCTATCTCTAAACAGACCAAAAGGAGATACCACATTAACCACGTCACCTAGTAGTTCCATCGGGTGTGTCCAAAATGATATTCGAACCTCTAGTATGCTCGGTGCAAACCATGCACCTATCTTGCCTCAAGGTTACCACTATCTCCAAATGAGCTGAACCGAGCTTCCACATGAGTCTCGTCACCTAGGAGTACCACTGGGTGCATCCAAAATGATTTCTGAGCCTATAGTTGTTTGGTGCAAACAATGCACCTATCTTGCGTCAAGATTACCACTATCTCCAAATGGGCTGAACCGAGCTTCCACTTGAGTCTCGTCACCAAGGAGTACCACTAGGTGCATCCAAAATGATTTCTGAGCCTATAGTTGTTTGGTGCAAACCGTGCACCTACCTTGCGTCAAGATTACCACTATCTCCAAATGGACTGAATCGAGCTTCCACTTGAGCCTCATCACGTAGGAGTACCACCGGGTGTGTCCAAAACAATTTCTGAGCCTATGGTATATTTGGCGCAAACCGTAAACCTATCTTGTATCAAGATTAGCACTATCTCCAAACGGATTGAACCGAGCTTGCACTTGAGTCTCGTCACCAAGGAGTACCACGGGGTGTGTCCAAAACGATTTCTGAGCCAATTGTATGTTTGGCGCAAACCGTGCACCTATCTTGCACTGACACGAACCCTATCTCAAAATGGACTAAAAGGAGATTCCACATTACCCACGTCACCTTGTAGTTCCATCCGGTGCGTCCAAAATAATATTCGAGCCTCTAGTATGCTCGGTGCAAACCATGCACCTATCTTGCGTCAAGATTACCACTATCTCCAAATGGGCTGAACCGAGCTTCCACTTGAGTCTCGTCACCTAGGAGTACCACTAGGTGCATCCAAAATGATTTCTGAGCCTATAGCTGTTTGGTGCAAACCGTGCACCTATCTTGCGTAAAGATTACCACTATCTCCAAATGGGCTGAACCGAGCTTCCACTTGAGTCTCGTCACCTAGGAGTACCACTGGGTGCATCCAGAATGATTTCTGAGCCTATAGTTGTTTGGTGCAAACCATGCACCTATCTCGCGTCAAGGTTACCACTATCTCCAAATGGGCTGAACCGAGCTTCCACTTGAGTCTCGTCACCTAGGAGTACCACTAGGTGCATCTAAAATGATTTCTGAGCCCATAGTTGTTTAGTGCAAACCGTGCACCCATCTTGCGTCAAGATTACCACTATCTCCAAATAGACTAAATCGAGCTTCCACTTGAGCCTCATCACATAGGAGTACCACCGGGTGTGTCTAAAATAATTTCTGAGCCTATGGTATATTTGGCGCAAACCGTGCACCTATCTTGCATCAAGATTACCACTATCTCCAAATGGATTGAATCGAGCTTCCACTTGAGCCTCATCACGTAGGAGTACCACCGGGTGTGTTCAAAACAATTTCTGAGCCTATGGTATATTTGGCGCAAACCGTGCACCTATCTTGCATCAAGATTACCACTATCTCCAAACGGATTGAACCGAGCTTGCACTTGAGTCTCGTCACCATGGAGTACCACGGGGTGTGTCCAAAATGATTTCTGAGCCAATGGTATGTTTGGCACAAACCGTGCACCTATCTTGCACTGACACTAACCCTATCTCTAAACAGACCAAAAGGAGATACCACATTAACCACGTCACCTAGTAGTTCCATCGGGTGTGTCCAAAATGATATTCGAACCTCTAGTATGCTCGGTGCAAACCATGCACCTATCTTGCGTCAAGATTACCACTATCTCCAAATGGGCTGAACCGAGCTTCCACTTGAGTCTCGTCACCTAGGAGTACCACTAGGTGCATCCAAAATGATTTCTGAGCCTATGGCTGTTTGGTGCAAACCGTGCACCTATCTTGCGTAAAGATTACAACTATCTCCAAATGGGCTGAACCGAGCTTCCACTTGAGTCTCGTCACCTAGGAGTACCACTGGGTGCATCCAGAATGATTTCTGAGCCTATAGTTGTTTGGTGCAAACCATGCACCTATCTTGCGTCAAGGTTACCACTATCTCCAAATGGGCTGAACCGAGCTTCCACTTGAGTCTCGTCACCTAGGAGTACCACTAGGTGCATCTAAAATGATTTCTGAGCCCATAGTTGTTTAGTGCAAACCGTGCACCCATCTTGCGTCAAGATTACCACTATCTCCAAATAGACTAAATCGAGCTTCCACTTGAGCCTCATCACATAGGAGTACCACCGGGTGTGTCTAAAATAATTTCTGAGCCTATGGTATATTTGGCGCAAACCGTGCACCTATCTTGCATCAAGATTACCACTATCTCCAAATGGATTGAATCGAGCTTCCACTTGAGCCTCATCACGTAGGAGTACCACCGGGTGTGTTCAAAACAATTTCTGAGCCTATGGTATATTTGGCGCAAACCGTGCACCTATCTTGCATCAAGATTACCACTATCTCCAAACGGATTGAACCGAGCTTGCACTTGAGTCTCGTCACCATGGAGTACCACGGGGTGTGTCCAAAATGATTTCTGAGCCAATGGTATGTTTGGCACAAACCGTGCACCTATCTTGCACTGACACTAACCCTATCTCTAAACAGACCAAAAGGAGATACCACATTAACCACGTCACCTAGTAGTTCCATCGGGTGTGTCCAAAATGATATTCGAACCTCTAGTATGCTCGGTGCAAACCATGCACCTATCTTGCCTCAAGGTTACCACTATCTCCAAATGAGCTGAACCGAGCTTCCACATGAGTCTCGTCACCTAGGAGTACCACTGGGTGCATCCAAAATGATTTCTGAGCCTATAGTTGTTTGGTGCAAACAATGCACCTATCTTGCGTCAAGATTACCACTATCTCCAAATGGGCTGAACCGAGCTTCCACTTGAGTCTCGTCACCAAGGAGTACCACTAGGTGCATCCAAAATGATTTCTGAGCCTATAGTTGTTTGGTGCAAACCGTGCACCTACCTTGCGTCAAGATTACCACTATCTCCAAATGGACTGAATCGAGCTTCCACTTGAGCCTCATCACGTAGGAGTACCACCGGGTGTGTCCAAAACAATTTCTGAGCCTATGGTATATTTGGCGCAAACCGTAAACCTATCTTGTATCAAGATTAGCACTATCTCCAAACGGATTGAACCGAGCTTGCACTTGAGTCTCGTCACCAAGGAGTACCACGGGGTGTGTCCAAAACGATTTCTGAGCCAATTGTATGTTTGGCGCAAAACCGTGCACCTATCTTGCACTGACACGAACCCTATCTCAAAATGGACTAAAAGGAGATTCCACATTACCCACGTCACCTTGTAGTTCCATCCGGTGCGTCCAAAATAATATTCGAGCCTCTAGTATGCTCGGTGCAAACCATGCACCTATCTTGCGTCAAGATTACCACTATCTCCAAATGGGCTGAACCGAGCTTCCACTTGAGTCTCGTCACCTAGGAGTACCACTAGGTGCATCCAAAATGATTTCTGAGCCTATAGCTGTTTGGTGCAAACCGTGCACCTATCTTGCGTAAAGATTACCACTATCTCCAAATGGGCTGAACCGAGCTTCCACTTGAGTCTCGTCACCTAGGAGTACCACTGGGTGCATCCAGAATGATTTCTGAGCCTATAGTTGTTTGGTGCAAACCATGCACCTATCTCGCGTCAAGGTTACCACTATCTCCAAATGGGCTGAACCGAGCTTCCACTTGAGTCTCGTCACCTAGGAGTACCACTAGGTGCATCTAAAATGATTTCTGAGCCCATAGTTGTTTAGTGCAAACCGTGCACCCATCTTGCGTCAAGATTACCACTATCTCCAAATAGACTAAATCGAGCTTCCACTTGAGCCTCATCACATAGGAGTACCACCGGGTGTGTCTAAAATAATTTCTGAGCCTATGGTATATTTGGCGCAAACCGTGCACCTATCTTGCATCAAGATTACCACTATCTCCAAATGGATTGAATCGAGCTTCCACTTGAGCCTCATCACGTAGGAGTACCACCGGGTGTGTTCAAAACAATTTCTGAGCCTATGGTATATTTGGCGCAAACCGTGCACCTATCTTGCATCAAGATTACCACTATCTCCAAACGGATTGAACCGAGCTTGCACTTGAGTCTCGTCACCATGGAGTACCACGGGGTGTGTCCAAAATGATTTCTGAGCCAATGGTATGTTTGGCACAAACCGTGCACCTATCTTGCACTGACACTAACCCTATCTCTAAACAGACCAAAAGGAGATACCACATTAACCACGTCACCTAGTAGTTCCATCGGGTGTGTCCAAAATGATATTCGAACCTCTAGTATGCTCGGTGCAAACCATGCACCTATCTTGCCTCAAGGTTACCACTATCTCCAAATGAGCTGAACCGAGCTTCCACATGAGTCTCGTCACCTAGGAGTACCACTGGGTGCATCCAAAATGATTTCTGAGCCTATAGTTGTTTGGTGTAAACCATGCACCTATCTTGCGTCAAGATTACCACTATCTCCAAATGGGCTGAACCGAGCTTCCACTTGAGTCTCGTCACCAAGGAGTACCACTAGGTGCATCCAAAATGATTTCTGAGCCTATAGTTGTTTGGTGCAAACCGTGCACCTACCTTGCGTCAAGATTACCACTATCTCCAAATGGACTGAATCGAGCTTCCACTTGAGCCTCATCACATAGGAGTACCACCGGGTGTGTCTAAAATAATTTCTGAGCCTATGGTATATTTGGCGCAAACCGTGCACCTATCTTGCATCAAGATTACCACTATCTCCAAATGGATTGAATCGAGCTTCCACTTGAGCCTCATCACGTAGGAGTACCACCGGGTGTGTTCAAAACAATTTCTGAGCCTATGGTATATTTGGCGCAAACCGTGCACCTATCTTGCATCAAGATTACCACTATCTCCAAACGGATTGAACCGAGCTTGCACTTGAGTCTCGTCACCATGGAGTACCACGGGGTGTGTCCAAAATGATTTCTGAGCCAATGGTATGTTTGGCACAAACCGTGCACCTATCTTGCACTGACACTAACCCTATCTCTAAACAGACCAAAAGGAGATACCACATTAACCACGTCACCTAGTAGTTCCATCGGGTGTGTCCAAAATGATATTCGAACCTCTAGTATGCTCGGTGCAAACCATGCACCTATCTTGCCTCAAGGTTACCACTATCTCCAAATGAGCTGAACCGAGCTTCCACATGAGTCTCGTCACCTAGGAGTACCACTGGGTGCATCCAAAATGATTTCTGAGCCTATAGTTGTTTGGTGCAAACAATGCACCTATCTTGCGTCAAGATTACCACTATCTCCAAATGGGCTGAACCGAGCTTCCACTTGAGTCTCGTCACCAAGGAGTACCACTAGGTGCATCCAAAATGATTTCTGAGCCTATAGTTGTTTGGTGCAAACCGTGCACCTACCTTGCGTCAAGATTGCCACTATCTCCAAATGGACTGAATCGAGCTTCCACTTGAGCCTCATCACGTAGGAGTACCACCGGGTGTGTCCAAAACAATTTCTGAGCCTATGGTATATTTGGCGCAAACCGTAAACCTATCTTGTATCAAGATTAGCACTATCTCCAAACGGATTGAACCGAGCTTGCACTTGAGTCTCGTCACCAAGGAGTACCACGGGGTGTGTCCAAAACGATTTCTGAGCCAATTGTATGTTTGGCGCAAACCGTGCACCTATCTTGCACTGACACGAACCCTATCTCAAAATGGACTAAAAGGAGATTCCACATTACCCACGTCACCTTGTAGTTCCATCCGGTGCGTCCAAAATAATATTCGAGCCTCTAGTATGCTCGGTGCAAACCATGCACCTATCTTGCGTCAAGATTACCACTATCTCCAAATGGGCTGAACCGAGCTTCCACTTGAGTCTCGTCACCTAGGAGTACCACTAGGTGCATCCAAAATGATTTCTGAGCCTATAGCTGTTTGGTGCAAACCGTGCACCTATCTTGCGTAAAGATTACCACTATCTCCAAATGGGCTGAACCGAGCTTCCACTTGAGTCTCGTCACCTAGGAGTACCACTGGGTGCATCCAGAATGATTTCTGAGCCTATAGTTGTTTGGTGCAAACCATGCACCTATCTCGCGTCAAGGTTACCACTATCTCCAAATGGGCTGAACCGAGCTTCCACTTGAGTCTCGTCACCTAGGAGTACCACTAGGTGCATCTAAAATGATTTCTGAGCCCATAGTTGTTTAGTGCAAACCGTGCACCCATCTTGCGTCAAGATTACCACTATCTCCAAATAGACTAAATCGAGCTTCCACTTGAGCCTCATCACATAGGAGTACCACCGGGTGTGTCTAAAATAATTTCTGAGCCTATGGTATATTTGGCGCAAACCGTGCACCTATCTTGCATCAAGATTACCACTATCTCCAAATGGATTGAATCGAGCTTCCACTTGAGCCTCATCACGTAGGAGTACCACCGGGTGTGTTCAAAACAATTTCTGAGCCTATGGTATATTTGGCGCAAACCGTGCACCTATCTTGCATCAAGATTACCACTATCTCCAAACGGATTGAACCGAGCTTGCACTTGAGTCTCGTCACCATGGAGTACCACGGGGTGTGTCCAAAATGATTTCTGAGCCAATGGTATGTTTGGCACAAACCGTGCACCTATCTTGCACTGACACTAACCCTATCTCTAAACAGACCAAAAGGAGATACCACATTAACCACGTCACCTAGTAGTTCCATCGGGTGTGTCCAAAATGATATTCGAACCTCTAGTATGCTCGGTGCAAACCATGCACCTATCTTGCCTCAAGGTTACCACTATCTCCAAATGAGCTGAACCGAGCTTCCACATGAGTCTCGTCACCTAGGAGTACCACTGGGTGCATCCAAAATGATTTCTGAGCCTATAGTTGTTTGGTGTAAACCATGCACCTATCTTGCGTCAAGATTACCACTATCTCCAAATGGGCTGAACCGAGCTTCCACTTGAGTCTCGTCACCAAGGAGTACCACTAGGTGCATCCAAAATGATTTCTGAGCCTATAGTTGTTTGGTGCAAACCGTGCACCTACCTTGCGTCAAGATTACCACTATCTCCAAATGGACTGAATCGAGCTTCCACTTGAGCCTCATCACGTAGGAGTACCACCGGGTGTGTCCAAAACAATTTCTGAGCCTATGGTATATTTGGCGCAAACCGTAAACCTATCTTGTATCAAGATTAGCACTATCTCCAAACGGATTGAACCGAGCTTGCACTTGAGTCTCGTCACCAAGGAGTACCACGGGGTGTGTCCAAAACGATTTCTGAGCCAATTGTATGTTTGGCGCAAACCGTGCACCTATCTTGCACTGACACGAACCCTATCTCAAAATGGACTAAAAGGAGATTCCACATTACCCACGTCACCTTGTAGTTCCATCCGGTGCGTCCAAAATAATATTCGAGCCTCTAGTATGCTCGGTGCAAACCATGCACCTATCTTGCGTCAAGATTACCACTATCTCCAAATGGGCTGAACCGAGCTTCCACTTGAGTCTCATCACCTAGGAGTACCACTGGGTGCATCCAGAATGATTTCTGAGCCTATAGCTGTTTGGTGCAAACCGTGCACCTATCTTGCGTCAAGATTACCACTATCTCCAAATGGGCTGAACCGAGCTTCCACTTGAGTCTCGTCACCTAGGAGTACCACTGGGTGCATCCAGAATGATTTCTGAGCCTATAGTTGTTTGGTGCAAACCATGCACCTATCTTGCGTCAAGGTTACCACTATCTCCAATTGGGCTGAACCGAGCTTCCACTTGAGTCTCGTCACCTAGGAGTACCACTGGGTGCATCCAATATGATTTCTGAGCCTATAGTTGTTTGGTGCAAACCATGCACCTATCTTGCGTCAAGATTACCACTATCTCCAAATGGGCTGAACTGAGCTTCCACTTGAGTCTCGTCACCTAGGAGTACCACTAGGTGCATCCAAAATGATTTCTGAGCCCATAGTTGTTTGGTGCAAACCGTGCACCCATCTTGCGTCAAGATTACCACTATCTCCAAATGGACTAAATCAAGCTTCCACTTGAGCCTCATCACATAGGAGTACCACCGGGTGTGTCCAAAATAATTTCTGAGCCTATGGTATATTTGGCGCAAACCGTGCACCTATCTTGCATCAAGATTACCACTATCTCCAAATGGATTGAATTGAGCTTCCACTTGAGCCTCATCACGTAGGAGTACCACCGGGTGTGTTCAAAACAATTTCTGAGCCTATGGTATATTTGGCGCAAACCGTGCACCTATCTTGCATCAAGATTACCACTATCTCCAAACGGATTGAACCGAGCTTGCACTTGAGTCTCGTCACCATGGAGTACCACGGGGTGTGTCCAAAATGATTTCTGAGCCAATGGTATGTTTGGCACAAACCGTGCACCTATCTTGCACTGACACTAACCCTATCTCTAAACAGACCAAAAGGAGATACCACATTAACCACGTCACCTAGTAGTTCCATCGGGTGTGTCCAAAATGATATTCGAACCTCTAGTATGCTCGGTGCAAACCATGCACCTATCTTGCGTCAAGGTTACCACTATCTCCAAATGAGCTGAACCGAGCTTCCACATGAGTCTCGTCACCAAGGAGTACCACTGGGTGCATCCAAAATGATTTCTGAGCCTATAGTTGTTTGGTGCAAACCATGCACCTATCTTGCGTCAAGATTACCACTATCTCCAAATGGGCTGAACCAAGCTTTCACTTGAGTCTCGTCACCAAGGAGTACCACTAGGTGCATCCAAAATGATTTCTGAGCCTATAGTTGTTTGGTGCAAACCGTGCACCTACCTTGCGTCAAGATTACCACTATCTCCAAATGGACTGAATCGAGCTTCCACTTGAGCCTCATCACATAGGAGTACCACCGGGTGTGTCCAAAACAATTTCTGAGCCTATGGTATATTTGGCGCAAACCGTAAACCTATCTTGTATCAAGATTAGCGCTATCTCCAAACGGATTGAACCTAGCTTGCACTTGAGTCTCGTCACCAAGGAGTACCACGGGGTGTGTCCAAAACGATTTCTGAGCCAATGGTATGTTTGGCGCAAACCGTGCACCTATCTTGCACTGACACGAACCCTATCTCAAAATGGACTAAAAGGAGATTCCACATTACCCACGTCACCTTGTAGTTCCATCCGGTGCGTCCAAAATAATATTCGAGCCTCTAGTATGCTCGGTGCAAACCATGCACCTATCTTGCGTCAAGATTACCACTATCTCCAAATGGGCTGAACCGAACTTCCACTTGAGTCTCGTCACCTAGGAGTACCACTAGGTGCATCCAAAATGATTTCTGAGCCTATAGCTGTTTGGTGCAAACCGTGCACCTATCTTGCGTAAAGATTACCACTATCTCCAAATGGGCTGAACCGAGCTTCCACTTGAGTCTCGTCACCTAGGAGTACCACTGGGTGCATCCAGAATGATTTCTGAGCCTATAGCTGTTTGGTGCAAACCGTGCACCTATCTTGCGTAAAGATTACCACTATCTCCAAATGGACTGAATCGAGCTTCCACTTGAGTCTCGTCACCTAGGAGTACCACTGGGTGCATCCAAAACAATTTCTGAGCCTATAGTTGTTTGGTGCAAACCATGCACCTATCTTGCGTCAAGATTACCACTATCTCCAAATGGGCTGAACCGAGCTTCCACTTGAGTCTCGTCACCTAGGAGTACCACTGGGTGCATCCAATATGATTTCTGAGCCTATAGTTGTTTGGTGCAAACCATGCACCTATCTTGCGTCAAGATTACCACTATCTCCAAATGGGCTGAACCGAGCTTCCATTTGAGTCTCGTCACCTAGGAGTACCACTAGGTGCATCTAAAATGATTTCTGAGCCCATAGTTGTTTGGTGCAAACCGTGCACCCATCTTGCGTCAAGATTACCACTATCTCCAAATAGACTAAATCGAGCTTCCACTTGAGCCTCATCACATAGGAGTACCACCGGGTGTGTCTAAAATAATTTCTGAGCCTATGGTATATTTGGCGCAAACCGTGCACCTATCTTGCATCAAGATTACCACTATCTCCAAATGGATTGAATCGAGCTTCCACTTGAGCCTCATCACGTAGGAGTACCACCGGGTGTGTTCAAAACAATTTCTGAGCCTATGGTATATTTGGCGCAAACTGTGCACCTATCTTGCATCAAGATTACCACTATCTCCAAACGGATTGAACCGAGCTTGCACTTGAGTCTCGTCACCATGGAGTACCACGGGGTGTGTCCAAAATGATTTCTGAGCCAATGGTATGTTTGGCACAAACCGTGCACCTATCTTGCACTGACACTAACCCTATCTCTAAACAGACCAAAAGGAGATACCACATTAACCACGTCACCTAGTAGTTCCATCGGGTGTGTCCAAAATGATATTCGAACCTCTAGTATGCTCGGTGCAAACCATGCACCTATCTTGCCTCAAGGTTACCACTATCTCCAAATGAGCTGAACCGAGCTTCCACATGAGTCTCGTCACCTAGGAGTACCACTGGGTGCATCCAAAATGATTTCTGAGCCTATAGTTGTTTGGTGCAAACAATGCACCTATCTTGCGTCAAGATTACCACTATCTCCAAATGGGCTGAACCGAGCTTCCACTTGAGTCTCGTCACCAAGGAGTACCACTAGGTGCATCCAAAATGATTTCTGAGCCTATAGTTGTTTGGTGCAAACCGTGCACCTACCTTGCGTCAAGATTACCACTATCTCCAAATGGACTGAATCGAGCTTCCACTTGAGCCTCATCACGTAGGAGTACCACCGGGTGTGTCCAAAACAATTTCTGAGCCTATGGTATATTTGGCGCAAACCGTAAACCTATCTTGTATCAAGATTAGCACTATCTCCAAACGGATTGAACCGAGCTTGCACTTGAGTCTCGTCACCAAGGAGTACCACGGGGTGTGTCCAAAACGATTTCTGAGCCAATTGTATGTTTGGCGCAAACCGTGCACCTATCTTGCACTGACACGAACCCTATCTCAAAATGGACTAAAAGGAGATTCCACATTACCCACGTCACCTTGTAGTTCCATCCGGTGCGTCCAAAATAATATTCGAGCCTCTAGTATGCTCGGTGCAAACCATGCACCTATCTTGCGTCAAGATTACCACTATCTCCAAATGGGCTGAACCGAGCTTCCACTTGAGTCTCATCACCTAGGAGTACCACTGGGTGCATCCAGAATGATTTCTGAGCCTATAGCTGTTTGGTGCAAACCGTGCACCTATCTTGCGTCAAGATTACCACTATCTCCAAATGGGCTGAACCGAGCTTCCACTTGAGTCTCGTCACCTAGGAGTACCACTGGGTGCATCCAGAATGATTTCTGAGCCTATAGTTGTTTGGTGCAAACCATGCACCTATCTTGCGTCAAGGTTACCACTATCTCCAATTGGGCTGAACCGAGCTTCCACTTGAGTCTCGTCACCTAGGAGTACCACTGGGTGCATCCAATATGATTTCTGAGCCTATAGTTGTTTGGTGCAAACCATGCACCTATCTTGCGTCAAGATTACCACTATCTCCAAATGGGCTGAACCGAGCTTTCACTTGAGTCTCGTCACCAAGGAGTACCACTAGGTGCATCCAAAATGATTTCTGAGCCTATAGTTGTTTGGCGCAAACCGTGCACCTATCTTGCCTCAAGATTACCACCATCTCCAAATGGATTGAATCGAGCTTCCACTTGAGCCTCATCACGTAGGAGTACCACCGGGTGTGTTCAAAACAATTTCTGAGCCTATGGTATATTTGGCGCAAACCGTGCACCTATCTTGTATCAAGATTACCACTATCTCCAAACGGATTGAACGGAGCTTGCACTTGAGTCTCGTCACCATGGAGTACCACGGGGTGTGTCCAAAATGATTTCTGAGCCAATGGTATGTTTGGCACAAACCGTGCACCTATCTTGCACTGACACTAACCCTATCTCTAAACAGACCAAAAGGAGATACCACATTAACCACGTCACCTAGTAGTTCCATCGGGTGTGTCCAAAATGATATTCGAACCTCTAGTATGCTCGGTGCAAACCATGCACCTATCTTGCGTCAAGGTTACCACTATCTCCAAATGGGCTAAACCGAGCTTCCACATGAGTCTCGTCACCTAGGAGTACCACTGGGTGCATCCAAAATGATTTCTGAGCCTATAGTTGTTTGGTGCAAACCGTGCACCTATCTTGCGTAAAGATTACCACTATCTCCAAATGGGCTGAACCGAGCTTCCACTTGAGTCTCGTCACCTAGGAGTACCACTGGGTGCATCCAGAATGATTTCTGAGCCTATAGCTGTTTGGTGCAAACCGTGCACCTATCTTGCGTAAAGATTACCACTATCTCCAAATGGACTGAATCGAGCTTCCACTTGAGTCTCGTCACCTAGGAGTACCACTGGGTGCATCCAAAACAATTTCTGAGCCTATAGTTGTTTGGTGCAAACCATGCACCTATCTTGCGTCAAGATTACCACTATCTCCAAATGGGCTGAACCGAGCTTCCACTTGAGTCTCGTCACCTAGGAGTACCACTGGGTGCATCCAATATGATTTCTGAGCCTATAGTTGTTTGGTGCAAACCATGCACCTATCTTGCTTCAAGATTACCACTATCTCCAAATGGGCTGAACCGAGCTTCCATTTGAGTCTCGTCACCTAGGAGTACCACTAGGTGCATCTAAAATGATTTCTGAGCCCATAGTTGTTTGGTGCAAACCGTGCACCCATCTTGCGTCAAGATTACCACTATCTCCAAATAGACTAAATCGAGCTTCCACTTGAGCCTCATCACATAGGAGTACCACCGGGTGTGTCTAAAATAATTTCTGAGCCTATGGTATATTTGGCGCAAACCGTGCACCTATCTTGCATCAAGATTACCACTATCTCCAAATGGATTGAATCGAGCTTCCACTTGAGCCTCATCACGTAGGAGTACCACCGGGTGTGTTCAAAACAATTTCTGAGCCTATGGTATATTTGGCGCAAACCGTGCACCTATCTTGCATCAAGATTACCACTATCTCCAAACGGATTGAACCGAGCTTGCACTTGAGTCTCGTCACCATGGAGTACCACGGCGTGTGTCCAAAATGATTTCTGAGCCAATGGTATGTTTGGCACAAACCGTGCACCTATCTTGCACTGACACTAACCCTATCTCTAAACAGACCAAAAGGAGATACCACATTAACCACGTCACCTAGTAGTTCCATCGGGTGTGTCCAAAATGATATTCGAACCTCTAGTATGCACGGTGCAAACCATGCACCTATCTTGCGTCAAGGTTACCACTATCTCCAAATGGGCTAAACCGAGCTTCCACATGAGTCTCGTCACCTAGGAGTACCACTGGGTGCATCCAAAATGATTTCTGAGCCTATAGTTGTTTGGTGCAAACCATGCACCTATCTTGCGTCAAGATTACCACTATCTCCAAATGGGCTGAACCGAGCTTCCACTTGAGTCTCGTCACCTAGGACTACCACTAGGTGCATCCAAAATGATTTCTGAGCCTATAGTTGTTTGGTGCAAACCGTGCACCTACCTTGCGTCAAGATTACCACTATCTCCAAATGGACTGAATCGAGCTTCCACTTGAGTCTCGTCACCTAGGAGTACCACTGGGTGCATCCAAAACAATTTCTGAGCCTATAGTTGTTTGGTGCAAACCATGCACATATCTTGCGTCAAGATTACCACTATCTCCAAATGGGCTGAACCGAGCTTCCACTTGAGTCTCGTCACCTAGGAGTACCACTGGGTGCATCCAATATGATTTCTGAGCCTATAGTTGTTTGGTGCAAACCATGCACCTATCTTGCGTCAAGATTACCACTATCTCCAAATGGGCTGAACCGAGCTTCCATTTGAGTCTCGTCACCTAGGAGTACCACTAGGTGCATCTAAAATGATTTCTGAGCCCATAGTTGTTTGGTGCAAACCGTGCACCCATCTTGCGTCAAGATTACCACTATCTCCAAATAGACTAAATCGAGCTTCCACTTGAGCCTCATCACATAGGAGTACCACCGGGTGTGTCTAAAATAATTTCTGAGCCTATGGTATATTTGGCGCAAACCGTGCACCTATCTTGCATCAAGATTACCACTATCTCCAAATGGATTGAATCGAGCTTCCACTTGAGCCTCATCACGTAGGAGTACCACCGGGTGTGTTCAAAACAATTTCTGAGCCTATGGTATATTTGGCGCAAACCGTGCACCTATCTTGCATCAAGATTACCACTATCTCCAAACGGATTGAACCGAGCTTGCACTTGAGTCTCGTCACCATGGAGTACCACGGCGTGTGTCCAAAATGATTTCTGAGCCAATGGTATGTTTGGCACAAACCGTGCACCTATCTTGCACTGACACTAACCCTATCTCTAAACAGACCAAAAGGAGATACCACATTAACCACGTCACCTAGTAGTTCCATCGGGTGTGTCCAAAATGATATTCGAACCTCTAGTATGCACGGTGCAAACCATGCACCTATCTTGCGTCAAGGTTACCACTATCTCCAAATGGGCTAAACCGAGCTTCCACATGAGTCTCGTCACCTAGGAGTACCACTGGGTGCATCCAAAATGATTTCTGAGCCTATAGTTGTTTGGTGCAAACCATGCACCTATCTTGCGTCAAGATTACCACTATCTCCAAATGGGCTGAACCGAGCTTCCACTTGAGTCTCGTCACCTAGGACTACCACTAGGTGCATCCAAAATGATTTCTGAGCCTATAGTTGTTTGGTGCAAACCGTGCACCTACCTTGCGTCAAGATTACCACTATCTCCAAATGGACTGAATCGAGCTTCCACTTGAGCCTCATCACGTAGGAGTACCACCGGGTGTGTCCAAAACAATTTCTGAGCCTATGGCATATTTGGCGCAAACCGTAAACCTATCTTGTATCAAGATTAGCACTATCTCCAAACGGATTGAACCGAGCTTGCACTTGAGTCTCGTCACCAAGGAGTACCACGGGGTGTGTCCAAAACGATTTCTGAGCCAATGGTATGTTTGGCGCAAACCGTGCACCTATCTTGCACTGACACTAACCCTATCTCTAAATGGACTAAAAGGAGATTCCACATTACCCACGTCACCTTGTAGTTCCATCCGGTGCGTCCAAAATAATATTCGAGCCTCTAGTATGCTCGGTGCAAACCATGCACCTATCTTGCGTCAAGATTACCACTATCTCCAAATGGGCTGAACCGAGCTTCCACTTGAATCTCGTCACCTAGGAGTACCACTAGGTGCATCCAAAATGATTTCTGAGCCTATAGCTGTTTGGTGCAAACCGTGCACCTATCTTGCGTAAAGATTACCACTATCTCCAAATGGGCTGAACCGAGCTTCCACTTGAGTCTCGTCACCTAGGAGTACCACTGGGTGCATCCAGAATGATTTCTGAGCCTATAGCTGTTTGGTGCAAACCGTGCACCTATCTTGCGTCAAGATTACCACTATCTCCAAATGGACTGAATCGAGCTTCCACTTGAGTCTCGTCACCTAGGAGTACCACTGGGTGCATCCAAAACAATTTCTGAGCCTATAGTTGTTTGGTGCAAACCATGCACCTATCTTGCGTCAAGATTACCACTATCTCCAAATGGGCTGAACCGAGCTTCCACTTGAGTCTCGTCACCTAGGAGTACCACTGGGTGCATCCAATATGATTTCTGAGCCTATAGTTGTTTGGTGCAAACCATGCACCTATCTTGCGTCAAGATTACCACTATCTCCAAATGGGCTGAACCGAGCTTCCCTTTGAGTCTCGTCACCTAGGAGTACCACTAGGTGCATCTAAAATGATTTCTGAGCCCATAGTTGTTTGGTGCAAACCGTGCACCCATCTTGCGTCAAGATTACCAGTATCTCCAAATAGACTAAATCGAGCTTCCACTTGAGCCTCATCACATAGGAGTACCACCGGGTGTGTCTAAAATAATTTCTGAGCCTATGGTATATTTGGCGCAAACCGTGCACCTATCTTGCATCAAGATTACCACTATCTCCAAATGGATTGAATCGAGCTTCCACTTGAGCCTCATCACGTAGGAGTACCACCGGGTGTGTTCAAAACAATTTCTGAGCCTATGGTATATTTGGCGCAAACCGTGCACCTATCTTGCATCAAGATTACCACTATCTCCAAACGGATTGAACCGAGCTTGCACTTGAGTCTCGTCACCATGGAGTACCACGGGGTGTGTCCAAAATGATTTCTGAGCCAATGGTATGTTTGGCACAAACCGTGCACCTATCTTGCACTGACACTAACCCTATCTCTAAACAGACCAAAAGGAGATACCACATTAACCACGTCACCTAGTAGTTCCATCGGGTGTGTCCAAAATGATATTCGAACCTCTAGTATGCTCGGTGCAAACCATGCACCTATCTTGCGTCAAGGTTACCACTATCTCCAAATGAGCTGAACCGAGCTTCCACTTGAGTCTCGTCACCTAGGAGTACCACTGGGTGCATCCAAAATGATTTCTGAGCCTATAGTTGTTTGGTGCAAACCATGCACCTATCTTGCGTCAAGATTACCACTATCTCCAAATGGGCTGAACCGAGCTTCCAATTGAGTCTCGTCACCTAGGAGTACCACTAGGTGCATCCAAAATGATTTCTGAGCCTATAGTTGTTTGGTGCAAACCATGCACCTACCTTGCGTCAAGATTACCACTATCTCCAAATGGACTGAATCGAGCTTCCACTTGAGCCTCATCACGTAGGAGTACCACCGGGTGTGTCCAAAACAATTTCTGAGCCTATGGTATATTTGGCGCAAACCGTAAACCTATCTTGTATCAAGATTAGCACTATCTCCAAACGGATTGAACCGAGCTTGTACTTGAGTCTCGTCACCAAGGAGTACCACGGGGTGTGTCCAAAACGATTTCTGAGCCAATGGTATGTTTGGCGCAAACCGTGCACCTATCTTGCACTGACACTAACCCTATCTCTAAATGGACTAAAAGGAGATTCCACATTACCCACGTCACCTTATAGTTCCATCCGGTGCGTCCAAAATAATATTCGAGCCTCTAGTATGCTCGGTGCAAACCATGCACCTATCTTGCGTCAAGATTACCACTATCTCCAAATGGGCTGAACCGAGCTTCCACTTGAGTCTCGTCACCTAGGAGTACCACTAGGTGCATCCAAAATGATTTCTGAGCCTATAGCTGTTTGGTGCAAACCATGCACCTATCTTGCGTAAAGATTACCACTATCTCCAAATGGACTGAATCGAGCTTCCACTTGAGCCTCATCACCTAGGAGTACCACCGGGTGTGTCCAAAACAATTTCTGAGCCTATAGTTGTTTGGTGCAAACCATGCACCTATCTTGCGTCAAGGTTACCACTATCTCCAAATGGGCTGAACCGAGCTTCCACTTGAGTCTCGTCACCTAGGAGTACCACTGGGTGCATCCAATATGATTTCTGAGCCTATAGTTGTTTGGTGCAAACCATGCACCTATCTTGCGTCAAGATTACCACTATCTCCAAATGGGCTGAACCGAGCTTCCACTTGAGTCTCGTCACCTAGGAGTACCACTAGGTGCATCCAAATTGATTTCTGAGCCCATAGTTGTTTGGTGCAAACCGTGCACCCGTCTTGCGTCAAGATTACCACTATCTCCAAATGGACTAAATCGAGCTTCCACTTGAGCTTCATCACATAGGAGTACCACCGGGTGTGTCCAAAATAATTTCTGAGCCTATGGTATATTTGGCGCAAACCGTGCACCTATCTTGCATCAAGATTACCACTATATCCAAATGGATTGAATCGAGCTTCCACTTTAGCCTCATCACGTAGGAGTACCACCGGGTGTGTTCAAAACAATTTCTGAGCCTATGGTATATTTGGTGCAAACCGTGCACCTATCTTGCATCAAGATTACCACTATCTCCAAACGGATTGAACCGAGCTTGCACTTGAGTCTCGTCACCATGGAGTACCACGGGGTGTGTCCAAAATGATTTCTGAGCCAATGGTATGTTTGGCACAAACCGTGCACCTATCTTGCACTGACACTAACCCTATCTCTAAACAGACCAAAAGGAGATACCACATTAACCACGTCACCTAGTAGTTCCATCGGGTGTGTCCAAAATGATATTCGAACCTCTAGTATGCTCGGTGCAAACCATGCACCTATCTTGCGTCAAGGTTACCACTATCTCCAAATGGGCTAAACCGAGCTTCCACATGAGTCTCGTCACCTAGGAGTACCACTGGGTGCATCCAAAATGATTTCTGAGCCAATAGTTGTTTGGTGCAAACCATGCACCTATCTTGCGTCAAGATTACCACTATCTCCAAATGGGCTGAACCGAGCTTCCACTTGAGTCTCGTCACCTAGGACTACCACTAGGTGCATCCAAAATGATTTCTGGGCCTATAGTTGTTTGGTGCAAACCATGCACCTACCTTGCGTCAAGATTACCACTATCTCCAAATGGACTGAATCGAGCTTCCACTTGAGCCTCATCACGTAGGAGTACCACCGGGTGTGTCCAAAACAATTTCTGAGCCTATGGTATATTTGGCGCAAACCGTAAACCTATCTTGTATCAAGATTAGCACTATCTCCAAACGGATAGAACCGAGCTTGCACTTGAGTCTCGTCACCAAGGAGTACCACGGGGTGTGTCCAAAACGATTTCTGTGCCAATGGTATGTTTGGCGCAAACCGTGCACCTATCTTGCACTGACACTAACCCTATCTCTAAATGGACTAAAAGGAGATTCCACATTACCCACGTCACCTTGTAGTTCCATCTGGTGCGTCCAAAATAATATTCGAGCCTCTAGTATGCTCGGTGCAAACCATGCACCTATCTTGCGTCAAGATTACCACTATCTCCAAATGGGCTGAACCGAGCTTCCACTTGAATCTCGTCACCTAGGAGTACCACTAGGTGCATCCAAAATGATTTCTGAGCCTATAGCTGTTTGGTGCAAACCGTGCACCTATCTTGCGTAAAGATTACCACTATCTCCAAATGGACTGAATCGAGCTTCCACTTGAGCCTCATCACCTAGGAGTACCACCGGGTGTGTCCAAAACAATTTCTGAGCCTATAGTTGTTTGGTGCAAACCATGCACCTATCTTGCATCAAGGTTACCACTATCTCCAAATGGGCTGAACCGAGCTTCCACTTGAGTCTCATCACCTAGGAGTACCACTGGGTGCATCCAATATGATTTCTAAGCCTATAGTTGTTTGGTGCAAACCATGCACCTATCTTGCGTCAAGATTACCACTATCTCCAAATGGGCTGAACCGACCTTCCACTTGAGTCTCGTCACCTAGGACTACCACTAGGTGCATCCAAAATGATTTCTGAGCCTATAGTTGTTTGGTGCAAACCATGCAGCTACCTTGCGTCAAGATTACCACTATCTCCAAATGGACTGAATCGAGCTTCCACTTGAGCCTCATCACGTAGGAGTACCACCGGGTGTGTCCAAAACAATTTCTGAGCCTATGGTATATTTGGCGCAAACCGTAAACCTATCTTGTATCAAGATTAGCACTCTCTCCAAACGGATTGAACCGAGCTTGCACTTGAGTCTCGTCACCAAGGAGTACCACGGGGTGTGTCCAAAATGATTTCTGAGCCAATGGTATGTTTGGCGCAAACCGTGCACCTATCTTGCACTGACACTAACCCTATCTCTAAACGGACCAAAAGGAGATTCCACATTACCCACGTCACCTTGTAGTTCCATCCGGTGCGTCCAAAATGATATTCGAGCCTCTAGTATGCTCGGTGCAAACCATGCACCTATCTTGCGTCAAGATTACCACTATCTCCAAATGGGCTGAACCGAGCTTCCACTTGAGTCTCGTCACCTAGGACTACCACTAAGTGCATCCAAAATGATTTCTGAGCCTATAGTTGTTTGGTGCAAACCGTGCACCTATCTTGCGTCAAGATTACCACTATCTCCAAATGGGCTGAACCGAGTTTCCACTTGAGTCTCGTCACCTAGAAGTACCACTAGGTGCATCCAAAATGATTTTTGAGCCGATAGTTGTTGGTGGAAACCGTGCACCTATCTTGCGTCAAGATTACCCCTATCTCCAAATGGACTGAATCAAGCTTCCACTTGAGCCTCATCACGTAGGAGTACCACCGATTGTGTCGAAAACAATTTCTGAGCCTATGGTATATTTGGCGCAAACCGTGCACCTATCTTGCATCACGATTAGCACTATCTCCAAACGGATTGAACCGAGCTTGCACTTGAGTCTCGTGACCAAGTAGTACCACGGGGTGTGTCCAAAATGATTTCTGAGCCAATGGTATGTTTGGCGCAAACCGTGCACCTATCTTGCACTGACACTAACCCTATCTCTAAACGGACCAAAAGGAGACTCCACATTACCCACGTCACCTTGTAGTTCCATCCGGTGCGTCCAAAATGATATTCGAGCCTCTAGTATGCTCGGTGCAAACCATGCACCTATCTTGCGTCAAGATTACCACTATCTCCAAATGGGCTGAACCGAGCTTCCACTTGAGTCTCGTCACCTAGGAGTACCACTAGGTGCATCCAAAATGATTTATGAGCCTATAGCTGTTTGGTGCAAACCGTGCACCTATCTTGCGTAAAGATTACCACTATCTCCAAATGGACTGAATCGAGCTTCCACTTGAGCCTCATCACCTAGGAGTACCACCGGGTGTGTCCAAAACAATTTCTGAGCCTATAGTTGTTTGGTGCAAACCATGCACCTATCTTGCATCAAGGTTACCACTATCTCCAAATGGGCTGAACCGAGCTTCCACTTGAGTCTCATCACCTAGGAGTACCACTGGGTGCATCCAATATGATTTCTAAGCCTATAGTTGTTTGGTGCAAACCATGCACCTATCTTGCGTCAAGATTACCACTATCTCCAAATGGGCTGAACCGACCTTCCACTTGAGTCTCGTCACCTAGGACTACCACTAGGTGCATCCAAAATGATTTCTGAGCCTATAGTTGTTTGGTGCAAACCATGCAGCTACCTTGCGTCAAGATTACCACTATCTCCAAATGGACTGAATCGAGCTTCCACTTGAGCCTCATCACGTAGGAGTACCACCGGGTGTGTCCAAAACAATTTCTGAGCCTATGGTATATTTGGCGCAAACCGTAAACCTATCTTGTATCAAGATTAGCACTCTCTCCAAACGGATTGAACCGAGCTTGCACTTGAGTCTCGTCACCAAGGAGTACCACGGGGTGTGTCCAAAATGATTTCTGAGCCAATGGTATGTTTGGCGCAAACCGTGCACCTATCTTGCACTGACACTAACCCTATCTCTAAACGGACCAAAAGGAGATTCCACATTACCCACGTCACCTTGTAGTTCCATCCGGTGCGTCCAAAATGATATTCGAGCCTCTAGTATGCTCGGTGCAAACCATGCACCTATCTTGCGTCAAGATTACCACTATCTCCAAATGGGCTGAACCGAGCTTCCACTTGAGTCTCGTCACCTAGGACTACCACTAAGTGCATCCAAAATGATTTCTGAGCCTATAGTTGTTTGGTGCAAACCGTGCACCTATCTTGCGTCAAGATTACCACTATCTCCAAATGGGCTGAACCGAGTTTCCACTTGAGTCTCGTCACCTAGAAGTACCACTAGGTGCATCCAAAATGATTTTTGAGCCGATAGTTGTTGGTGGAAACCGTGCACCTATCTTGCGTCAAGATTACCCCTATCTCCAAATGGACTGAATCAAGCTTCCACTTGAGCCTCATCACGTAGGAGTACCACCGATTGTGTCGAAAACAATTTCTGAGCCTATGGTATATTTGGCGCAAACCGTGCACCTATCTTGCATCACGATTAGCACTATCTCCAAACGGATTGAACCGAGCTTGCACTTGAGTCTCGTGACCAAGTAGTACCACGGGGTGTGTCCAAAATGATTTCTGAGCCAATGGTATGTTTGGCGCAAACCGTGCACCTATCTTGCACTGACACTAACCCTATCTCTAAACGGACCAAAAGGAGACTCCACATTACCCACGTCACCTTGTAGTTCCATCCGGTGCGTCCAAAATGATATTCGAGCCTCTAGTATGCTCGGTGCAAACCATGCACCTATCTTGCGTCAAGATTACCACTATCTCCAAATGGGCTGAACCGAGCTTCCACTTGAGTCTCGTCACCTAGGAGTACCACTAGGTGCATCCAAAATGATTTCTGAGCCTATAGCTGTTTGGTGCAAACCGTGCACCTATCTTGCGTAAAGATTACCACTATCTCCAAATGGACTGAATCGAGCTTCCACTTGAGCCTCATCACCTAGGAGTACCACCAGGTGTGTCCAAAACAATTTCTGAGCCTATAGTTGTTTGGTGCAAACCATGCACCTATCTTGCGTCAAAGTTACCACTATCTCCACATGTGTTGAACCGAGCTTCCACTTGAGTCTCGTCACGTAGGAGTACCACTGGGTGCATCCAATATGATTTCTGAGCCTATAGTTGTTTGGTGCAAACCATGCACCTATCTTGCGTCAAGATTACCACTATCTCCAAATTTGCTGAACCGAGCTTCCACTTGAGTCTCGTCACCTAGGAGTACCGCTAGGTGCATCCAAAATGATTTCTGAGCCCATAGTTGTTTGGTGCAAACCGTGCACCCATCTTGCGTCAAGATTACCACTATCTCCAAATGGACTAAATCGAGCTTCCACTTGAGCCTCATCACATAGGAGTACCACCGGGTGTGTCCAAAATAATTTCTGAGCCTATGGTATATTTGGCGCAAACCGTGCACCTATCTTGCATCAAGATTACCACTATCTCCAAACGGATTGAACCGAGCTTGCACTTGAGTCTCGTCACCATGGAGTACCACGGGGTGTGTCCAAAATGATTTCTGAGCCAATGGTATGTTTGGCACAAACCGTGCTCCTATCTTGCACTGACACTAACCCTATCTCTAAACAGACCAAAAGGAGATACCACATTAACCACGTCACCTAGTAGTTCCATCGGGTGTGTCCAAAATGATATTCGAACCTCTAGTATGCTCGGTGCAAACCATGCACCTATCTTGCGTCAAGGTTACCACTATCTCCAAATGGGCTGAACCGAGCTTCCACATGAGTCTCGTCACCTAGGAGCACCACTGGGTGCATCCAAAATGATTTCTGAGCCTATGGTTGTTTGCTGCAAACCATGCACCTATCTTGCGTCAAGATTACCACTATCTCCAAATGGGCTGAACCGAGCTTCCACTTGAGTCTCGTCACCTAGGACTACCACTAGGTGCATCCAAAATGATTTCTGAGCCTATAGTTGTTTGGTGCAAACCGTGCACCTACCTTGCGTCAAGATTACCATCTCCTAATGGACTGAATCGAGCTTCCACTTGAGCCTCATCACGTAGGAGTACCACCGGGTGTGTCCAAAACAATTTCTGAGCCTATGGTATATTTGGCGCAAACCGTACACCTATCTTGCATCAAGATTAGCACTATCTCCAAACGGATTGAACCGAGCTTGCACTTGAGTCTCCTCACCAAGGAGTACCACGGGGTGTGTCCAAAACGATTTCTGAGCCAATGGTATGTTTGGCGCAAACCGTGCACCTATCTTGCACTGACACTAACCCTATCTCTAAACGGACCAAAAGGAGATTCCACATTACCCACGTCACCTTGTATTTCCATCCGGTGCGTCCAAAATGATATTCGAGCCTCTAGTATGCTCGGTGCACACCATGCACCTATCTTGCGTCAAGATTACCACTATCTCCAAATGGGCTGAACCGAGCTTCCACTTGAGTCTCGTCACCAAGGAGTACCACTAGGTGCATCCAAAATGATTTCTGAGCCCATAGTTGTTTGGTGCAAACCGTGCACCCATCTTGCGTCAAGATTACCACTATCTCCAAACGGATTGAACCGAGCTTGCACTTGAGCCTCGTCACCATGGAGTACCACGGGGTGTGTCCAAAATGATTTCTGAGCCAATGGTATGTTTTGGCACAAACTGTGCACCTATCTTGCACTTACACTAACCCTATCTCTAAACAGACCAAAAGGAGATACCACATTAACCACGTCACCTAGTAGTTCCATCGGGTGTGTCCAAAATGATATTCGAACCTCTAGTATGCTCGGTGCAAACCATGCACCTATCTTGCGTCAAGGTTACCACTATCTCCAAATGGGCAGAACCGAGCTTCCACATGAGTCTCGTCACCTAGGAGTACCACTGGGTGCATCCAAAATGATTTCTGAGCCTATGGTTGTTTGGTGCAAACCATGCACCTATCTTGCGTCAAGATTACCACTATCTCCAAATGGGCTGAACCGAGCTTCCACTTGAGTCTCGTCACCTAGGACTACCACTAGGTGCATCCAAAATGATTTCTGAGCCTATAGTTGTTTGGTGCAAACCGTGCACCTACCTTGCGTCAAGATTACCACTATCTCCAAATGGACTGAATCGAGCTTCCACTTGAGCCTCATCACGTAGGAGTACCACCGGGTGTGTCCAAAACAATTTCTGAGCCTATGGTATATTTGGCGCAAACCGTAAACCTATCTTGTATCAAGATTAGCACTATCTCCAAACGAATTGAACTGAGCTGCACTTGAGTCTCGTCACCAAGGAGTACCACGGGGTGTGTCCAAAACGATTTCTGAGCCAATGGTATGTTTGGCGCAAACCGTGCACCTATCTTGCACTGACACTAACCCTATCTCTAAATGGACTAAAAGGAGATTCCACATTACCCACGTCACCTTGTAGTTCCATCCGGTGCGTCCAAAATAATATTCGAGCCTCTAGTATGCTCGGTGCAAACCATGCACCTATCTTGCGTCAAGATTACCACTATCTCCAAATGGGCTGAACCGAGCTTCCACTTGAGTCTCATCACCTAGGAGTACCACTAGGTGCATCCAAAATGATTTCTGAGCCTATAGCTGTTTGGTGCAAACCGTGCACCTATCTTGCGTAAAGATTACCACTATCTCCAAATGGACTTAATCGAGCTTCCACTTGAACCTCATCACCTAGGAGTACCACCGAGTGTGTCCAAAACAATTTCTGAGCCTATAGTTGTTTGGTGCAAACCATGCACCTATCTTGCGTCAAGGTTACCACTATCTCCAAATGGGCTGAACCGAGCTTCCACTTGAGTCTCGTCACCTATGAGTACCACTGGGTGCATCCAATATGATTTCTGAACCTATAGTTGTTTGGTGCAAACCATGCACCTATCTTGCGTCAAGATTACCACTATCTCCAAATGGGCTGAACCGAGCTTCCACTTGAGTCTCGTCACCTAGGAGTACCACTAGGTGCATCCAAAATGGTTTCTGAGCCCATAGTTGTTTGGTGCAAACCGTGCACCCATCTTGCATCAAGATTACCACTATCTCGAAATGGACTAAATCGAGCTTCCACTTGAGCCTCGTCACATAGGAGTACCACCGGGTGTGTCCAAAATAATTTCTGAGCCTATGGTATATTTGGTGCAAACCGTGCACCTATCTTGCATCAAGATTACCAGTATCTCCAAATGGATTGAATCGAGCTTCCACTTGAGCCTCATCACGTAGGAGTACCACCGGGTGTGTTCAAAACAATTTCTGAGCCTATGGCATATTTGGCGCAAACCGTGCACCTATCTTGCATCAAGATTACCACTATCTCCAAACGGATTGAACCGAGCTTGCACTTGAGTCTCGTCACCATGGAGTACCACGGGGTGTGTCCAAAATGATTTCTGAGCCAATGGTATGTTTGGCAAAAACCGTGCACCTATCTTGCACTGACACTAACCCTATCTCTAAACAGACCAAAAGGAGATACCACATTAACCACGTCACCTAGTAGTTCCATCGGGTGTGTCCAAAATGATATTCGAACCTCTAGTACGCTCGGTGCAAACCATTCACCTATCTTGCGTCAAGGTTACCACTATCTCCAAATGAGCTGAACCGAGCTTCCACATGAGTCTCGTCACCTAGGAGTACCACTGGGTGCATCCAAAATGATTTCTGAGCCTATAGTTGTTTGGTGCAAACCATGCACCTAACCTGCGTCAAGATTACCACTATCTCCAAATGGGCTGAACCGAGCTACCACTTGAGTCTCGTCACCAAGGAGTACCACTAGGGGCATCCAAAATGATTTCTGAGCCTATAGTTGTTTGGTGCAAACCGTGCACCTACCTTGCGTCAAGATTACCACTATCTCCAAATGGACTGAATCGAGCTTCCACTTGAGCCTCATCACGTAGGAGTACCACCGGGTGTGTCCAAAACAATTTCTGAGCCTATGGTATATTTGGCGCAAACCGTAAACCTATCTTGTATCAAGATTAGCACTATCTCCAAACGAATTGAACTGAGCTGCACTTGAGTCTCCTCACCAAGGAGTACCACGGGGTGTGTCCAAAATGATTTCTGAGCCAATGGTATGTTTGGCGCAAACCGTGCACCTATCTTGCACTGACACTAACCCTATCTCTAAACGGACCAAAAGGAGATTCCACATTACCCACGTCACCTTGTAGTTCCATCCGGTGCGTCCAAAATGATATTCGAGCCTCTAGTATGCTCGGTGCACACCATGCACCTATCTTGCGTCAAGATTACCACTATCTCCAAATGGGCTGAACCGAGCTTCCACTTGAGTCTCGTCACCTAGGAGTACCACTAGGTGCATCCAAAATGATTTCTGAGCCCATAGTTGTTTGGTGCAAACCGTGCACCCATCTTACGTCAATATTACCACTATCTCCAAATGGACTAAATCGAGCTTCCACTTGAGCCTCATCACATAGGAGTACCACCAGGTGTGTCCAAAATAATTTCTGAGCCTATGGTATATTTGGCGCAAACCGTGCACCTATCTTGCATCAAGATTACCACTATCTCCAAATGTATTGAATCAAGCTTCCACTTGAGCCTCATCACGTAGGAGTACCACCGGGTGTGTTCAAAACAATTTCTGAGCCTATGGTATATTTGGCGCAAACCGTGCACCTATCTTGCATCAACATTACCACTATCTCCAAACGGATTGAACCGAGCTTGCACTTGAGTTTCGTCACCATGGAGTACCACGGGGTGTGTCCAAAATGATTTCTGAGCCAATGGTATGTTTGGCACAAACCGTGCACCTATCTTGCACTGACACTAACCCTATCTCTAAACAGACCAAAAGGAGATACCACATTAACCACGTCACCTAGTAGTTCCATCGGGTGTGTCCAAAATGATATTCGAAACTCTAGTATGCTCGGTGCAAACCATGCACCTATCTTGCGTCAAGGTTACCACTATCTACAAATGAGCTGAACCGAGCTTCCACATGAGTCTCGTCACCTAGGAGTACCACTAGGTGCATCCAAAATGATTTCTGAGCCTATAGTTGTTTGGTGCAAACCAAGCACCTATCTTGCGTCAAGATTACCACTATCTCCAAGTGGGCTGAACCGAGCTTCCACTTGAGTCTCGTCACCTAGGACTACCACTAGGTGCATCCAAAATGATTTCTGAGTCTATAGTTGTTTGGTGCAAACCGTGCACCTACCTTGCGTCAAGATTACCACTATCTCCAAATGGACTGAATCGAGCTTCCACTTGAGCCTCATCACGTAGGAGTACCACCGGGTGTGTCCAAAACAATTTCTGAGCCTATGGTATATTTGGCGCAAACCGTACACCTATCTTGCATCAAGATTAGCACTATCTCCAAACGGATTGAACCGAGCTTGCACTTGAGTCTCCTCACCAAGGAGTACCACGGGGTGTGTCCAAAACGATTTCTGAGCCAATGGTATGTTTGGCGCAAACCGTGCACCTATCTTGCACTGACACACTAACCCTATCTCTAAACGGACCAAAAGGAGATTCCACATTACCCACGTCACCTTGTAGTTCCATCCGGTGCGTCCAAAATGATATTCGAGCCTCTAGTATGCTCGGTGCAAACCATGCACCTATCTTGCGTCAAGATTACCACTATCTCCAAATGGACTGAACCGAGCTTCCACTTGAGTCTCGTCACCTAGGAGTACCACTAGGTGCATCCAAAATGATTTCTGAGCCTATAGTTGTTTGGTGCAAACCGTGCACCTATCTTGCGTCAAGATTACCACTATCTCCAAATGGGCTGAACCGAGTTTCCACTTGAGTCTCGTCACCTAGAAGTACCACTAGGTGCATCCAAAATGATTTTTGAGCCGATAGTTGTTGGTGCAAACCGTGCACCTATCTTGCATCAAGATTACCCCTATCTCCAAATGGACTGAATCGAGCTTCCACTTGGGCCTCATCACGTAGGAGTACCACCGGGTGTGTCGAAAATAATTTCTGAGCCTATGGTATATTTGGCGCAAACCGTGCACCTATCTTGCATCACGATTAGCACTATCTCCAAACGGATTGAACCGAGCTTGCACTTGAGTCTCGTGACCAAGTAGTACCACGGGGTGTGTCCAAAATGATTTCTGAGCCAATGGTATGTTTGGCGCAAACCGTGCACCTATCTTGCACTGACACTAACCCTATCTCTAAACGGACCAAAAGGAGATTCCACATTACCCACGTCACCTTGTAGTTCCATCTGGTGCGTCCAAAATCATATTCGAGCCTCTAGTATTCTCGGTGCAAACCATGCACCTATCTTGCGTCAAGATTACCACTATCTCCAAATGGGCTGAACCGAGCTTCCACTTGAGTCTCGTCACCTAGGAGTACCACTAGGTGCATCCAAAATGATTTCTGAGCCTATAGCTGTTTGGTGCAAACCGTGCACCTATCTTACGTAAAGATTACCACTATCTCCAAATGGACTGAATCGAGCTTCCACTTGAGCCTCATCACCTAGGAGTACCACCAGGTGTGTCCAAAACAATTTTTGAGCCTATAGTTGTTTGGTGCAAACCATGCACCTATCTTGCGTCAAGGTTACCACTATCTCCACATGTGTTGAACCGAGCTTCCACTTGAGTCTCGTCACGTAGGAGTACCACTGGGAGCATCCAATATGATTTCTGAGCCTATAGTTGTTTGGTGCAAACCATGCACCTATCTTGCGTCAAGATTACCACTATCTCCAAATTTGCTGAACCGAGCTTCCACTTGAGTCTCGTCACCTAGGAGTACCGCTAGGTGCATCCAAAATGATTTCTGAGCCCATAGTTGTTTGGTGCAAACCGTGCACCCATCTTGCGTCAAGATTACCACTATCTCCAAATGGACTAAATCGAGCTTCCACTTGAGCCTCATCACATAGGAGTACCACCGGGTGTGTCCAAAATAATTTCTGAGCCTATGGTATATTTGGCGCAAACCGTGCACCTATCTTGCATCAAGATTACCACTATCTCCAAACGGATTGAACCGAGCTTGCACTTGAGCCTCGTCACCATGGAGTACCACGGGGTGTGTCCAAAATGATTTCTGAGCCAATGGTATGTTTTGGCACAAACTGTGCACCTATCTTGCACTTACACTAACCCTATCTCTAAACAGACCAAAAGGAGATACCACATTAACCACGTCACCTAGTAGTTCCATCGGGTGTGTCCAAAATGATATTCGAACCTCTAGTATGCTCGGTGCAAACCATGCACCTATCTTGCGTCAAGGTTACCACTATCTCCAAATGGGCAGAACCGAGCTTCCACATGAGTCTCGTCACCTAGGAGTACCACTGGGTGCATCCAAAATGATTTCTGAGCCTATGGTTGTTTGGTGCAAACCATGCACCTATCTTGCGTCAAGATTACCACTATCTCCAAATGGGCTGAACCGAGCTTCCACTTGAGTCTCGTCACCTAGGACTACCACTAGGTGCATCCAAAATGATTTCTGAGCCTATAGTTGTTTGGTGCAAACCGTGCACCTACCTTGCGTCAAGATTACCACTATCTCCAAATGGACTGAATCGAGCTTCCACTTGAGCCTCATCACGTAGGAGTACCACCGGGTGTGTCCAAAACAATTTCTGAGCCTATGGTATATTTGGCGCAAACCGTAAACCTATCTTGTATCAAGATTAGCACTATCTCCAAACGAATTGAACTGAGCTGCACTTGAGTCTCGTCACCAAGGAGTACCACGGGGTGTGTCCAAAACGATTTCTGAGCCAATGGTATGTTTGGCGCAAACCGTGCACCTATCTTGCACTGACACTAACCCTATCTCTAAATGGACTAAAAGGAGATTCCACATTACCCACGTCACCTTGTAGTTCCATCCGGTGCGTCCAAAATAATATTCGAGCCTCTAGTATGCTCGGTGCAAACCATGCACCTATCTTGCGTCAAGATTACCACTATCTCCAAATGGGCTGAACCGAGCTTCCACTTGAGTCTCATCACCTAGGAGTACCACTAGGTGCATCCAAAATGATTTCTGAGCCTATAGCTGTTTGGTGCAAACCGTGCACCTATCTTGCGTAAAGATTACCACTATCTCCAAATGGACTTAATCGAGCTTCCACTTGAACCTCATCACCTAGGAGTACCACCGGGTGTGTCCAAAACAATTTCTGAGCCTATAGTTGTTTGGTGCAAACCATGCACCTATCTTGCGTCAAGGTTACCACTATCTCCAAATGGGCTGAACCGAGCTTCCACTTGAGTCTCGTCACCTATGAGTACCACTGGGTGCATCCAATATGATTTCTGAACCTATAGTTGTTTGGTGCAAACCATGCACCTATCTTGCGTCAAGATTACCACTATCTCCAAATGGGCTGAACCGAGCTTCCACTTGAGTCTCGTCACCTAGGAGTACCACTAGGTGCATCCAAAATGGTTTCTGAGCCCATAGTTGTTTGGTGCAAACCGTGCACCCATCTTGCGTCAAGATTACCACTATCTCGAAATGGACTAAATCGAGCTTCCACTTGAGCCTCGTCACATAGGAGTACCACCGGGTGTGTCCAAAATAATTTCTGAGCCTATGGTATATTTGGTGCAAACCGTGCACCTATCTTGCATCAAGATTACCAGTATCTCCAAATGGATTGAATCGAGCTTCCACTTGAGCCTCATCACGTAGGAGTACCACCGGGTGTGTTCAAAACAATTTCTGAGCCTATGGCATATTTGGCGCAAACCGTGCACCTATCTTGCATCAAGATTACCACTATCTCCAAACGGATTGAACCGAGCTTGCACTTGAGTCTCGTCACCATGGAGTACCACGGGGTGTGTCCAAAATGATTTCTGAGCCAATGGTATGTTTGGCAAAAACCGTGCACCTATCTTGCACTGACACTAACCCTATCTCTAAACAGACCAAAAGGAGATACCACATTAACCACGTCACCTAGTAGTTCCATCGGGTGTGTCCAAAATGATATTCGAACCTCTAGTACGCTCGGTGCAAACCATTCACCTATCTTGCGTCAAGGTTACCACTATCTCCAAATGAGCTGAACCGAGCTTCCACATGAGTCTCGTCACCTAGGAGTACCACTGGGTGCATCCAAAATGATTTCTGAGCCTATAGTTGTTTGGTGCAAACCATGCACCTAACCTGCGTCAAGATTACCACTATCTCCAAATGGGCTGAACCGAGCTTCCACTTGAGTCTCGTCACCAAGGAGTACCACTAGGGGCATCCAAAATGATTTCTGAGCCTATAGTTGTTTGGTGCAAACCGTGCACCTACCTTGCGTCAAGATTACCACTATCTCCAAATGGACTGAATCGAGCTTCCACTTGAGCCTCATCACGTAGGAGTACCACCGGGTGTGTCCAAAACAATTTCTGAGCCTATGGTATATTTGGCGCAAACCGTAAACCTATCTTGTATCAAGATTAGCACTATCTCCAAACGAATTGAACTGAGCTGCACTTGAGTCTCGTCACCAAGGAGTACCACGGGGTGTGTCCAAAACGATTTCTGAGCCAATGGTATGTTTGGCGCAAACCGTGCACCTATCTTGCACTGACACTAACCCTATCTCTAAATGGACTAAAAGGAGATTCCACATTACCCACGTCACCTTGTAGTTCCATCCGGTGCGTCCAAAATAATATTCGAGCCTCTAGTATGCTCGGTGCAAACCATGCACCTATCTTGCGTCAAGATTACCACTATCTCCAAATGGGCTGAACCGAGCTTCCACTTGAGTCTCGTCACCTAGGAGTACCACTAGGTGCATCCAAAATGATTTCTGAGCCTATAGCTGTTTGGTGCAAACCGTGCACCTATCTTGCGTAAAGATTACCACTATCTCCAAATGGACTGAATCGAGCTTCCACTTGAGCCTCATCACCTAGGAGTACCACCGGGTGTGTCCAAAACAATTTCTGAGCCTATAGTTGTTTGGTGCAAACCATGCACCTATCTTGCGTCAAGGTTACCACTATCTCCAAATGGGCTGAACCGAGCTTCCACTTGAGTCTCGTCACCTAGGAGTACCACTGGGTGCATCCAATATGATTTTTGAGCCTATAGTTGTTTGGTGCAAACCATGCACCTATCTTGCTTCAAGATTACCACTATCTCCAAATGGGCTGAACCGAGCTTCCACTTGAGTCTCGTCACCTAGGAGTACCACTAGGGCATCCAAAATGATTTCTGAACCCATAGTTGTTTGGTGCAAACCGTGCACCCATCTTGCGTCAAGATTACCACTATCTCCAAATGGACTAAATCGAGCTTCCACTTGAGCCTCATCACATAGGAGTACCACCGGGTGTGTCCAAAATAATTTCTGAGCCTATGGTATATTTGGCGCAAACCGTACACCTATCTTGCATCAAGATTACCACTATCTCCAAATGGATTGAATCGAGCTTCCACTTGAGCCTCATCACGTAGGAGTACCACCGGGTGTGTTCAAAACAATTTCTGAGCCTATGGTATATTTGGCGCAAACCGTGCACCTATCTTGCATTAAGATTACCACTATCTCCAAACGGATTGAACCGAGCTTGCACTTGAGTCTCGTCACCATGGAGTACCACGGGGTGTGTCCAAAATGATTTCTGAGCCAATGGTATGTTTGGCACAAACCGTGCACCTATCTTGCACTAACACTAACCCTATCTCTAAACAGACCAAAAGGAGATACCACATTAACCACGTCACCTAGTAGTTCCATCGGGTGTGTCCAAAATGATATTCGAACCTCTAGTATGCTCGGTGCAAACCATGCACCTATCTTGCGTCAAGGTTACCACTATCTCCAAATGGGCTAAACCGAGCTTCCACATGAGTCTCGTCACCTAGGAGTTCCACTGGGTGCATCCAAAATGATTTCTGAGCCTATAGTTGTTTGGTGCAAACCATGCACCTATCTTGCGTCAAGATTACCATTATCTCCAAATGGGCTGAACCGAGCTTCACTTGAGTCTCGTCACCTAGGACTACCACTAGGTGCATCCAAAATGATTTCTGAGCCTATAGTTGTTTGGTGCAAACCGTGCACCTACCTTGCGTCAAGATTACCACTATCTCCAAATGGACTGAATCGAGCTTCCACTTGAGCCTCATCACGTAGGAGTACCACCGGGTGTGTCCAAAACAATTTCTGAGCCTATGGTATATTTGGCGCAAACCGTAAACCTATCTTGTTTCAAGATTAGCACTATCTCCAAACGGATTGAACCGAGCTTGCACTTGAGTCTCGTCACCAAGGAGTACCACGGGTTGTGTCCAAAACGATGTCTGAGCCAATGGTATGTTTGGCGCAAACCGTGCACCTATCTTGCACTGGCACGAACCCTATCTCAAAATGGACTAAAAGGAGATTCCACAATACCCACGTCACCTTGTAGTTCCATCCGGTGCGTCCAAAATAATATTCGAGCCTCTAGTATGCTCGGTGCAAACCATGCACCTATCTTGCGTCAAGATTACCACTATCTCCAAATGGGCTGAACCGAGCTTCCACTTGAGTCTCGTCACCTAGGAGTACCACTAGGTGCATCCAAAATGATTTCTGAGCCTATAGCTGTTTGGTGCAAACCGTGCACCTATCTTGCGTAAAGATTACCACTATCTCCAAATGGACTGAATCGAGCTTCCACTTGAGCCTCATCACCAAGGAGTACCACCGGGTGTGTCCAAAACAATTTCTGAGCCTATAGTTGTTTGGTGGAAACCATGCACCTATCTTGCGTCAAGGTTACCACTATCTCCAAATGGGCTGAACCGAGCTTCCACTTGAGTCTCGTCACCTAGGAGTACCACTGGGTGCATCCAATATGATTTCTGAGCCTATAGTTGTTTGGTGCAAACCTTGCACCTATCTTGCGTCAAGATTACCACTATCTCCAAATGGGCTGAACCGAGCTTCCACTTGAGTCTCGTCACCTAGGAGTACCACTAGGTGCATCTAAAATGATTTCTGAGCCCATAGTTGTTTGGTGCAAACCGTGCACCCATCTTGCGTCAAGATTACCACTATCTCCAAATAGAGTAAATCGAGCTTCCACTTGAGCCTCATCACATAGGAGTACCACCGGGTGTGTCTAAAATAATTTCTGAGCCTATGGTATATTTGGCGCAAACCGTGCACCTATCTTGCATCAAGATTACCACTATCTCCAAATGGATTGAATCGAGCTTCCACTTGAGCCTCATCACGTAGGAGTACCACCGGGTGTGTTCAAAATAATTTCTGAGCCTATGGTATATTTGGCGCAAACCGTGCACCTATCTTGCATCAAGATTACCACTATCTCCAAACGGATTGAACCGAGCTTGCACTTGAGTCTCGTCACCATGGAGTACCACGGGGTGTGTCCAAAATGATTTCTGAGCCAATGGTATGTTTGGCACAAACCGTGCACCTATCTTGCACTGACACTAACCCTATCTCTAAACAGACCAAAAGGAGATACCACATTAACCACGTCACCTAGTAGTTCCATCGGGTGTGTCCAAAATGATATTCGAACCTCTAGTATGCTCGGTGCAAACCATGCACCTATCTTGCCTCAAGGTTACCACTATCTCCAAATGAGCTGAACCGAGCTTCCACATGAGTCTCGTCACCTAGGAGTACTACTGGGTGCATCCAAAATGATTTCTGAGCCTATAGTTGTTTGGTGCAAACCATGCACCTATCTTGCTTCAAGATTACCACTATCTCCAAATGGGCTGAACCGAGCTTCCACTTGAGTCTCGTCACCTAGGAGTACCACTAGGTGCATCCAAAATGATTTCTGAGCCTATAGCTGTTTGGTGCAAACCGTGCACCTATCTTGCGTAAAGATTACCACTATCTCCAAATGGACTGAATCGAGCTTCCACTTGAGCCTCATCACCAAGGAGTACCACCGGGTGTGTCCAAAACAATTTCTGAGCCTATAGTTGTTTGGTGGAAACCATGCACCTATCTTGCGTCAAGGTTACCACTATCTCCAAATGGGCTGAACCGAGCTTCCACTTGAGTCTCGTCACCTAGGAGTACCACTGGGTGCATCCAATATGATTTCTGAGCCTATAGTTGTTTGGTGCAAACCTTGCACCTATCTTGCGTCAAGATTACCACTATCTCCAAATGGGCTGAACCGAGCTTCCACTTGAGTCTCGTCACCTAGGAGTACCACTAGGTGCATCTAAAATGATTTCTGAGCCCATAGTTGTTTGGTGCAAACCGTGCACCCATCTTGCGTCAAGATTACCACTATCTCCAAATAGAGTAAATCGAGCTTCCACTTGAGCCTCATCACATAGGAGTACCACCGGGTGTGTCTAAAATAATTTCTGAGCCTATGGTATATTTGGCGCAAACCGTGCACCTATCTTGCATCAAGATTACCACTATCTCCAAATGGATTGAATCGAGCTTCCACTTGAGCCTCATCACGTAGGAGTACCACCGGGTGTGTTCAAAATAATTTCTGAGCCTATGGTATATTTGGCGCAAACCGTGCACCTATCTTGCATCAAGATTACCACTATCTCCAAACGGATTGAACCGAGCTTGCACTTGAGTCTCGTCACCATGGAGTACCACGGGGTGTGTCCAAAATGATTTCTGAGCCAATGGTATGTTTGGCACAAACCGTGCACCTATCTTGCACTGACACTAACCCTATCTCTAAACAGACCAAAAGGAGATACCACATTAACCACGTCACCTAGTAGTTCCATCGGGTGTGTCCAAAATGATATTCGAACCTCTAGTATGCTCGGTGCAAACCATGCACCTATCTTGCCTCAAGGTTACCACTATCTCCAAATGAGCTGAACCGAGCTTCCACATGAGTCTCGTCACCTAGGAGTACCACTGGGTGCATCCAAAATGATTTCTGAGCCTATAGTTGTTTGGTGCAAACAATGCACCTATCTTGCGTCAAGATTACCACTATCTCCAAATGGGCTGAACCGAGCTTCCACTTGAGTCTCGTCACCAAGGAGTACCACTAGGTGCATCCAAAATGATTTCTGAGCCTATAGTTGTTTGGTGCAAACCGTGCACCTACCTTGCGTCAAGATTACCACTATCTCCAAATGGACTGAATCGAGCTTCCACTTGAGCCTCATCACGTAGGAGTACCACCGGGTGTGTCCAAAACAATTTCTGAGCCTATGGTATATTTGGCGCAAACCGTAAACCTATCTTGTATCAAGATTAGCACTATCTCCAAACGGATTGAACCGAGCTTGCACTTGAGTCTCGTCACCAAGGAGTACCACGGGGTGTGTCCAAAACGATTTCTGAGCCAATTGTATGTTTGGCGCAAACCGTGCACCTATCTTGCACTGACACGAACCCTATCTCAAAATGGACTAAAAGGAGATTCCACATTACCCACGTCACCTTGTAGTTCCATCCGGTGCGTCCAAAATAATATTCGAGCCTCTAGTATGCTCGGTGCAAACCATGCACCTATCTTGCGTCAAGATTACCACTATCTCCAAATGGGCTGAACCGAGCTTCCACTTGAGTCTCGTCACCTAGGAGTACCACTAGGTGCATCCAAAATGATTTCTGAGCCTATAGTTGTTTGGTGCAAACCGTGCACCTACCTTGCGTCAAGATTACCACTATCTCCAAATGGACTGAATCGAGCTTCCACTTGAGCCTCATCACGTAGGAGTACCACTGGGTGTGTCCAAAACATTTTCTGAGCCTATGGTATATTTGGCGCAAACCGTAAACCTATCTTGTATCAAGATTAGCACTATCTCCAAACAAATTGAACTGAGCTGCACTTGAGTCTCGTCACCAAGGAGTACCACGGGGTGTGTCCAAAACGATTTCTGAGCCAATGGTATGTTTGGCGCAAACCGTGCACCTATCTTGCACTGACACTAACCCTATCTCAAAATGGACTAAAAGGAGATTCCACATTACCCACGTCACCTTGTAGTTCCATCCGGTGCGTCCAAAATAATATTCGAGCCTCTAGTATGCTCGGTGCAAACCATGCACCTATCTTGCGTCAAGATTACCACTATCTCCAAATGGGCTGAACCGAGCTTCCACTTGAGTCTCGCCACCTAGGAGTACCACTAGGTGCATCCAAAATGATTTCTGAGCCTATAGCTGTTTGGTGCAAACCGTGCACCTATCTTGCGTAAAGATTACCACTATCTCCAAATGGACTGAATCGAGCTTCCACTTGAGCCTCATCACCAAGGAGTACCACCGGGTGTGTCCAAAACAATTTCTGAGCCTATAGTTGTTTGGTGCAAACCATGCACCTATCTTGCGTCAAGGTTACCACTATCTCCAAATGGGCTGAACCGAGCTTCCACTTGAGTCTCGTCACCTAGGAGTACCACTGGGTGCATCCAATATGATTTCTGAGCCTATAGTTGTTTGGTGCAAACCTTGCACCTATCTTGCGTCAAGATTACCACTATCTCCAAATGGGCTGAACCGAGCTTCCACTTGAGTCTCGTCACCTAGGAGTACCACTAGGTGCATCTAAAATGATTTCTGAGCCCATAGTTGTTTGGTGCAAACCGTGCACCCATCTTGCGTCAAGATTACCACTATCTCCAAATAGAGTAAATCGAGCTTCCACTTGAGCCTCATCACATAGGAGTACCACCGGGTGTGTCTAAAATAATTTCTGAGCCTATGGTATATTTGGCGCAAACCGTGCACCTATCTTGCATCAAGATTACCACTATCTCCAAATGGATTGAATCGAGCTTCCACTTGAGCCTCATCACGTAGGAGTACCACCGGGTGTGTTCAAAACAATTTCTGAGCCTATGGTATATTTGGCGCAAACCGTGCACCTATCTTGCATCAAGATTACCACTATCTCCAAACGGATTGAACCGAGCTTGCACTTGAGTCTCGTCACCATGGAGTACCACGGGGTGTGTCCAAAATGATTTCTGAGCCAATGGTATGTTTGGCACAAACCGTGCACCTATCTTGCACTGACACTAACCCTATCTCTAAACAGACCAAAAGGAGATACCACATTAACCACGTCACCTAGTAGTTCCATCGGGTGTGTCCAAAATGATATTCGAACCTCTAGTATGCTCGGTGCAAACCATGCACCTATCTTGCCTCAAGGTTACCACTATCTCCAAATGAGCTGAACCGAGCTTCCACATGAGTCTCGTCACCTAGGAGTACCACTGGGTGCATCCAAAATGATTTCTGAGCCTATAGTTGTTTGGTGCAAACAATGCACCTATCTTGCGTCAAGATTACCACTATCTCCAAATGAGCTGAACCGAGCTTCCACTTGAGTCTCGTCACCAAGGAGTACCACTAGGTGCATCCAAAATGATTTCTGAGCCTATAGTTGTTTGGTGCAAACCGTGCACCTACCTTGCGTCAAGATTACCACTATCTCCAAATGGACTGAATCGAGCTTCCACTTGAGCCTCATCACGTAGGAGTACCACCGGGTGTGTCCAAAACAATTTCTGAGCCTATGGTATATTTGGCGCAAACCGTAAACCTATCTTGTATCAAGATTAGCACTATCTCCAAACGGATTGAACCGAGCTTGCACTTGAGTCTCGTCACCAAGGAGTACCACGGGGTGTGTCCAAAACGATTTCTGAGCCAATTGTATGTTTGGCGCAAACCGTGCACCTATCTTGCACTGACACGAACCCTATCTCAAAATGGACTAAAAGGAGATTCCACATTACCCACGTCACCTTGTAGTTCCATCCGGTGCGTCCAAAATAATATTCGAGCCTCTAGTATGCTCGGTGCAAACCATGCACCTATCTTGCGTCAAGATTACCACTATCTCCAAATGGGCTGAACCGAGCTTCCACTTGAGTCTCGTCACCTAGGAGTACCACTAGGTGCATCCAAAATGATTTCTGAGCCTATAGTTGTTTGGTGCAAACCGTGCACCTACCTTGCGTCAAGATTACCACTATCTCCAAATGGACTGAATCGAGCTTCCACTTGAGCCTCATCACGTAGGAGTACCACCGGGTGTGTCCAAAACAATTTCTGAGCCTATGGTATATTTGGCGCAAACCGTAAACCTATCTTGTATCAAGATTAGCACTATCTCCAAACGAATTGAACTGAGCTGCACTTGAGTCTCGTCACCAAGGAGTACCACGGGGTGTGTCCAAAACGATTTCTGAGCCAATGGTATGTTTGGCGCAAACCGTGCACCTATCTTGCACTGACACTAACCCTATCTCTAAATGGACTAAAAGGAGATTCCACATTACCCACGTCACCTTGTAGTTCCATCCGGTGCGTCCAAAATAATATTCGAGCCTCTAGTATGCTCGGTGCAAACCATGCACCTATCTTGCGTCAAGATTACCACTATCTCCAAATGGGCTGAACCGAGCTTCCACTTGAGTCTCGTCACCTAGGAGTACCACTAGGTGCATCCAAAATGATTTCTGAGCCTATAGCTGTTTGGTGCAAACCGTGCACCTATCTTGCGTAAAGATTACCACTATCTCCAAATGGACTGAATCGAGCTTCCACTTGAGCCTCATCACCCAGGAGTACCACCGGGTGTGTCCAAAACAATTTCTGAGCCTATAGTTGTTTGGTGCAAACCATGCACCTATCTTGCGTCAAGGTTACCACTATCTCCAAATGGGCTGAACCGAGCTTCCACTTGAGTCTCGTCACCTAGAAGTACCACTGGGTGCATCCAATATGATTTTTGAGCCTATAGTTGTTTGGTGCAAACCATGCACCTATCTTGCTTCAAGATTACCACTATCTCCAAATGGGCTGAACCGTGCTTCCACTTGAGTCTCGTCACCTAGGAGTACCACTAGGTGCATCCAAAATGATTTCTGAGCCCATAGTTGTTTGGTGCAAACCGTGCACCCATCTTGCGTCAAGATTACCACTATCTCCAAATGGACTAAATCGAGCTTCCACTTGAGCCTCATCACATAGGAGTACCACCGGGTGTGTCCAAAATAATTTCTGAGCCTATGGTATATTTGGCGCAAACCGTACACCTATCTTGCATCAAGATTACCACTATCTCCAAATGGATTGAATCGAGCTTCCACTTGAGCCTCATCACGTAGGAGTACCACCGGGTGTGTTCAAAACAATTTCTGAGCCTATGGTATATTTGGCGCAAACCGTGCACCTATCTTGCATCAAGATTACCACTATCTCCAAACGGATTGAACCGAGCTTGCACTTGAGTCTCGTCACCATGGAGTACCACGGGGTGTGTCCAAAATGATTTCTGAGCCAATGGTATGTTTGGCACAAACCGTGCACCTATCTTGCACTGACACTAACCCTATCTCTAAACAGACCAAAAGGAGATACCACATTAACCACGTCACCTAGTAGTTCCATCGGGTGTGTCCAAAATGATATTCGAACCTCTAGTATGCTCGGTGCAAACCATGCACCTATCTTGCGTCAAGGTTACCACTATCTCCAAATGGGCTAAACCGAGCTTCCACATGAGTCTCGTCACCTAGGAGTACCACTGGGTGCATCCAAAATGATTTCTGAGCCTATAGTTGTTTGGTGCAAACCATGCACCTATCTTGCGTCAAGATTACCACTATCTCCAAATGGGCTGAACCGAGCTTCCACTTGAGTCTCGTCACCTAGGAGTACCACTGGGTGCATCCAATATGATTTCTGAGCCTATAGTTGTTTGGTGCAAACCATGCACCTATCTTGCATCAAGATTACCACTATCTCCAAATGGGCTGAACCGAGCTTCCACTTGAGTCTCGTCACCTAGGACTACCACTAGGTGCATCCAAAATGATTTCTGAGCCTATAGTTGTTTGGTGCAAACCGTGCACCTACCATGCGTCAAGATTACCACTATCTCCAAATGGACTGAATCGAGCTTCCACTTGAGCCTCATCACGTAGTACCACCGGGTGTGTCCAAAACAATTTCTGAGCCTATGGTATATTTGGCGCAAACCGTAAACCTATCTTGTTTCAAGATTAGCACTATCTCCAAACGGATTGAACCGAGCTTGCACTTGAGTCTCGTCACCAAGGAGTACCACGGGTTGTGTCCAAAACGATGTCTGTGCCAATGGTATGTTTGGCGCAAACCGTGCACCTATCTTGCACTGACACGAACCCTATCTCAAAATGGACTAAAAGGAGATTCCACAATACCCACGTCACCTTGTAGTTCCATCCGGTGCGTCCAAAATAATATTCGAGCCTCTAGTATGCTCGGTGCAAACCATGCACCTATCTTGCGTCAAGATTACCACTATCTCCAAATGGGCTGAACCGAGCTTCCACTTGAGTCTCGTCACCTAGGAGTACCACTAGCTGCATCCAAAATGATTTCTGAGCCTATAGCTGTTTGGTGCAAACCGTGCACCTATCTTGCGTAAAGATTACCACTATCTCCAAATGGACTGAATCGAGCTTCCACTTGAGCCTCATCACCAAGGAGTACCACCGGGTGTGTCCAAAACAATTTCTGAGCCTATAGTTGTTTGGTGGAAACCATGCACCTATCTTGTGTCAAGGTTACCACTATCTCCAAATGGGCTGAACCGAGCTTCCACTTGAGTCTCGTCACCTAGGAGTACCACTGGGTGCATCCAATATGATTTTTGAGCCTATAGTTGTTTGGTGCAAACCATGCACCTATCTTGCTTCAAGATTACCACTATCTCCAAATGGGCTGAACCGAGCTTCCACTTGAGTCTCGTCACCTAGGAGTACCACTAGGTGCATCCAAAATGATTTCTGAGCCCATAGTTGTTTGGTGCAAACCGTGCACCCATCTTGCGTCAAGATTACCACTATCTCCAAATGGACTAAATCGAGCTTCCACTTGAGCCTCATCACATAGGAGTACCACCGGGTGTGTCCAAAATAATTTCTGAGCCTATGGTATATTTGGCGCAAACCGTACACCTATCTTGCATCAAGATTACCATTATCTCCAAATGGATTGAATCGAGCTTCCACTTGAGCCTCATCACGTAGGAGTACCACCGGGTGTGTTCAAAACAATTTCTGAGCCTATGGTATATTTGGCGCAAACCGTGCACCTATCTTGCATCAAGATTACCACTATCTCCACACGGATTGAACCGAGCTTGCACTTGAGTCTCGTCACCATGGAGTACCACGGGGTGTGTCCAAAATGATTTCTGAGCCAATGGTATGTTTGGCACAAACCGTGCACCTATCTTGCACTAACACTAACCCTATCTCTAAACAGACCAAAAGGAGATACCACATTAACCACGTCACCTAGTAGTTCCATCGGGTGTGTCCAAAATGATATTCGAACCTCTAGTATGCTCGGTGCAAACCATGCACCTATCTTGCCTCAAGGTTACCACTATCTCCAAATGGGCTAAACCGAGCTTCCACATGAGTCTCGTCACCTAGGAGTACCACTGGGTGCATCCAAAATGATTTCTGAGCCTATAGTTGTTTGGTGCAAACAATGCACCTATCTTGCGTCAAGATTACCACTATCTCCAATTGGGCTGAACCGAGCTTCCACTTGATTCTCGTCACCTAGGACTACCACTAGGTGCATCCAAAATGATTTCTGGGCCTATAGTTGTTTGGTGCAAACCGTGCACCTACCTTGCGTCAAGATTACCACTATCTCCAAATGGACTGAATCGAGCTTCCACTTGAGCCTCATCACGTAGGAGTACCACCGGGTGTGTCCAAAACAATTTCTGAGCCTATGGTATATTTGGCGCAAACCGTAAACCTATCTTGTATCAAGATTAGCACTATCTCCAAACGGATTGAACCGAGCTTGCACTTGAGTCTCGTCACCAAGGAGTACCACGGGGTGTGTCCAAAACGATTTCTGAGCCAATTGTATGTTTGGCGCAAACCGTGCACCTATCTTGCACTGACACGAACCCTATCTCAAAATGGACTAAAAGGAGATTCCACATTACCCACGTCACCTTGTAGTTCCATCCGGTGCGTCCAAAATAATATTCGAGCCTCTAGTATGCTCGGTGCAAACCATGCACCTATCTTGCGTCAAGATTACCACTATCTCCAAATGGGCTGAACCGAGCTTCCACTTGAGTCTCGTCACCTAGGAGTACCACTAGGTGCATCCAAAATGATTTCTGAGCCTATAGTTGTTTGGTGCAAACCGTGCACCTATCTTGCGTAAAGATTACCACTATCTCCAAATGGGCTGAACCGAGCTTCCACTTGAGTCTCGTCACCTAGGAGTACCACTGGGTGCATCCAGAATGATTTCTGAGCCTATAGTTGTTTGGTGCAAACCATGCACCTATCTTGCGTCAAGGTTACCTCTATCTCCAAATGGGCTGAACCGAGCTTCCACTTGAGTCTCGTCACCTAGGAGTACCACTGGGTGCATCCAATATGATTTCTGAGCCTATAGTTGTTTGGTGCAAACCATGCACCTATCTTGCGTCAAGATTACCACTATCTCCAAATGGGCTGAACCGAGCTTCCACTTGAGTCTCGTCACCTAGGAGTACCACTAGGTGCATCTAAAATGATTTCTGAGCCCATAGTTGTTTAGTGCAAACCGTGCACCCATCTTGCGTCAAGATTACCACTATCTCCAAATAGACTAAATCGAGCTTCCACTTGAGCCTCATCACATAGGAGTACCACCGGGTGTGTCTAAAATAATTTCTGAGCCTATGGTATATTTGGCGCAAACCGTGCACCTATCTTGCATCAAGATTACCACTATCTCCAAATGGATTGAATCGAGCTTCCACTTGAGCCTCATCACGTAGGAGTACCACCGGGTGTGTTCAAAATAATTTCTGAGCCTATGGTATATTTGGCGCAAACCGTGCACCTATCTTGCATCAAGATTACCACTATCTCCAAACGGATTGAACCGAGCTTGCACTTGAGTCTCGTCACCATGGAGTACCACGGGGTGTGTCCAAAATGATTTCTGAGCCAATGGTATGTTTGGCACAAACCGTGCACCTATCTTGCACTGACACTAACCCTATCTCTAAACAGACCAAAAGGAGATACCACATTAACCACGTCACCTAGTAGTTCCATCGGGTGTGTCTAAAATGATATTCGAACCTCTAGTATGCTCGGTGCAAACCATGCACCTATCTTGCCTCAAGGTTACCACTATCTCCAAATGAGCTGAACCGAGCTTCCACATGAGTCTCGTCACCTAGGAGTACCACTGGGTGCATCCAAAATGATTTCTGAGCCTATAGTTGTTTGGTGCAAACCATGCACCTATCTTGCGTCAAGATTACCACTATCTCCAAATGGGCTGAACCGAGCTTCCACTTGAGTCTCGTCACCAAGGAGTACCACTAGGTGCATCCAAAATGATTTCTGAGCCTATAGTTGTTTGGTGCAAACCGTGCACCTACCTTGCGTCAAGATTACCACTATCTCCAAATGGACTGAATCGAGCTTCCACTTGAGCCTCATCACGTAGGAGTACCACCGGGTGTGTCCAAAACAATTTCTGAGCCTATGGTATATTTGGCGCAAACCGTAAACCTATCTTGTATCAAGATTAGCACTATCTCCAAACGGATTGAACCGAGCTTGCACTTGAGTCTCGTCACCAAGGAGTACCACGGGGTGTGTCCAAAACGATTTCTGAGCCAATTGTATGTTTGGCGCAAACCGTGCACCTATCTTGCACTGACACGAACCCTATCTCAAAATGGACTAAAAGGAGATTCCACATTACCCACGTCACCTTGTAGTTCCATCCGGTGCGTCCAAAATAATATTCGAGCCTCTAGTATGCTCGGTGCAAACCATGCACCTATCTTGCGTCAAGATTACCACTTTCTCCAAATGGGCTGAACCGAGCTTCCACTTGAGTCTCATCACCTAGGAGTACCACTGGGTGCATCCAGAATGATTTCTGAGCCTATAGCTGTTTGGTGCAAACCGTGCACCTATCTTGCGTAAAGATTACCACTATCTCCAAATGGGCTGAACCGAGCTTCCACTTGAGTCTCGTCACCTAGGAGTACCACTAGGTCCATCCAGAATGATTTCTGAGCCTATAGTTGTTTGGTGCAAACCATGCACCTATCTTGCGTCAAGGTTACCACTATCTCCAATTGGGCTGAACCGAGCTTCCACTTGAGGCTCGTCACCTAGGAGTACCACTGGGTGCATCCAATATGATTTCTGAGCCTATAGTTGTTTGGTGCAAACCATGCACCTATCTTGCGTCAAGATTACCACTATCTCAAATGGGCTGAACCGAGCTTCCACTTGAGTCTCGTCACCTAGGAGTACCACTAGGTGCATCTAAAATGATTTCTGAGCCCATAGTTGTTTAGTGCAAACCGTGCACCCATCTTGCGTCAAGATTACCACTATCTCCAAATAGACTAAATCGAGCTTCCACTTGAGCCTCATCACATAGGAGTACCACCGGGTGTGTCTAAAATAATTTCTGAGCCTATGGTATATTTGGCGCAAACCGTGCACCTATCTTGCATCAAGATTACCACTATCTCCAAATGGATTGAATCGAGCTTCCACTTGAGCCTCATCACGTAGGAGTACCACCGGGTGTGTTCAAAATAATTTCTGAGCCTATGGTATATTTGGCGCAAACCGTGCACCTATCTTGCATCAAGATTACCACTATCTCCAAACGGATTGAACCGAGCTTGCACTTGAGTCTCGTCACCATGGAGTACCACGGGGTGTGTCCAAAATGATTTCTGAGCCAATGGTATGTTTGGCACAAACCGTGCACCTATCTTGCACTGACACTAACCCTATCTCTAAACAGACCAAAAGGAGATACCACATTAACCACGTCACCTAGTAGTTCCATCGGGTGTGTCTAAAATGATATTCGAACCTCTAGTATGCTCGGTGCAAACCATGCACCTATCTTGCCTCAAGGTTACCACTATCTCCAAATGAGCTGAACCGAGCTTCCACATGAGTCTCGTCACCTAGGAGTACCACTGGGTGCATCCAAAATGATTTCTGAGCCTATAGTTGTTTGGTGCAAACCATGCACCTATCTTGCGTCAAGATTACCACTATCTCCAAATGGGCTGAACCGAGCTTCCACTTGAGTCTCGTCACCAAGGAGTACCACTAGGTGCATCCAAAATGATTTCTGAGCCTATAGTTGTTTGGTGCAAACCGTGCACCTACCTTGCGTCAAGATTACCACTATCTCCAAATGGACTGAATCGAGCTTCCACTTGAGCCTCATCACGTAGGAGTACCACCGGGTGTGTCCAAAACAATTTCTGAGCCTATGGTATATTTGGCGCAAACCGTAAACCTATCTTGTATCAAGATTAGCACTATCTCCAAACGGATTGAACCGAGCTTGCACTTGAGTCTCGTCACCAAGGAGTACCACGGGGTGTGTCCAAAACAATTTCTGAGCCAATTGTATGTTTGGCGCAAACCGTGCACCTATCTTGCACTGACACGAACCCTATCTCAAAATGGACTAAAAGGAGATTCCACATTACCCACGTCACCTTGTAGTTCCATCCGGTGCGTCCAAAATAATATTCGAGCCTCTAGTATGCTCGGTGCAAACCATGCACCTATCTTGCGTCAAGATTACCACTTTCTCCAAATGGGCTGAACCGAGCTTCCACTTGAGTCTCATCACCTAGGAGTACCACTGGGTGCATCCAGAATGATTTCTGAGCCTATAGCTGTTTGGTGCAAACCGTGCACCTATCTTGCGTAAAGATTACCACTATCTCCAAATGGGCTGAACCGAGCTTCCACTTGAGTCTCGTCACCTAGGAGTACCACTGGGTGCATCCAGAATGATTTCTGAGCCTATAGTTGTTTGGTGCAAACCATGCACCTATCTTGCGTCAAGGTTACCACTATCTCCAATTGGGCTGAACCGAGCTTCCACTTGAGGCTCGTCACCTAGGAGTACCACTGGGTGCATCCAATATGATTTCTGAGCCTATAGTTGTTTGGTGCAAACCATGCACCTATCTTGCGTCAAGATTACCACTATCTCCAAATGGGCTGAACCGAGCTTCCACTTGAGTCTCGTCACCTAGGAGTACCACTAGGTGCATCCAAAATGATTTCTGAGCCTATAGCTGTTTGGTGCAAACCGTGCACCTATCTTGCGTAAAGATTACCACTATCTCCAAATGGGCTGAACCGAGCTTCCACTTGAGTCTCGTCACCTAGGAGTACCACTGGGTGCATCCAGAATGATTTCTGAGCCTATAGTTGTTTGGTGCAAACCATGCACCTATCTTGCGTCAAGGTTACCTCTATCTCCAAATGGGCTGAACCGAGCTTCCACTTGAGTCTCGTCACCTAGGAGTCCAACTGGGTGCATCCAATATGATTTCTGAGCCTATAGTTGTTTGGTGCAAACCATGCACCTATCTTGCGTCAAGATTACCACTATCTCCAAATGGGCTGAACCGAGCTTCCACTTGAGTCTCGTCACCTAGGAGTACCACTAGGTGCATCTAAAATAATTTCTGAGCCCATAGTTGTTTAGTGCAAACTGTGCACCCATCTTGCGTCAAGATTACCACTATCTCCAAATAGACTAAATCGAGCTTCCACTTGAGCCTCATCACATAGGAGTACCACCGGGTGTGTCTAAAATAATTTCTGAGCCTATGGTATATTTGGCGCAAACCGTGCACCTATCTTGCATCAAGATTACCACTATCTCCAAATGGATTGAATCGAGCTTCCACTTGAGCCTCATCACGTAGGAGTACCACCGGGTGTGTTCAAAATAATTTCTGAGCCTATGGTATATTTGGCGCAAACCGTGCACCTATCTTGCATCAAGATTACCACTATCTCCAAACGGATTGAACCGAGCTTGCACTTGAGTCTCGTCACCATGGAGTACCACGGGGTGTGTCCAAAATGATTTCTGAGCCAATGGTATGTTTGGCACAAACCGTGCACCTATCTTGCACTGACACTAACCCTATCTCTAGACAGACCAAAAGGAGATACCACATTAACCACGTCACCTAGTAGTTCCATCGGGTGTGTCTAAAATGATATTCGAACCTCTAGTATGCTCGGTGCAAACCATGCACCTATCTTGCCTCAAGGTTACCACTATCTCCAAATGAGCTGAACCGAGCTTCCACATGAGTCTCGTCACCTAGGAGTACCACTGGGTGCTTCCAAAATGATTTCTGAGCCTATAGTTGTTTGGTGCAAACCATGCACCTATCTTGCGTCAAGATTACCACTATCTCCAAATGGGCTGAACCGAGCTTCCACTTGAGTCTCGTCACCAAGGAGTACCACTAGGTGCATCCAAAATGATTTCTGAGCCTATAGTTGTTTGGTGCAAACCGTGCACCTACCTTGCGTCAAGATTACCACTATCTCCAAATGGACTGAATCGAGCTTCCACTTGAGCCTCATCACGTAGGAGTACCACCGGGTGTGTCCAAAACAATTTCTGAGCCTATGGTATATTTGGCGCAAACCGTAAACCTATCTTGTATCAAGATTAGCACTATCTCCAAACGGATTGAACCGAGCTTGCACTTGAGTCTCGTCACCAAGGAGTACCACGGGGTGTGTCCAAAACGATTTCTGAGCCAATTGTATGTTTGGCGCAAACCGTGCACCTATCTTGCACTGACACGAACCCTATCTCAAAATGGACTAAAAGGAGATTCCACATTACCCACGTCACCTTGTAGTTCCATCCGGTGCGTCCAAAATAATATTCGAGCCTCTAGTATGCTCGGTGCAAACCATGCACCTATCTTGCGTCAAGATTACCACTTTCTCCAAATGGGCTGAACCGAGCTTCCACTTGAGTCTCATCACCTAGGAGTACCACTGGGTGCATCCAGAATGATTTCTGAGCCTATAGCTGTTTGGTGCAAACCGTGCACCTATCTTGCGTAAAGATTACCACTATCTCCAAATGGGCTGAACCGAGCTTCCACTTGAGTCTCGTCACCTAGGAGTACCAGTGGGTGCATCCAGAATGATTTCTGAGCCTATAGTTGTTTGGTGCAAACCATGCACCTATCTTGCGTCAAGGTTACCACTATCTCCAATTGGGCTGAACCGAGCTTCCACTTGAGGCTCGTCACCTAGGAGTACCACTGGGTGCATCCAATATGATTTCTGAGCCTATAGTTTTTTGGTGCAAACTATGCACCTATCTTGCGTCAAGATTACCACTATCTCCAAATGGGCTGAACCGAGCTTCCACTTGAGTCTCGTCACCTAGGAGTACCACTAGGTGCATCCAAAATGATTTCTGAGCCCATAGTTGTTTGGTGCAAACCGTGCACCCATCTTGCGTCAAGATTACCACTATCTCCAAATGGACTAAATCAAGCTTCCACTTGAGCCTCATCACATAGGAGTACCACCGGGTGTGTCCAAAATAATTTCTGAGCCTATGGTATATTTGGCGCAAACCGTGCACCTATCTTGCATCAAGATTACCACTATCTCCAAATGGATTGAATTGAGCATCCACTTGAGCCTCATCACGTAGGAGTACCACCGGGTGTGTTCAAAACAATTTCTGAGCCTATGGTATATTTGGCGCAAACCGTGCACCTATCTTGCATCAAGATTACCACTATCTCCAAACGGATTGAACCGAGCTTGCACTTGAGTCTCGTCACCATGGAGTACCACGGGGTGTGTCCAAAATGATTTCTGAGCCAATGGTATGTTTGGCACAAACCGTGCACCTATCTTGCACTGACACTAACCCTATCTCTAAACAGACCAAAAGGAGATACCACATTAACCACGTCACCTAGTAGTTCCATCGGGTGTGTCCAAAATGATATTCGAACCTCTAGTATGCTCGGTGCAAACCATGCACCTATCTTGCGTCAAGGTTACCACTATCTCCAAATGAGCTGAACCGAGCTTCCACATGAGTCTCGTCACCTAGGAGTACCACTGGGTGCATCCAAAATGATTTCTGTGCCTATAGTTGTTTGGTGCAAACCATGCACCTATCTTGCGTCAAGATTACCACTATCTCCAAATGGGCTGAACCGAGCTTCCACTTGAGTCTCGTCACCAAGGAGTACCACTAGGTGCATCCAAAATGATTTCTGAGCCTATAGTTGTTTGGTGCAAACCGTGCACCTACCTTGCGTCAAGATTACCACTATCTCCAAATGGACTGAATCGAGCTTCCACTTGAGCCTCATCACGTAGGAGTACCACCGGGTGTGTCCAAAACAATTTCTGAGCCTATGGTATATTTGGCGCAAACCGTAAACCTATCTTGTATCAAGATTAGCACTATCTCCAAACGGATTGAACCGAGCTTGCACTTGAGTCTCGTCACCAAGGAGTACCACGGGGTGTGTCCAAAACGATTTCTGAGCCAATGGTATGTTTGGCGCAAACCGTGCACCTATCTTGCACTGACACGAACCTTATCTCAAAATGGACTAAAAGGAGATTCCACATTACCCACGTCACCTTGTAGTTCCATCCGGTGCGTCCAAAATAATATTCGAGCCTCTAGTATGCTCGGTGCAAACCATGCACCTATCTTGCGTCAAGATTACCACTATCTCCAAATGGGCTGAACCGAACTTCCACTTGAGTCTCGTCACCTAGGAGTACCACTAGGTGCATCCAAAATGATTTCTGAGCCTATAGCTGTTTGGTGCAAACCGTGCACCTATCTTGCGTAAAGATTACCACTATCTCCAAATGGGCTGAACCGAGCTTCCACTTGAGTCTCGTCACCTAGGAGTACCACTGGGTGCATCCAGAATGATTTCTGAGCCTATAGCTGTTTGGTGCAAACCGTGCACCTATCTTGCGTAAAGATTACCACTATCTCCAAATGGACTGAATCGAGCTTCCACTTGAGTCTCGTCACCTAGGAGTACCACTGGGTGCATCCAAAACAATTTCTGAGCCTATAGTTGTTTGGTGCAAACCATGCACCTATCTTGCGTCAAGATTACCACTATCTCCAAATGGGCTGAACCGAGCTTCCACTTGAGTCTCGTCACCTAGGAGTACCACTGGGTGCATCCAATATGATTTCTGAGCCTATAGTTGTTTGGTGCAAACCATGCACCTATCTTGCGTCAAGATTACCACTATCTCCAAATGGGCTGAACCGAGCTTCCATTTGAGTCTCGTCACCTAGGAGTACCACTAGGTGCATCTAAAATGATTTCTGAGCCCATAGTTGTTTGGTGCAAACCGTGCACCCATCTTGCGTCAAGATTACCACTATCTCCAAATAGACTAAATCGAGCTTCCACTTGAGCCTCATCACATAGGAGTACCACCGGGTGTGTCTAAAATAATTTCTGAGCCTATGGTATATTTGGCGCAAACCGTGTATCTTGCATCAAGATTACCACTATCTCCAAATGGATTGAATCGAGCTTCCACTTGAGCCTCATCACGTAGGAGTACCACCGGGTGTGTTCAAAACAATTTCTGAGCCTATGGTATATTTGGCGCAAACCGTGCGCCTATCTTGCATCAAGATTACCACTATCTCCAAACGGATTGAACCGAGCTTGCACTTGAGTCTCGTCACCATGGAGTACCACGGGGTGTGTCCAAAATGATTTCTGAGCCAATGGTATGTTTGGCACAAACCGTGCACCTATCTTGCACTGACACTAACCCTATCTCTAAACAGACCAAAAGGAGATACCACATTAACCACGTCACCTAGTAGTTCCATCGGGTGTGTCCAAAATGATATTCGAACCTCTAGTATGCTCGGTGCAAACCATGCACCTATCTTGCGTCAAGGTTACCACTATCTCCAAATTAGCTGAACCGAGCTTCCACATGAGTCTCGTCACCTAGGAGTACCACTGGATGCATCCAAAATGATTTCTGAGCCTATAGTTGTTTGGTGCAAACCATGCACCTATCTTGCGTCAAGATTACCACTATCTCCAAATGGGCTGAACCGAGCTTCCAATTGAGTCTCGTCACCTAGGAGTACCACTAGGTGCATCCAAAATGATTTCTGAGCCTATAGTTGTTTGGTGCAAACCGTGCACCTACCTTGCGTCAAGATTACCACTATCTCCAAATGGACTGAATCGAGCTTCCACTTGAGCCTCATCACGTAGGAGTACCACCGGGTGTGTCCAAAACAATTTCTGAGCCTATGGTATATTTGGCGCAAACCGTAAACCTATCTTGTATCAAGATTAGCACTATCTCCAAACGGATTGAACCGAGCTTGCACTTGAGTCTCGTCACAAAGGAGTACCACGGGGTGTGTCCAAAACGATTTCTGAGCCAATGGTATGTTTGGCGCAAACCGTGCACCTATCTTGCACTAACACTAACCCTATCTCTAAATGGACTAAAAGGAGATTCCACATTACCCACGTCACCTTATAGTTCCATCCGGTGCGTCCAAAATAATATTCGAGCCTCTAGTATGCTCGGTGCAAACCATGCACCTATCTTGCGTCAAGATTACCACTATCTCCAAATGGGCTGAACCGAGCTTCCACTTGAGTCTCGTCACCTAGGAGTACCACTAGGTGCATCCAAAATGATTTCTGAGCCTATAGCTGTTTGGTGCAAACCGTGCACCTATCTTGCGTAAAGATTACCACTATCTCCAAATGGACTGAATCGAGCTTCCACTTGAGCCTCATCACCTAGGAGTACCACCGGGTGTGTCCAAAACAATTTCTGAGCCTATAGTTGTTTGGTGCAAACCATGCACCTATCTTGCGTCAAGGTTACCACTATCTCCAAATGGGCTGAACCGAGCTTCCACTTGAGTCTCGTCACCTAGGAGTACTACTGGGTGCATCCAATATGATTTCTGAGCCTATAGTTGTTTGGTGCAAACCATGCACCTATCTTGCGTCAAGATTACCACTATCTCCAAATGGGCTGAACCGAGCTTCCACTTGAGTCTCGTCACCTAGGAGTACCACTAGGTGCATCCAAAATGATTTCTGAGCCCATAGCTGTTTGGTGCAAACCGTGCACCCATCTTGCGTCAAGATTACCACTATCTCCAAATGGACTAAATCGAGCTTCCACTTGAGCTTCATCACATAGGAGTACCACCGGGTGTGTCCAAAATAATTTCTGAGCCTATGGTATATTTGGCGCAAACCGTGCACCTATCTTGCATCAAGATTACCACTATCTCCAAATGGATTGAATCGAGCTTCCTCTTGAGCCTCATCACGTAGGAGTACCACCGGGTGTGTTCAAAACAATTTCTGAGCCTATGGTATATTTGGCGCAAACCGTGCACCTATCTTGCATCAAGATTACCACTATCTCCAAATGGATTGAACGGAGCTTGCACTTGAGTCTCGTCACCATGGAGTACCACGGGGTGTGTCCAAAATGATTTCTGACCCAATGGTATGTTTGGCACAAACCGTGCACCTATCTTGCACTAACACTAACCCTATCTCTAAATAGACCAAAAGGAGATACCACATTAACCACGTCACCTAGTAGTTCCATCGGGTGTGTCCAAAATGATATTCGAACCTCTAGTATGCTCGGTGCAAACCATGCACCTATCTTGCGTCAAGGTTACCACTATCTCCAAATGGGCTAATCCGAGCTTCCACATGAGTCTCGTCACCTAGGAGTACCACTGGGTGCATCCAAAATGATTTCTGAGAATATAGTTGTTTGGTGCAAACCATGCACCTATCTTGCGTCAAGATTACCACTATCTCCAAATGGGCTGAACCGAGCTTCCACTTGAGTCTCGTCACCAAGGAGTACCACTAGGTGCATCCAAAATTATTTCTGAGCCTATAGTTGTTTGGTGCAAACCGTGCACCTACCTTACGTCAAGATTACCACTATCTCCAAATGGACTGAATCGAGCTTCCACTTGAGCCTCATCACGTAGGAGTACCACCGGGTGTGTCCAAAACAATTTCTGAGCCTATGGTATATTTGGCGCAAACCGTAAACCTATCTTGTATCAAGATTAGCACTATCTCCAAACGGATTGAACCGAGCTTGCACTTGAGTCTCGTCACCAAGGAGTACCACGGGGTGTGTCCAAAACGATTTCTGAGCCAATGGTATGTTTGGCGCAAACCGTGCACCTATCTTGCACTGACACGAACCCTATCTCAAAATGGACTAAAAGGAGATTCCACATTACCCACGTCACCTTGTAGTTCCATCCGGTGCGTCCAAAATAATATTCGAGCCTCTAGTATGCTCGGTGCAAACCATGCACCTATCTTGCGTCAAGATTACCACTATCTCCAAATGGGCTGAACCGAACTTCCACTTGAGTCTCGTCACCTAGGAGTACCACTAGGTGCATCCAAAATGATTTCTGAGCCTATAGCTGTTTGGTGCAAACCGTGCACCTATCTTGCGTAAAGATTACCACTATCTCCAAATGGGCTGAACCGAGCTTCCACTTGAGTCTCGTCACCTAGGAGTACCACTGGGTGCATCCAGAATGATTTCTGAGCCTATAGCTGTTTGGTGCAAACCGTGCACCTATCTTGCGTAAAGATTACCACTATGTCCAAATGGACTGAATCGAGCTTCCACTTGAGTCTCGTCACCTAGGAGTACCACTGGGTGCATCCAAAACAATTTCTGAGCCTATAGTTGTTTGGTGCAAACCATGCACCTATCTTGCGTCAAGATTACCACTATCTCCAAATGGGCTGAACCGAGCTTCCACTTGAGTCTCGTCACCTAGGAGTACCACTGGGTGCATCCAATATGATTTCTGAGCCTATACTTGTTTGGTGCAAACCATGCACCTATCTTGCGTCAAGATTACCACTATCTCCAAATGGGCTGAACCGAGCTTCCATTTGAGTCTCGTCACCTAGGAGTACCACTAGGTGCATCTAAAATGATTTCTGAGCCCATAGTTGTTTGGTGCAAACCGTGCACCCATCTTGCGTCAAGATTACCACTATCTCCAAATAGACTAAATCGAGCTTCCACTTGAGCCTCATCACATAGGAGTACCACCGGGTGTGTCTAAAATAATTTCTGAGCCTATGGTATATTTGGCGCAAACCGTGTATCTTGCATCAAGATTACCACTATCTCCAAATGGATTGAATCGAGCTTCCACTTGAGCCTCATCACGTAGGAGTACCACCGGGTGTGTTCAAAACAATTTATGAGCCTATGGTATATTTGGCGCAAACCGTGCGCCTATCTTGCATCAAGATTACCACTATCTCCAAACGGATTGAACCGAGCTTGCACTTGAGTCTCGTCACCATGGAGTACCACGGGGTGTGTCCAAAATGATTTCTGAGCCAATGGTATGTTTGGCACAAACCGTGCACCTATCTTGCACTGACACTAACCCTATCTCTAAACAGACCAGAAGGAGATACCACATTAACCACGTCACCTAGTAGTTCCATCGGGTGTGTCCAAAATGATATTCGAACCTCTAGTATGCTCGGTGCAAACCATGCACCTATCTTGCGTCAAGGTTACCACTATCTCCAAATGGGCTGAACCGAGCTTCCACATGAGTCTCGTCACCTAGGAGTACCACTGGGTGCATCCAAAATGATTTCTGAGCCTATAGTTGTTTGGTGCAAACCATGCACCTATCTTGCGTCAAGATTACCACTATCTCCAAATGGGCTGAACCGAGCTTCCACTTGAGTCTCGTCACCAAGGAGTACCACTAGGTGCATCCAAAATGATTTCTGAGCCTATAGTTGTTTGGTGCAAACCGTGCACCTACCTTGCGTCAAGATTACCACTATCTCCAAATGGACTGAATCGAGCTTCCACTTGAGCCTCATCACGTAGGAGTACCACCGGGTGTGTCCAAAACAATTTCTGAGCCTATGGTATATTTGGCGCAAACCGTAAACCTATCTTGTATCAAGATTAGCACTATCTCCAAACGGATTGAACCGAGCTTGCACTTGAGTCTCGTCACCAAGGAGTACCACGGGGTGTGTCCAAAACGATTTCTGAGCCAATGGTATGTTTGGCGCAAACCGTGCACCTATCTTGCACTGACACGAACCCTATCTCAAAATGGACTAAAAGGAGATTCCACATTACCCACGTCACCTTGTAGTTCCATCCGGTGCGTCCAAAATAATATTCGAGCCTCTAGTATGCTCGGTGCAAACCATGCACCTATCTTGCGTCAAGATTACCACTATCTCCAAATGGGCTGAACCGAACTTCCACTTGAGTCTCGTCACCTAGGAGTACCACTAGGTGCATCCAAAATGATTTCTGAGCCTATAGCTGTTTGGTGCAAACCGTGCACCTATCTTGCGTAAAGATTACCACTATCTCCAAATGGGCTGAACCGAGCTTCCACTTGAGTCTCGTCACCTAGGAGTACCACTGGGTGCATCCAGAATAATTTCTGAGCCTATAGCTGTTTGGTGCAAACCGTGCACCTATCTTGCGTAAAGATTACCACTATCTCCAAATGGACTGAATCGAGCTTCCACTTGAGTCTCGTCACCTAGGAGTACCACTGGGTGCATCCAAAACAATTTCTGAGCCTATAGTTGTTTGGTGCAAACCATGCACCTATCTTGCGTCAAGATTACCACTATCTCCAAATGGGCTGAACCGAGCTTCCACTTGAGTCTCGTCACCTAGGAGTACCACTGGGTGCATCCAATATGATTTCTGAGCCTATAGTTGTTTGGTGCAAACCATGCACCTATCTTGCGTCAAGATTACCACTATCTCCAAATGGGCTGAACCGAGCTTCCATTTGAGTCTCGTCACCTAGGAGTACCACTAGGTGCATCTAAAATGATTTCTGAGCCCATAGTTGTTTGGTGCAAACCGTGCACCCATCTTGCGTCAAGATTACCACTATCTCCAAATAGACTAAATCGAGCTTCCACTTGAGCCTCATCACATAGGAGTACCACCGGGTGTGTCTAAAATAATTTCTGAGCCTATGGTATATTTGGCGCAAACCGTGTATCTTGCATCAAGATTACCACTATCTCCAAATGGATTGAATCGAGCTTCCACTTGAGCCTCATCACGTAGGAGTACCACCGGGTGTGTTCAAAACAATTTCTGAGCCTATGGTATATTTGGCGCAAACCGTGCGCCTATCTTGCATCAAGATTACCACTATCTCCAAACGGATTGAACCGAGCTTGCACTTGAGTCTCGTCACCATGGAGTACCACGGGGTGTGTCCAAAATGATTTCTGAGCCAATGGTATGTTTGGCACAAACCGTGCACCTATCTTGCACTGACACTAACCCTATCTCTAAACAGACCAGAAGGAGATACCACATTAACCACGTCACCTAGTAGTTCCATCGGGTGTGTCCAAAATGATATTCGAACCTCTAGTATGCTCGGTGCAAACCATGCACCTATCTTGCGTCAAGGTTACCACTATCTCCAAATGAGCTGAACCGAGCTTCCACATGAGTCTCGTCACCTAGGAGTACCACTGGGTGCATCCAAAATGATTTCTGAGCCTATAGTTGTTTGGTGCAAACCATGCACCTATCTTGCGTCAAGATTACCACTATCTCCAAATGGGCTGAACCGAGCTTCCACTTGAGTCTCGTCACCAAGGAGTACCACTAGGTGCATCCAAAATGATTTCTGAGCCTATAGTTGTTTGGTGCAAACCGTGCACCTACCTTGCGTCAAGATTACCACTATCTCCAAATGGACTGAATCGAGCTTCCACTTGAGCCTCATCACGTAGGAGTACCACCGGGTGTGTCCAAAACAATTTCTAAGCCTATGGTATATTTGGCGCAAACCGTAAACCTATCTTGTATCAAGATTAGCACTATCTCCAAACGGATTGAACCGAGCTTGCACTTGAGTCTCGTCACCAAGGAGTACCACGGGGTGTGTCCAAAACGATTTTCTGAGCCAATGGTATGTTTGGCGCAAACCGTGCACCTATCTTGCACTGACACGAACCCTATCTCAAAATGGACTAAAAGGAGATTCCACATTACCCACGTCACCTTGTAGTTCCATCCGGTGCGTCCAAAATAATATTCGAGCCTCTAGTATGCTCGGTGCAAACCATGCACCTATCTTGCGTCAAGATTACCACTATCTCCAAATGGGCTGAACTGAACTTCCACTTGAGTCTCGTCACCTAGGAGTACCACTAGGTGCATCCAAAATGATTTCTGAGCCTATAGCTGTTTGGTGCAAACCGTGCACCTATCTTGCGTAAAGATTACCACTATCTCCAAATGGGCTGAACCGAGCTTCCACTTGAGTCTCGTCACCTAGGAGTACCACTGGGTGCATCCAGAATGATTTCTGAGCCTATAGCTGTTTGGTGCAAACCGTGCACCTATCTTGCGTAAAGATTACCACTATCTCCAAATGGACTGAATCGAGCTTCCACTTGAGTCTCGTCACCTAGGAGTACCACTGGGTGCATCCAAAACAATTTCTGAGCCTATAGTTGTTTGGTGCAAACCATGCACCTATCTTGCGTCAAGATTACCACTATCTCCAAATGGGCTGAACCGAGCTTCCACTTGAGTCTCGTCACCTAGGAGTACCACTGGGTGCATCCAATATGATTTCTGAGCCTATAGTTGTTTGGTGCAAACCATGCACCTATCTTGCGTCAAGATTACCACTATCTCCAAATGGGCTGAACCGAGCTTCCATTTGAGTCTCGTCACCTAGGAGTACCACTAGGTGCATCTAAAATGATTTCTGAGCCCATAGTTGTTTGGTGCAAACCGTGCACCCATCTTGCGTCAAGATTACCACTATCTCCAAATAGACTAAATCGAGCTTCCACTTGAGCCTCATCACATAGGAGTACCACCGGGTGTGTCTAAAATAATTTCTGAGCCTATGGTATATTTGGCGCAAACCGTGTATCTTGCATCAAGATTACCACTATCTCCAAATGGATTGAATCGAGCTTCCACTTGAGCCTCATCACGTAGGAGTACCACCGGGTGTGTTCAAAACAATTTCTGAGCCTATGGTATATTTGGCGCAAACCGTGCGCCTATCTTGCATCAAGATTACCACTATCTCCAAACGGATTGAACCGAGCTTGCACTTGAGTCTCGTCACCATGGAGTACCACGGGGTGTGTCCAAAATGATTTCTGAGCCAATGGTATGTTTGGCACAAACCGTGCACCTATCTTGCACTGACACTAACCCTATCTCTAAACAGACCAAAAGGAGATACCACATTAACCACGTCACCTAGTAGTTCCATCGGGTGTGTCCAAAATGATATTCGAACCTCTAGTATGCTCGGTGCAAACCATGGACCTATCTTGCATCAAGGTTACCACTATCTCCAAATGAGCTGAACCGAGCTTCCACATGAGTCTCGTCACCTAGGAGTACCACTGGTTGCATCCAAAATGATTTCTGAGCCTATAGTTGTTTGGTGCAAACCATGCACCTATCTTGCGTCAAGATTACCACTATCTCCAAATGGGCTGAACCGAGCTTCCAATTGAGTCTCGTCACCAAGGAGTACCACTAGGTGCATCCAAAATGATTTCTGAGCCTATAGTTGTTTGGTGCAAACCGTGCACCTACCTTGCGTCAAGATTACCACTATCTCCAAATGGACTGAATCGAGCTTCCACTTGAGCCTCATCACGTAGGAGTACCACCGGGTGTGTCCAAAACAATTTCTGAGCCTATGGTATATTTGGCGCAAACCGTAAACCTATCTTGTATCAAGATTAGCACTATCTCCAAACGGATTGAACCGAGCTTGCACTTGAGTCTCGTCACCAAGGAGTACCACGGGGTGTGTCCAAAACGATTTCTGAGCCAATGGTATGTTTGGCGCAAACCGTGCACCTATCTTGCACTGACACGAACCCTATCTCAAAATGGACTAAAAGGAGATTCCACATTACCCACGTCACCTTGTAGTTCCATCCGGTGCGTCCAAAATAATATTCGAGCCTCTAGTATGCTCGGTGCAAACCATGCACCTATCTTGCGTCAAGATTACCACTATCTCCAAATGGGCTGAACCGAACTTCCACTTGAGTCTCGTCACCTAGGAGTACCACTAGGTGCATCCAAAATGATTTCTGAGCCTATAGCTGTTTGGTGCAAACCGTGCACCTATCTTGCGTAAAGATTACCACTATCTCCAAATGGGCTGAACCGAGCTTCCACTTGAGTCTCGTCACCTAGGAGTACCACTGGGTGCATCCAGAATGATTTCTGAGCCTATAGCTGTTTGGTGCAAACCGTGCACCTATCTTGCGTAAAGATTACCACTATCTCCAAATGGACTGAATCGAGCTTCCACTTGAGTCTCGTCACCTAGGAGTACCACTGGGTGCATCCAAAACAATTTCTGAGCCTATAGTTGTTTGGTGCAAACCATGCACCTATCTTGCGTCAAGATTACCACTATCTCCAAATGGGCTGAACCGAGCTTCCACTTGAGTCTCGTCACCTAGGAGTACCACTGGGTGCATCCAATATGATTTCTGAGCCTATAGTTGTTTGGTGCAAACCATGCACCTATCTTGCGTCAAGATTACCACTATCTCCAAATGGGCTGAACCGAGCTTCCATTTGAGTCTCGTCACCTAGGAGTACCACTAGGTGCATCTAAAATGATTTCTGAGCCCATAGTTGTTTGGTGCAAACCGTGCACCCATCTTGCGTCAAGATTACCACTATCTCCAAATAGACTAAATCGAGCTTCCACTTGAGCCTCATCACATAGGAGTACCACCGGGTGTGTCTAAAATAATTTCTGAGCCTATGGTATATTTGGCGCAAACCGTGTATCTTGCATCAAGATTACCACTATCTCCAAATGGATTGAATCGAGCTTCCACTTGAGCCTCATCACGTAGGAGTACCACCGGGTGTGTTCAAAACAATTTCTGAGCCTATGGTATATTTGGCGCAAACCGTGCGCCTATCTTGCATCAAGATTACCACTATCTCCAAACGGATTGAACCGAGCTTGCACTTGAGTCTCGTCACCATGGAGTACCACGGGGTGTGTCCAAAATGATTTCTGAGCCAATGGTATGTTTGGCACAAACCGTGCACCTATCTTGCACTGACACTAACCCTATCTCTAAACAGACCAAAAGGAGATACCACATTAACCACGTCACCTAGTAGTTCCATCGGGTGTGTCCAAAATGATATTCGAACCTCTAGTATGCTCGGTGCAAACCATGGACCTATCTTGCGTCAAGGTTACCACTATCTCCAAATGAGCTGAACCGAGCTTCCACATGAGTCTCGTCACCTAGGAGTACCACTGGTTGCATCCAAAATGATTTCTGAGCCTATAGTTGTTTGGTGCAAACCATGCACCTATCTTGCGTCAAGATTACCACTATCTCCAAATGGGCTGAACCGAGCTTCCAATTGAGTCTCGTCACCAAGGAGTACCACTAGGTGCATCCAAAATGATTTCTGAGCCTATAGTTGTTTGGTGCAAACCGTGCACCTACCTTGCGTCAAGATTACCACTATCTCCAAATGGACTGAATCGAGCTTCCACTTGAGCCTCATCACGTAGGAGTACCACCGGGTGTGTCCAAAACAATTTCTGAGCCTATGGTATATTTGGCGCAAACCGTAAACCTATCTTGTATCAAGATTAGCACTATCTCCAAACGGATTGAACCGAGCTTGCACTTGAGTCTCGTCACCAAGGAGTACCACGGGGTGTGTCCAAAACGATTTCTGAGCCAATGGTATGTTTGGCGCAAACCGTGCACCTATCTTGCACTGACACGAACCCTATCTCAAAATGGACTAAAAGGAGATTCCACATTACCCACGTCACCTTGTAGTTCCATCCGGTGCGTCGAAAATAATATTCGAGCCTCTAGTATGCTCGGTGCAAACCATGCACCTATCTTGCGTCAAGATTACCACTATCTCCAAATGGGCTGAACCGAACTTCCACTTGAGTCTCGTCACCTAGGAGTACCACTAGGTGCATCCAAAATGATTTCTGAGCCTATAGCTGTTTGGTGCAAACCGTGCACCTATCTTGCGTAAAGATTACCACTATCTCCAAATGGGCTGAACCGAGCTTCCACTTGAGTCTCGTCACCTAGGAGTACCACTGGGTGCATCCAGAATGATTTCTGAGCCTATAGCTGTTTGGTGCAAACCGTGCACCTATCTTGCGTAAAGATTACCACTATCTCCAAATGGACTGAATCGAGCTTCCACTTGAGTCTCGTCACCTAGGAGTACCACTGGGTGCATCCAAAACAATTTCTGAGCCTATAGTTGTTTGGTGCAAACCATGCACCTATCTTGCGTCAAGATTACCACTATCTCCAAATGGGCTGAACCGAGCTTCCACTTGAGTCTCGTCACCTAGGAGTACCACTGGGTGCATCCAATATGATTTCTGAGCCTATAGTTGTTTGGTGCAAACTATGCACCTATCTTGCGTCAAGATTACCACTATCTCCAAATGGGCTGAACCGAGCTTCCATTTGAGTCTCGTCACCTAGGAGTACCACTAGGTGCATCTAAAATGATTTCTGAGCCCATAGTTGTTTGGTGCAAACCGTGCACCCATCTTGCGTCAAGATTACCACTATCTCCAAATAGACTAAATCGAGCTTCCACTTGAGCCTCATCACATAGGAGTACCACCGGGTGTGTCTAAAATAATTTCTGAGCCTATGGTATATTTGGCGCAAACCGTGTATCTTGCATCAAGATTACCACTATCTCCAAATGGATTGAATCGAGCTTCCACTTGAGCCTCATCACGTAGGAGTACCACCGGGTGTGTTCAAAACAATTTCTGAGCCTATGGTATATTTGGCGCAAACCGTGCGCCTATCTTGCATCAAGATTACCACTATCTCCAAACGGATTGAACCGAGCTTGCACTTGAGTCTCGTCACCATGGAGTACCACGGGGTGTGTCCAAAATGATTTCTGAGCCAATGGTATGTTTGGCACAAACCGTGCACCTATCTTGCACTGACACTAACCCTATCTCTAAACAGACCAGAAGGAGATACCACATTAACCACGTCACCTAGTAGTTCCATCGGGTGTGTCCAAAATGATATTCGAACCTCTAGTATGCTCGGTGCAAACCATGCACCTATCTTGCGTCAAGGTTACCACTATCTCCAAATGAGCTGAACCGAGCTTCCACATGAGTCTCGTCACCTAGGAGTACCACTGGGTGCATCCAAAATGATTTCTGAGCCTATAGTTGTTTGGTGCAAACCATGCACCTATCTTGCGTCAAGATTACCACTATCTCCAAATGGGCTGAACCGAGCTTCCACTTGAGTCTCGTCACCAAGGAGTACCACTAGGTGCATCCAAAATGATTTCTGAGCCTATAGTTGTTTGGTGCAAACCGTGCACCTACCTTGCGTCAAGATTACCACTATCTCCAAATGGACTGAATCGAGCTTCCACTTGAGCCTCATCACGTAGGAGTACCACCGGGTGTGTCCAAAACAATTTCTGAGCCTATGGTATATTTGGCGCAAACCGTAAACCTATCTTGTATCAAGATTAGCACTATCTCCAAACGGATTGAACCGAGCTTGCACTTGAGTCTCGTCACCAAGGAGTACCACGGGGTGTGTCCAAAACGATTTTCTGAGCCAATGGTATGTTTGGCGCAAACCGTGCACCTATCTTGCACTGACACGAACCCTATCTCAAAATGGACTAAAAGGAGATTCCACATTACCCACGTCACCTTGTAGTTCCATCCGGTGCGTCCAAAATAATATTCGAGCCTCTAGTATGCTCGGTGCAAACCATGCACCTATCTTGCGTCAAGATTACCACTATCTCCAAATGGGCTGAACCGAACTTCCACTTGAGTCTCGTCACCTAGGAGTACCACTAGGTGCATCCAAAATGATTTCTGAGCCTATAGCTGTTTGGTGCAAACCGTGCACCTATCTTGCGTAAAGATTACCACTATCTCCAAATGGGCTGAACCGAGCTTCCACTTGAGTCTCGTCACCTAGGAGTACCACTGGGTGCATCCAGAATGATTTCTGAGCCTATAGCTGTTTGGTGCAAACCGTGCACCTATCTTGCGTAAAGATTACCACTATCTCCAAATGGACTGAATCGAGCTTCCACTTGAGTCTCGTCACCTAGGAGTACCACTGGGTGCATCCAAAACAATTTTTGAGCCTATAGTTGTTTGGTGCAAACCATGCACCTATCTTGCGTCAAGATTACCACTATCTCCAAATGGGCTGAACCGAGCTTCCACTTGAGTCTCGTCACCTAGGAGTACCACTGGGTGCATCCAATATGATTTCTGAGCCTATAGTTGTTTGGTGCAAACCATGCACCTATCTTGCGTCAAGATTACCACTATCTCCAAATGGGCTGAACCGAGCTTCCATTTGAGTCTCGTCACCTAGGAGTACCACTAGGTGCATCTAAAATGATTTCTGAGCCCATAGTTGTTTGGTGCAAACCGTGCACCCATCTTGCGTCAAGATTACCACTATCTCCAAATAGACTAAATCGAGCTTCCACTTGAGCCTCATCACATAGGAGTACCACCGGGTGTGTCTAAAATAATTTCTGAGCCTATGGTATATTTGGCGCAAACCGTGTATCTTGCATCAAGATTACCACTATCTCCAAATGGATTGAATCGAGCTTCCACTTGAGCCTCATCACGTAGGAGTACCACCGGGTGTGTTCAAAACAATTTCTGAGCCTATGGTATATTTGGCGCAAACCGTGCGCCTATCTTGCATCAAGATTACCACTATCTCCAAACGGATTGAACCGAGCTTGCACTTGAGTCTCGTCACCATGGAGTACCACGGGGTGTGTCCAAAATGATTTCTGAGCCAATGGTATGTTTGGCACAAACCGTGCACCTATCTTGCACTGACACTAACCCTATCTCTAAACAGACCAAAAGGAGATACCACATTAACCACGTCACCTAGTAGTTCCATCGGGTGTGTCCAAAATGATATTCGAACCTCTAGTATGCTCGGTGCAAACCATGCACCTATCTTGCGTCAAGGTTACCACTATCTCCAAATGAGCTGAACCGAGCTTCCACATGAGTCTCGTCACCAAGGAGTACCACTAGGTGCATCCAAAATGATTTCTGAGCCTATAGTTGTTTGGTGCAAACCGTGCACCTACCTTGCGTCAAGATTACCACTATCTCCAAATGGACTGAATCGAGCTTCCACTTGAGCCTCATCACGTAGGAGTACCACCGGGTGTGTCCAAAACAATTTCTGAGCCTATGGTATATTTGGCGCAAACCGTAAACCTATCTTGTATCAAGATTAGCACTATCTCCAAACGGATTGAACCGAGCTTGCACTTGAGTCTCGTCACCAAGGAGTACCACGGGGTGTGTCCAAAACGATTTCTGAGCCAATGGTATGTTTGGCGCAAACCGTGCACCTATCTTGCACTGACACGAACCCTATCTCAAAATGGACTAAAAGGAGATTCCACATTACCCACGTCACCTTGTAGTTCCATCCGGTGCGTCCAAAATAATATTCGAGCCTCTAGTATGCTCGGTGCAAACCATGCACCTATCTTGCGTCAAGATTACCACTATCTCCAAATGGGCTGAACCGAACTTCCACTTGAGTCTCGTCACCTAGGAGTACCACTAGGTGCATCCAAAATGATTTCTGAGCCTATAGCTGTTTGGTGCAAACCGTGCACCTATCTTGCGTAAAGATTACCACTATCTCCAAATGGGCTGAACCGAGCTTCCACTTGAGTCTCGTCACCTAGGAGTACCACTGGGTGCATCCAGAATGATTTCTGAGCCTATAGCTGTTTGGTGCAAACCGTGCACCTATCTTGCGTAAAGATTACCACTATCTCCAAATGGACTGAATCGAGCTTCCACTTGAGTCTCGTCACCTAGGAGTACCACTGGGTGCATCCAAAACAATTTCTGAGCCTATAGTTGTTTGGTGCAAACCATGCACCTATCTTGCGTCAAGATTACCACTATCTCCAAATGGGCTGAACCGAGCTTCCACTTGAGTCTCGTCACCTAGGAGTACCACTGGGTGCATCCAATATGATTTCTGAGCCTATAGTTGTTTGGTGCAAACCATGCACCTATCTTGCGTCAAGATTACCACTATCTCCAAATGGGCTGAACCGAGCTTCCATTTGAGTCTCGTCACCTAGGAGTACCACTAGGTGCATCTAAAATGATTTCTGAGCCCATAGTTGTTTGGTGCAAACCGTGCACCCATCTTGCGTCAAGATTACCACTATCTCCAAATAGACTAAATCGAGCTTCCACTTGAGCCTCATCACATAGGAGTACCACCGGGTGTGTCTAAAATAATTTCTGAGCCTATGGTATATTTGGCGCAAACCGTGTATCTTGCATCAAGATTACCACTATCTCCAAATGGATTGAATCGAGCTTCCACTTGAGCCTCATCACGTAGGAGTACCACCGGGTGTGTTCAAAACAATTTCTGAGCCTATGGTATATTTGGCGCAAACCGTGCGCCTATCTTGCATCAAGATTACCACTATCTCCAAACGGATTGAACCGAGCTTGCACTTGAGTCTCGTCACCATGGAGTACCACGGGGTGTGTCCAAAATGATTTCTGAGCCAATGGTATGTTTGGCACAAACCGTGCACCTATCTTGCACTGACACTAACCCTATCTCTAAACAGACCAAAAGGAGATACCACATTAACCACGTCACCTAGTAGTTCCATCGGGTGTGTCCAAAATGATATTCGAACCTCTAGTATGCTCGGTGCAAACCATGCACCTATCTTGCGTCAAGGTTACCACTATCTCCAAATTAGCTGAACCGAGCTTCCACATGAGTCTCGTCACCTAGGAGTACCACCGGATGCATCCAAAATGATTTCTGAGCCTATAGTTGTTTGGTGCAAACCATGCACCTATCTTGCGTCAAGATTACCACTATCTCCAAATGGGCTGAACCGAGCTTCCAATTGAGTCTCGTCACCTAGGAGTACCACTAGGTGCATCCAAAATGATTTCTGAGCCTATAGTTGTTTGGTGCAAACCGTGCACCTACCTTGCGTCAAGATTACCACTATCTCCAAATGGACTGAATCGAGCTTCCACTTGAGCCTCATCACGTAGGAGTACCACAGGGTGTGTCCAAAACAATTTCTGAGCCTATGGTATATTTGGCGCAAACCGTAAACCTATCTTGTATCAAGATTAGCACTATCTCCAAACGGATTGAACCGAGCTTGCACTTGAGTCTCGTCACCAAGGAGTACCACGGGGTGTGTCCAAAACGATTTCTGAGCCAATGGTATGTTTGGCGCAAACCGTGCACCTATCTTGCACTGACACTAACCCTATCTCTAAATGGACTAAAAGGAGATTCCACATTACCCACGTCACCTTATAGTTCCATCCGTTGCGTCCAAAATAATATTCGAGCCTCTAGTATGCTCGGTGCAAACCATGCACCTATCTTGCGTCAAGATTACCACTATCTCCAAATGGGCTGAACCGAGCTTCCACTTGAGTCTCGTCACCTAGGAGTACCACTAGGTGCATCCAGAATGATTTCTGAGCCTATAGCTGTTTGGTGCAAACCGTGCACCTATCTTGCGTAAAGATTACCACTATCTCCAAATGGACTGAATCGAGCTTCCACTTGAGTCTCGTCACCTAGGAGTACCACCGGGTGCATCCAAAACAATTTCTGAGCCTATAGTTGTTTGGTGCAAACCATGCACCTATCTTGCGTCAAGATTACCACTATCTCCAAATGGGCTGAACCGAGCTTCCACTTGAGTCTCGTCACCTAGGAGTACCACTGGGTGCATCCAATATGATTTCTGAGCCTATAGTTGTTTGGTGCAAACCATGCACCTATCTTGCGTCAAGATTACCACTATCTCCAAATGGGCTGAACCGAGCTTCCCTTTGAGTCTCGTCACCTAGGAGTACCACTAGGTGCATCTAAAATGATTTCTGAGCCCATAGTTGTTTGGTGCAAACCGTGCACCCATCTTGCGTCAAGATTACCACTATCTCCAAATGGACTAAATCGAGCTTCCACTTGAGCTTCATCACATAGGAGTACCACCGGGTGTGTCCAAAATAATTTCTGAGCCTATGGTATATTTGGTGCAAACCGTGCACCTATCTTGCATCAAGATTACCACTATCTCCAAATGGATTGAATCGAGCTTCCACTTGAGCCTCATCACGTAGGAGTACCACCGGGTGTGTTCAAAACAATTTCTGAGCCTATGGTATATTTGGCGCAAACCGTGCACCTATCTTGCATCAAGATTACCACTATCTCCAAACGGATTGAACCGAGCTTGCACTTGAGTCTCGTCACCATGGAGTACCACGGGGTGTGTCCAAAATGATTTCTGAGCCAATGGTATGTTTGGCACAAACCGTGCACCTATCTTGCACTGACACTAACCCTATCTCTAAACAGACCAAAAGGAGATACCACATTAACCACGTCACCTAGTAGTTCCATCGGGTGTGTCCAAAATGATATTCGAACCTCTAGTATGCTCGGTGCAAACCATGCACCTATCTTGCGTCAAGGTTACCACTATCTCCAAATGGGCTAAACCGAGCTTCCACATGAGTCTCGTCACCTAGGAGTACCACTGGGTGCATCCAAAATGATTTCTGAGCCTATAGTTGTTTGGTGCAAACCATGCACCTATCTTGCGTCAAGATTACCACTATCTCCAAATGGGCTGAACCGAGCTTCCACTTGAGTCTCGTCACCTAGGACTACCACTAGGTGCATCCAAAATGATTTCTGAGCCTATAGTTGTTTGGTGCAAACCGTACACCTACCTTGCGTCAAGATTACCACTATCTCCAAATGGACTGAATCGAGCTTCCACTTGAGCCTCATCACGTAGGAGTACCACCGGGTGTGTCCAAAACAATTTCTGAGCCTATGGTATATTTGGCGCAAACCGTAAACCTATCTTGTATCAAGATTAGCACTATCTCCAAACGGATTGACCGAGCTTGCACTTGAGTCTCGTCACCAAGGAGTACCACGGGGTGTGTCCAAAACGATTTCTGAGCCAATTGTATGTTTGGCGCAAACCGTGCACCTATCTTGCACTGACACTAACCCTATCTCTAAATGGACTAAAAGGAGATTCCACATTACCCACGTCACCTTGTAGTTCCATCCGGTGCGTCCAAAATAATATTCGAGCCTCTAGTATGCTCGGTGCAAACCATGCACCTATCTTGCGTCAAGATTACCACTATCTCCAAATGGGCTGAACCGAGCTTCCACTTGAATCTCGTCACCTAGGAGTACCACTAGGTGCATCCAAAATGATTTCTGAGCCTATAGCTGTTTGGTGCAAACCGTGCACCTATCTTGCGTAAAGATTACCACTATCTCCAAATGGGCTGAACCGAGCTTCCACTTGAGTCTCGTCACCTAGGAGTACCACTGGGTGCATCCAGAATGATTTCTGAGCCTATAGCTGTTTGGTGCAAACCGTGCACCTATCTTGCGTCAAGATTACCACTATCTCCAAATGGACTGAATCGAGCTTCCACTTGAGTCTCGTCACCTAGGAGTACCACTGGGTGCATCCAAAACAATTTCTGAGCCTATAGTTGTTTGGTGCAAACCATGCACCTATCTTGCGTCAAGATTACCACTATCTCCAAATGGGCTGAACCGAGCTTCCACTTGAGTCTCGTCACCTAGGAGTACCACTGGGTGCATCCAATATGATTTCTGAGCCTATAGTTGTTTGGTGCAAACCATGCACCTATCTTGCGTCAAGATTACCACTATCTCCAAATGGGCTGAACCGAGCTTCCCTTTGAGTCTCGTCACCTAGGAGTACCACTAGGTGCATCTAAAATGATTTCTGAGCCCATAGTTGTTTGGTGCAAACCGTGCACCCATCTTGCGTCAAGATTACCAGTATCTCCAAATAGACTAAATCGAGCTTCCACTTGAGCCTCATCACATAGGAGTACCACCGGGTGTGTCTAAAATAATTTCTGAGCCTATGGTATATTTGGCGCAAACCGTGCACCTATCTTGCATCAAGATTACCACTATCTCCAAATGGATTGAATCGAGCTTCCACTTGAGCCTCATCACGTAGGAGTACCACCGGGTGTGTTCAAAACAATTTCTGAGCCTATGGTATATTTGGCGCAAACCGTGCACCTATCTTGCATCAAGATTACCACTATCTCCAAACGGATTGAACCGAGCTTGCACTTGAGTCTCGTCACCATGGAGTACCACGGGGTGTGTCCAAAATGATTTCTGAGCCAATGGTATGTTTGGCACAAACCGTGCACCTATCTTGCACTGACACTAACCCTATCTCTAAACAGACCAAAAGGAGATACCACATTAACCACGTCACCTAGTAGTTCCATCGGGTGTGTCCAAAATGATATTCGAACCTCTAGTATGCTCGGTGCAAACCATGCACCTATCTTGCGTCAAGGTTACAACTATCTCCAAATGAGCTGAACCGAGCTTCCACTTGAGTCTCATCACCTAGGAGTACCACTGGGTGCATCCAAAATGATTTCTGAGCCTATAGTTGTTTGGTGCAAACCATGCACCTATCTTGCGTCAAGATTACCACTATCTCCAAATGGGCTGAACCGAGCTTCCAATTGAGTCTCGTCACCTAGGAGTACCACTAGGTGCATCCAAAATGATTTCTGAGCCTATAGTTGTTTGGTGCAAACCATGCACCTACCTTGCGTCAAGATTACCACTATCTCCAAATGGACTGAATCGAGCTTCCACTTGAGCCTCATCACGTAGGAGTACCACCGGGTGTGTCCAAAACAATTTCTGAGCCTATGGTATATTTGGCGCAAACCGTAAACCTATCTTGTATCAAGATTAGCACTATCTCCAAACGGATTGAACCGAGCTTGCACTTGAGTCTCGTCACCAAGGAGTATACCACGGGGTGTGTCCAAAACGATTTCTGAGCCAATGGTATGTTTGGCGCAAACCGTGCACCTATCTTGCACTGACACTAACCCTATCTCTAAATGGACTAAAAGGAGATTCCACATTACACACGTCACCTTATAGTTCCATCCGGTGCGTCCAAAATAATATTCGAGCCTCTAGTATGCTCGGTGCAAACCATGCACCTATCTTGCGTCAAGATTACCACTATCTCCAAATGGGCTGAACCGAGCTTCCACTTGAGTCTCGTCACCTAGGAGTACCACTAGGTGCATCCAAAATGATTTCTGAGCCTATAGCTGTTTGGTGCAAACCGTGCACCTATCTTGCGTAAAGATTACCACTATCTCCAAATGGACTGAATCGAGCTTCCACTTGAGCCTCATCACCTAGGAGTACCACCGGGTGTGTCCAAAACAATTTCTGAGCCTATAGTTGTTTGGTGCAAACCATGCACCTATCTTGCGTCAAGGTTACCACTATCTCCAAATGGGCTGAACCGAGCTTCCACTTGAGTCTCGTCACCTAGGAGTACCACTGGGTGCATCCAATATGATTTCTGAGCCTATAGTTGTTTGGTGCAAAGCATGCACCTATCTTGCGTCAAGATTACCACTATCTCCAAATGGGCTGAACCGAGCTTCCACTTGAGTCTCGTCACCTAGGAGTACCACTAGGTGCATCCAAAATGATTTCGGAGCCCATAGTTGTTTGGTGCAAACCGTGCACCCATCTTGCGTCAAGATTACCACTATCTCCAAATGGACTAAATCGAGCTTCCACTTGAGCTTCATCACATAGGAGTACCACCGGGTGTGTCGAAAATAATTTCTGAGCCTATGGTATATTTGGCGCAAACCGTGCACCTATCTTGCATCAAGATTACCACTATCTCCAAATGGATTGAATCGAGCTTCCACTTGAGCCTCATCACGTAGGAGTACCACCGGGTGTGTTCAAAACAATTTCTGAGCCTATGGTATATTTGGCGCAAACCGTGCACCTATCTTGCATCAAGATTACCACTATCTCCAAACGGATTGAACCGAGCTTGCACTTGAGTCTCGTCACCATGGAGTACCACGGGATGTGTCCAAAATGATTTCTGAGCCAATGGTATGTTTGGCACAAACCGTGCACCTATCTTGCACTGACACTAACCCTATCTCTAAACAGACCAAAAGGAGATACCACATTAACCACGTCACCTAGTAGTTCCATCGGGTGTGTCCAAAATGATATTCGAACCTCTAGTATGCTCGGTGCAAACCATGCACCTATCTTGCGTCAAGGTTACCACTATCTCCAAATGGGCTAAACCGAGCTTCCACATGAGTCTCGTCACCTAGGAGTACCACTGGGTGCATCCAAAATGATTTCTGAGCCTATAGTTGTTTGGTGCAAACCATGCACCTATCTTGCGTCAAGAATACCACTATCTCCAAATGGGCTGAACCGAGCTTCCACTTGAGTCTCGTCACCTAGGACTACCACTAGGTGCATCCAAAATGATTTCTAAGCCTATAGTTGTTTGGTGCAAACCATGCACCTACCTTGCGTCAAGATTACCACTATCTCCAAATGGACTGAATCGAGCTTCCACTTGAGCCTCATCACGTAGGAGTACCACCGGGTGTGTCCAAAACAATTTCTGAGCCTATGGTATATTTGGCGCAAACCGTAAACCTATCTTGTATCAAGATTAGCACTATCTCCAAACGGATTGAACCGAGCTTGCACTTGAGTCTCGTCACCAAGGAGTACCACGGGGTGTGTCCAAAACGATTTCTGTGCCAATGGTATGTTTGGCGCAAACCGTGCACCTATCTTGCACTGACACTAACCCTATCTCTAAATGGACTAAAAGGAGATTCCACATTACCCACGTCACCTTGTAGTTCCATCCGGTGCGTCCAAAATAATATTCGAGCCTCTAGTATGCTCGGTGCAAACCATGCACCTATCTTGCTTCAAGATTACCACTATCTCCAAATGGGCTGAACCGAGCTTCCACTTGAATCTCGTCACCTAGGAGTACCACTAGGTGCATCGAAAATGATTTCTGAGCCTATAGGTGTTTGGTGCAAACCGTGCACCTATCTTGCGTAAAGATTACCACTATCTCCAAATGGACTTAATCGAGCTTCCACTTGAGCCTCATCACCTAGTTGTACCACCGGGTGTGTCCAAAACAATTTCGGAGCCTATAGTTGTTTGGTGCAAACCATGCACCTATCTTGCGTCAAGGTTACCACTATCTCCAAATGGGCTGAACCGAGCTTCCACTTGAGTCTCATCACCTAGGAGTACCACTGGGTGCATCCAATATGATTTCTAAGCCTATAGTTGTTTGGTGCAAACCATGCACCTATCTTGCGTCAAGATTACCACTATCTCCAAATGGGCTGAACCGACCTTCCACTTGAGTCTCGTCACCTAGGAGTACCACTAGGTGCATCCAAAATGATTTCTGAGCCTATAGTTGTTTGGTGCAAACCATGCACCTACCTTGCGTCAAGATTACCACTATCTCCAAATGGACTGAATCGAGCTTCCACTTGAGCCTCATCACGTAGGAGTACCACCGGGTGTGTCCAAAACAATTTCTGAGCCTATGGTATATTTGGCGCAAACCGTAAACCTATCTTGTATCAAGATTAGCACTATCTCCAAACGGATTGAACCGAGCTTGCAGTTGAGTCTCGTCACCAAGGAGTACCACGGGGTGTGTCCAAAACGATTTCTGAGCCAATGGTATGTTTGGCGCAAACCGTGCACCTATCTTGCACTGACACTAACCCTATCTCTAAATGGACTAAAAGGAGATTCCACATTACCCACGTCACCTTGTAGTTCCATCCGGTGCGTCCAAAATAATATTCGAGCCTCTAGTATGCTCGGTGCAAACCATGCACCTATCTTGCGTCAAGATTACCACTATCTCCAAATGGGCTGAACCGAGCTTCCACTTGAATCTCGTCACCTAGGAGTACCACTAGGTGCATCCAAAATGATTTCTGAGCCTATAGCTGTTTGGTGCAAACCGTGCACCTATCTTGCGTAAAGATTACCACTATCTCCAAATGGACTGAATCGAGCTTCCACTTGAGCCTCATCACCTAGGAGTACCACCGGGTGTGTCCAAAACAATTTCTGAGCCTATAGTTGTTTGGTGCAAACCATGCACCTATCTTGCGTCAAGGTTACCACTATCTCCAAATGGGCTGAACCGAGCTTCCACTTGAGTCTCGTCACCTAGGAGTACCACTGGGTGCATCCAGAATGATTTCTGAGCCTATAGTTGTTTGGTGCAAACCATGCACCTATCTTGCGTCAAGGTTACCTCTATCTCCAAATGGGCTGAACCGAGCTTCCACTTGAGTCTCGTCACCTAGGAGTACCACTGGGTGCATCCAATATGATTTCTGAGCCTATAGTTGTTTGGTGCAAACCATGCACCTATCTTGCGTCAAGATTACCACTATCTCCAAATGGGCTGAACCGAGCTTCCACTTGAGTCTCGTCACCTAGGAGTACCACTAGGTGCATCCAAAATGATTTCTGAGCCCATAGTTGTTTGGTGCAAACCGTGCACCCATCTTGCGTCAAGATTACCACTATCTCCAAATGGACTAAATCGAGCTTCCACTTGAGCTTCATCACATAGGAGTACCACCGGGTGTGTCCAAAATAATTTCTGAGCCTATGGTATATTTGGCGCAAACCGTGCACCTATCTTGCATCAAGATTACCACTATCTCCAAATGGATTGAATCGAGCTTCCACTTGAGCCTCATCACGTAGGAGTACCACCGGGTGTGTTCAAAACAATTTCTGAGCCTATGGTATATTTGGCGCAAACCGTGCACCTATCTTGCATCGAGATTACCACTATCTCCAAATGGACTAAATCGAGCTTCCACTTGAGCTTCATCACATAGGAGTACCACCGGGTGTGTCCAAAATAATTTCTGAGCCTATGGTATATTTGGCGCAAACCGTGCACCTATCTTGCATCAAGATTACCACTATCTCCAAACGGATTGAACCGAGCTTGCACTTGAGTCTCGTCACCATGGAGTACCACGGGGTGTGTCCGAAATGATTTCTGAGCCAATGGTATGTTTGGCACAAACCGTGCACCTATCTTGCACTGACACTAACCCTATCTCTAAACAGACCAAAAGGAGATACCACATTAACCACGTCACCTAGTAGTTCCATCGGGTGTGTCCAAAATGATATTCGAACCTGTAGTATGCTCGGTGCAAACCATGCACCTATCTTGCGTCAAGGTTACCACTATCTCCAAATGGGCTAAACCGAGCTTCCACTTGAGTCTCGTCACCTAGGAGTACCACTGGGTGCATCCAAAACGATTTCTGAGCCTATAGTTGTTTGGTGCAAACCATGCACCTATCTTGCGTCAAGATTACCACTATCTCCAAATGGGCTGAACCGAGCTTCCACTTGAGTCTCGTCACATAGGACTACCACTAGGTGCATCCAAAATGATTTCTGAGCCTATAGTTGTTTGGTGCAAACCGTGCACCTATCTTGCGTCAAGGTTACCACTATCTCCAAACGGACTGAACCAAGCTTCCACTTGAGACTCATTACCTAGGAGTACCACCGGGTGTGTCCAAAACATTTTCTGAGCCTATGGTATATATCTCCAAATAGATTGAACTGAGCTTGCACTTGAGTCTCGTCGCCAAGGAGTACCACGGGGTGCGTCCAAAACTATTTTTGAGCCAATGGTATGTTTGGCGCAAACTGTGCACCTATCTTGCACTGACACTAACTCTATCTCTAAACGGACCAAAACAAGATTCCACATGACCCACGTCACCTAGTAGTTCCATCCGATGTGTCCAAGACGATATTCGGGCCTCTAGTACGGTCGGTGCAAACCGTGCACCTATCTTGCGTCAAGATTACCACTATCTCCAAATGGACTGAATTGAGCTTCCACTTGAGCCTCCACCACCTAGGAGTATAACCGGGTGTGTCCAAAACAATTTCTGAGCCTATGGTATATTTGGCGCAAACCGTGCACCTATATTGCGTTAAGATTACCACTATCTCCAAAAGGATTGAACCGAGCTTGCACTTGAGTCTCGTCACCAAGGAGTACCACGGGGTGCGTCCCAAACGATTTCTGAGCCAATGGTATGTATGGTGCAAACCGTGCACATATCTTGCACATACACTAACCCTATCTCTAAATAGACCAAAACGATATTCCACATGACCCACGTCACCTAGTAGTTCCATCAGGAGCGTCCAAAATTGATACATCCGGCCCAGGTGGGGTTGGCCGAGGCCCAATAAATTAAGGTTGTCCGGACCCCAACAGTTCTTATGCACACCCACTCGGGGAAAGGCCCAATGTCCCTAAAAGACTAGTCTGATAGGGGAAGGGTGGCTCTCTCTTTTAAGGTGGCTTCCTCCTCCCATGCTAAGTAAGGTGGGATTATTCAGAGGCTCACACGGTTGCCGCCTGACTACAACTAGGCCACTTGGCCTTTTTTGTTGCGTCTTTGCCAGCGGGTGTAAGGTCCAAATGGCTAGAGAGGGGTGAATAGCCTATTTAAAATTCTACAAGCTTCACTAAACAACCACGTTAGTATAAAAGATGGCTAAGCTTATTCTAGCACTAGCTAAACTACACTATGCAAGCCACCTATACAATTCTAGTGAAGCAAGGCTATGATCTCTAATACACACCAACAAGGCTAAGTCACTAAGCTACTTACTCCTATGTGATAAAAGCTACACTAAGCAAACTACACTAGAACTAGTACAAGAAAGTAAGGAGCAAGAGACTTGATTCTTATACCAACGATGTAGAGAAGTAATGCACTCGAAGAATCAATCACAAGAGAAATCCTCGGCAAAGAGATGACACAAGATTTTTACTGAGGTTCACTTGCTTCCCGGCAAGCTACTCCTCATTGTGGCGATGCACCCACTTGTCGGTTCGCGAGCTAATCGACTATCAAGAGTCGAGCCCTCGGAGGGCGCCGCACAACCGCACACAAGATGGGGATCCTACAAGCCACGAGCTTCACTAGAGTATCCAATTTGTGAACTCCCGCGGGGAAGGATCAAGAACCCCTTACAACACTTGGTGAGGGCTCCAACAATCTCCAATTGCGAGCTCAATCACCTCCGCTGCTCCAAGCCGTCTACCATGTCGGGAAACACGGAAGAGTAATAAGAAATCCGCAGCAACTCGAAGATCAAGTGCCTCTAGAATGCAACTCTCAAGCAATGCACTTGAATCTCACTCAATCTCACTCAAGATGTGCAACTATGCAAAGAGATGAGTGGAGGGGTTGTTCTCTAGCTCAAAGGATGTCTCTAGGTCTCAAAATGTGCAAGAGTTACCCTCAAACCCCGGACATCCTCTATTTATAGCGAAGGGGTACGCAGCTAGCCGTTACCGGATGACGCAGTTCAAAACGTGTTGACCGGGCGCTCCGGTCAGGGTGACCGGACGCGTTCGGTCACTACAGGACACGTGAAAACAGTGCGCGTCAGAACTAGCCGTTGCCGTGACCGGACGCGCTCAACTGTTTGACCGGACGCGACAGTGCCAGCGTCCGGTCGCGTTCCAGTAAGCTCCCGTCGAGACCGGACGCGTCCGATCGCACGTGACCGGACGCGCCGCGTGTCCGATCAACACTCTACCCTTCTGGACGCCTGACCGGACGCTCTGGTTCCGTGAGGGACCGGTCGCGCGCTCTACTTCAGCGCACAGGAGAACTGACCGGACGCGCTGGTCAGGCCAGACCAGCGTCCGGTCACAAACCCTAGTGCCCGCTCCACTTTGAACTGACCGGACGCGTTCGGTCAAACCGAGACCGCGTCCGGTGCAGCGTCCGATCGCCGTTTTTCAGTGAAAAACATTTCGGACTTTCGCCACCTTTTCTTGCTTTCGGCGCAATAGAAAATAGGCATTTCATTTCCTCGAAAACGCCTGAATCCCGCGCTCGCAAGCTCGGTGGGAGGGAGAGCGAACCCCAAACCCCTTACTACCGCTCAAACACCACCGCCTTCGCAAATGTGCTAACACCACCAAGTGCATGTGTGTTAGCATTTCACAAATATTTTCCAAGGCGTTATGTTAGCTCTCAACTAGATCCTAATGCATATGCTCAAGACATTGATCTAGTGGCACTTGATTCCCGAGCTAACCGTGATTGCCCCTCTTGATAGTCGGCTATGTATCCTAAATCCGGTCAATCACTTCTCTACTCAACTTAGACCGGCAAAAGAAAAAATCCTATGGTTATACCTTTGCCTTGCGCTCTTAGATCCTTCTCTTCCACTTGATCATCAAGTCCACCATATTATGTGCATCTCCACCATGATCGACATTTCATGTCCATGCACCATTTCTTTGTGATCTTGTGGCCACCACTCCTTGCCACATGCACCTTCATCACACGTGTTGCTTATGCCTAGCTCAAAACACTTAACACATGGCATTAGCAACTTGGTGTCATTAATTACCAAAACCAAACTTGGGCTTTCAATCTCCCCCTTTTTGGTAATTGATGACAACCATCACAAAGATATGAAATGAAATCAATTTTCAACTTCGATAGTATTAGCTCCCCCTACATATGTGCTTCCATGAGTTTGGTTCAATTGTGCACATATGTATGGATTTGAATTTTGGGAGAGTTACTACTATCAAATTGATGCTAAGGTATATAGAATGGACCTTTGAAGCGTGATACCAATCGGAGTTGCCTTTATATACCATCCTTAGCATCGATTTAGCTAGACACCACTTGTAAACATCACTTGTAAAGATCACAAACACTAAAGTACCCCGTGAGATCAACATTATAAGCAAAGGTGTCTAGATACCACTTGTAAAGCTACTTTCAACAATTCATCATTCAAGTTCTATTTCTAGCAATCACCACACAAGCATGAATATGAATTTAAGCTTTGCAATGCAACAATTCATCATGTTAATGCACATACAAATGAAACAAAATAATTCATGAGCTTGCTCCCCCTACTTGTGTGCTCAATTTTAATTGATCCCTTTCCAATGTCATTCTTTCCCCCTTTGCAACTTATCTTTTTAACTTTGTGACTTTTCTATCTTTGTGACTTTTCTCTCCCCCTTTGTCAACAATCACCAAAAAGTTGCCAATTTTAGTGAGAATTAAGTCAATCAATATGAGGGAGTCCAAATTATGGTTCAATCTAGATTACTTGCCTAGAATATGTAATTCGGTTTGATCCAAGGACAAGCTTCTTCACACCTCATAAAGTATAAGGGTTATCTTGACCATGTTGAATTACACATCATGAGCTCATTTTCTAGATTCAACACTAGGTTTGCAAGCTCACAACCATGTCATATGCTACCACTAGATCAATCAAAACATAGAAGCAATAGTGGTACCATATATACATTAAACTCATTTGATTTTCATGAATGAACCTATTTGTCATGCAAATATGTCTATATGTTCTAAACATGTCCTTAGCAAAGTATGGATGATATGCCAAACAACTTTACCTTGCTATGTCGGAGGAGAGGCATGTCATATAAGAATGTGGGGGTGCACTCATTTCAAGTTGGAGAAGTCAAGTATGTTCAATTCATTCTTCAACTTGTAAAATCTCTTCTCATCAAGTGGCTTTGTGAATATGTCGGCTAGTTGATCTTCGGTGCCAATGCTCTCAATGCTAATATCACCCTTTTGTTGATGGTCTCTTATGAAGTGATGCCTTATGTCAATGTGCTTTGTTCTTGAATGTTGAACCGGATTTTGTGTCATCTTGATAGCACTTTCATTGTCACAAAACAATGGCACATTCTTGAATTTTATTCCAAAGTCATTCAAGGTGGCTTTCATCCAAAGCAATTGTGCACAACAACTACCGGCACTAATATATTCGGCCTCGGCGGTAGATAGTGCAACACTATTTTGTTTCTTTGATGACCATGAAACAAGAGACCTTCCAAGCAATTGACAAGTGCCACTTGTGCTCATTCTATCAATCTTGCATCCGCCATAGTCGGAGTCCGAATATCCAATCAACTCAAAATTAGACCCCTTTGGAAACCATAATCCAACATCATGAGTGCCCTTAAGATATCTCAATATCCTCTTGGTTGCTTTCAAGTGACTTTCTCTAGGTGAAGCTTGATATCTTGCACATTTGCACACACTAAACATCACATCCGGCCTAGAAGCGGTGACATAGAGCAAACTTCCAATCATAGACCGGTATTACTTTTGATCTACCATGTTGCCACTAGCATCAACACCCAATTGATCATTTGTGCCCATTGGTGTACTCATTGGCTTAGCATCTTGCAATCCAAACTTCTTGATCATGTCCTTGATGTACTTGCCTTGACTTACAAAAGTGCCATTCTTCATTTGCTTAATTTGAAGTCCAAGAAAGTAACTAAGCTCTCCAATCATAGACATCTCAAACTCTTTTGCCATCATATTTCCAAATTCTTCACAAAAATCTTGATTGGTTGATCCAAAAATAATGTCATCCACATAGATTTGCAACACAAACAAGTCATTTCCAAGCTTTTTGGTGAAGAGAGTGGTGTCAACCTTTCCCATCTTGAACCCTTTAGAGAGAAGAAAGTCCCTCAATCTCTCATACCAAGCTCTAGGTGCTTGCTTTAAACCATACAATGCCTTCTTTAGCTTGAAAACATGGTCGGGCTTCTTATCATCTTCAAAACCGGGAGGTTGCTCAACATAAACTTCCTCATTGATGTAGCCATTGAGAAATGCACTCTTGACATCCATTTGATAGAGCTTGATGTTGTGTGCACAAGCATATGCTAATAAGATTCTAATAGCCTCCAATCTTGCAACCGGTGCATATGTCTCTCCAAAGTCAAGACCCTCAACTTGAGTGTATCCTTGTGCTACTAATCTTGCTTTGTTCCTTACAACCATGCCATCTTGATCTTGCTTGTTTCTAAAGACCCATTTAGTACCAATCACATTGTAGTTCTTTGGCCTCTCAACAAGTTCCCAAACTTGATTTCTAGTGAAGTTGTTTAGCTCTTCATGCATGGCATTTACCCAATTGGAATCCTTCAATGCATCTTCTATCTTATTTGGTTCTTCTAATGAAACAAATGAGTAGTGCTCACAAAAGGATGCTAATCTTGATCTAGTTTGAACACCACTTTGAATTCCACCAATGATTTGGTCCAATGGATGATCTCTTGCAATACTAGTAGGTTGGAGTATTGGGAGTTGATTGCTTCCACTTGTTTGACCTTGATCTTGAGCTTCATCATGAGAACCACTAGAGCTTGCTTGATTTGTATCAATTTGTACACTTTGGTTGATCACATGAATATCATCATCATCAACTTGCCTTGGCCTAACATCACCAATGTCCATGTTTCTCATTGCATTTGCCAATTGGTCTCCTCTCACATCATCAAGGTTTTGAGCTTCATTTTGAGATCCTTGGGTTTCATCAAACTCAACATCATGAACTTCTTCCAAGGTGCCATTTGTGAGATTCCAAACTCTATATGCTTTGCTTGTGGTAGAATAACCAAGTAAGAACCCTTCATCACATTTCTTTTCAAACTTGCTCAATCTAGTGCCTTTCTTGAGAATATAGCATTTGCAACCAAACACTCTAAAGTATGCAATGTTGGGCTTTCTTCCATTCAATAACTCATATGGTGTCTTTCCAAGCTTCCCATGGCAATAGAGACGGTTGCTACAATAGCAAGCCGTGTTGATAGCTTCACTCCAAAATGAATGACTCACATTGTATTCACTAAGCATTGATCTAGCCATATCAATCAAAGTTCTATTCTTTCTTTCAACTACACCATTGGATTGAGGAGTGTATGTTGGTGAAAATTGATGTCCAATACCAAGATCATCACATAAATCTTCAATTCTTGTGTTCTTGAACTCACTACCATTGTCACTTCTAATCTTCTTGATAGTAGTCTCAAACTCATTTTGCACCCTCTTGACAAAAGACTTGAATAGATCATAAACATCACTTTTGTCAAAGAGAAAGAACACCCAAGTGTATCTAGTATAGTCATCCACTATCACAAAACCATACTTGTTCCCACCAATACTAGTGTATGTTGTTGGTCCAAACAAGTCCATGTGTAATAACTCAAATGCCTTTGATGTGCTCATTTCACTCTTACTAGGATGTGTATTTCCAACTTGTTTGCCTGCTTGACAAGCACTACATGGTTTATCCTTTTCAAAAGTCACATCTTTCAAGCCTCTAACTAAGTCATGCCTCAAAAGTTTGTTCAATTGTTTCATTCCAACATGACCAAGCCTTCTATGCCACAAGCAACCCATACTAGATTTGCTAAGCAAGCATGATGTCAATTGTGTCTCACTATCATTGAAGTCAACCAAGTACAAGCTACCATGTCTAAATCCTTTGAATATCAAATTTGATCCATCAACACTAATGACTTCAACATCATCACTACCAAATATGCACTTGAAGCCAAGATCACAAAGTTGTGCCACCGACAAAAGATTGAAATCCAAGCTCTCAACTAGCAACACATTAGATATGCTCATGTCATTTGAGATAGCAATTTTACCAAGCCCCTTGACCTTGCCTTTCTTGTTGTTGCCGAAAGTGATAGCATCAAAACCACCATTTTGACTTGTATCAATTGATTTGAACATACAAGAATCCCCGGTCATGTGTTGAGTGCACCCACTATCAAGCACCCAATGCCTTCCTCCGGCTTTGTAATTGACCTACAAGATAAGATCAATTCTTTTTAGGTACCCAAACTTGTTTGGGTCCTCCAAGGTTAGTGACCAAGCTCTTTGGTACCCAAATGGCTTTCTTCTTTGAGCCCATCCATGGTGCACCAATGAACTTAGCATGAACACCATTTGTACCCTTGGTAAGTATATAGAAAGAATCAAACTTAATTGAGGATACATTAGCTTTGGATTTCTTGTTCATGCAATGTTGCTCTATGTGACCAACTTGCTTGCAACTTTTACAATAGCAACCATTGTTCTTCACAAAACGAGTCTTGTGAGGAGCAAAAGCGGCCTTGCCTTTCTTGGGGTTATAGCCCAATCCCTCTTTGTAGAGAGAAGCTCTTTGGCTACCAAGCACATAAGCAAGCGATCCTCACCACCATAAGCCTTAGCTAAGGTGTGATTGAGCTCTTTTACCTCCTTCTTGAGATTTACATTCTCAACTATAAGTGTGGAGTCACAAGTGAAACCATCACTACTAGATGAGGATGATGTAGATGAGCTACATGAAGGATTAGTGGGAGCAACAACAATAGGCTTATGTAAAGATTCATCAATTATATCACATGATATGCCTATGTTGCAAGTTTTAGCTTTCTCAACATTAGTTGGCATGTTTTCACATTTTTCAACTAGAGAGGAATGAGCTTCTTCAAGCTTAGTGTGAGACGTTTGAAGCTTCTTATGGTCTACCTTTAGACTCTCATAAGATGCCCTAAGCTCATCAAGTTCTTGCATAAGGTTTTTCTTATCCTTAAGCAAGCTCTTGCACTCCTTTCTAGATTCTTTAAAATGTTCAGTGCAATCTTCTAGCATAGTGATTAGTTCATCTTTAGTGAATTCTTCTTCATCACTATCACTATCACTAGCATTATCATGATCACTCTCATCATCGGATGATACCTTAGCGGCCTTAGCCATAAAGCACGATGGAGTGTCGAAGAGGGAGACCTTCTCTTGGATGGCAATGCTAGCATGTCCCTTCTTCTTGCTCTTGTTGTCATCCTCATCATCACTTGAGGAATCATCACTATCCCATGTAGCAACATGAGAATCATTCTTCTTCTTATGAGAGCTCTCCTTCTTTTCTTGCTTCTTCTTTTGCTTTTTCCTCTCTTTCTTGATAGCATCTTCATCATCACTATCATAAGGACACTTTGCAATGAGATGGTCCTTGCTATGGCATCTAAAGCATCTCATGGTATGCTCATTCTTTTTGGATGAGTTCTTCCTCCTTCTTGCACGGAAGCCTTTCTTCTTCATGAATTTGCCAAATTGCTTGACAAAGAGAGCCATCTTCTCATCAATGTCATCACTATCACAAGAGCTTGAGTCTTCATCACTTGACGATTCAATCTTGGATTTGCCCTTGGATGTGGTGGCTTTGAATGCCACACTCTTCTTCTTCTCATCATCCTTCTTCTCACTTTCCTTCTTCTTCTTTTTGACCAACTCCTCTTTCTCATCATCTTCTCTATATGAATCATCGGTCATCACTTCTTGAAATACTTGTTGAGGAGTTGAATCCTTCAATGTAGTCCTCACTAGCATGGTGATCAATGTATCAAATCTCTTGGGCAAGCTTCTCAAGAACTTCATAGAGAATTGGTTATCCTTGACCTCCTCACCAAGTGCCTTGAGCTCATTGACAATGACTTGCAATCGATGAAACATTTCCGGTACACTTTCATCATCTTGCATCTTGAAGCTTGAAAATTTTTCTTGCAAGATATATGCTTTAGCGGTCTTTGTGCCTTCGGTGCCCTCAAATGTTTCTTCAAGCTTGGCCCAAGCATCATGTGCAACTTCTATGTTCTTCACTTGCTCAAATGTCTTATCATCTAATGCCTCATGAAGAGCACTAATTGCAATGTCATTGCATTGGAGCTTCTTCTCTTCCACCGGTGTAGGTGCTTCCGGATTAGCAACCTCAAATTTTGTTTCGGTGACCTTCCACACTTCTCTATTGATTGACTTGAGGTGTGCGGTCATCTTAACCTTCCAATATGCATAATTTGTGCCATCAAAGTGAGGTGCCTTCTTGGTGTTGTTGATGTGCAAACTTAATTGAGCCATTTCTTCTTCACCGTAGGTTGTTAAGCCTAAAATAAATGGTGCCTCGGCTCCGATACCACTTGTAAGGTCCAAATGGCTAGAGGGGGGGTGAATACCCTATTTAAAATTCTACAAGCTTCACTAAACAACCACGTTAGTATAAAAGATGGCTAAGCTTATTCTAGCACTAGCTCAACTACACTATGCAAGCCACCTATACAATTCTAATGAAGCAAGGCTATGATCTCTAATACACACCAACAAGGCTAAGTCACTAAGCTACTTACTCCTATGTGATAAAAGCTACACTAAGCAAACTACACTAGAACTAGTACAAGAAAGTAAAGAGCAAGAGACTTGATTCTTATACCAACGATGTAGAGAAGTAATGCACTCGAAGAATCAATCACAAGAGAAATCCTCGGCAAAGAGATGACACAAGATTTTTACTGAGGTTCACTTGCTTCCCGGCAAGCTACTCCTCGTTGTGGCGATGCACCCACTTGTCGGTTCGCGAGCTAATCGACTATCAAGAGTCGAGCCCTCGGAGGGCGCCGCACAACCGCACACAAGATGGGGATCCTCCAAGCCACGAGCTTCACTAGAGTATCCAATTTGCGAACTCCCGCGGAGAAGGATCAAGAACCCCATACAACACTTGGTGAGGGCTCCAACAATCTCCAATTGCGAGCTCAATCACCTCCGCTGCTCCAAGCCGTCTACCGTGTCGGGAAACACGGAAGAGTAACAAGAAATCCGCAGCAACTCGAAGATCAAGTGCCTCTAGAATGCAACTCTCAAGCAATGCACTTGAATCTCACTCAATCTCACTCAAGATGTGCAACTATGCAAAGAGATGAGTGGAGGGGTTGTTCTCTAGCTCAAAGGATGTCTCTAGGTCTCAAAATGTGCAAGAGTTACCCTCAAACCCTAGACATCCTCTATTTATAGCGAAGGGGTACGCAGCTAGCCGTTACCGGATGACGCAGTTCAAAACGTGTTGACCGGACGCTCCGGTCAGGGTGACCGGACGCGTCCGGTCACTACAGGACACGTGAAAATAGTGCACGTCAGAACTAGCCGTTGCCGTGACTGGACGCGCTCAACCGTTTGACCGGACGCGACAGTGCCAGCGTCCGGTCGCGTTCCAGTAAGCTCCCGTCGAGACCGGACGCGTCCGATCGCACGTGACCGGACACGCCGCACGTCCGATCAACACTCTACCCTTCTGGACGCCTGACCGGACGCTTCGGTTCTGTGAGGGACCGGTCGCGCGCTCTACTTCAGCACACAGGAGAACTGACCGGACACGCTGGTCAGGCCAGACCAGCGTCCGGTCACAAACCCTAGTGCCCGCGCCACTTTGAACTGACCGGACGCGTCCGGTCAAACCGAGACAGCGTCCGGTGCAGCGTCCGATCGCCGTTTTTCAGTGAAAAACATTTCAGACTTTCGCCACCTTTTCTTGCTTTCGGCGCAATAGAAAATAGGCATTTCATTTCCTCAAAAACGCCTGAATCCCGCGCTCGCAAGCTCGGTGGGAGGGAGAGCGAACCCCAAACCCCTTACTACCGCTCAAACACCACCGCCTTCGCAAATGTGCTAACACCACCAAGTGCATGTGTGTTAGCATTTCACAAATATTTTCCAAGGCGTTATGTTAGCTCTCAACTAGATCCTAATGCATATGCTCAAGACATTGATCTAGTGGCACTTGATTCCCGAGCTAACCGTGATTGCCCCTCTTGATAGTCGGCTATGTATCCTAAATCCGGTCAATCACTTCTCTACTCAACTTAGACCGGCAAAAGAAAAAATCCTACGGTTATACCTTTGCCTTGCGCTCTTAGATCCTTCTCTTCCACTTGATCATCAAGTCCACCATATTATGTGCATCTCCACCATGATCGACATTTCATGTCCATGCACCATTTCTTTGTGATCTTGTGGCCACCACTCCTTGCCACATGCACCATCATCACACGTGTTGCTTATGCCTAGCTCAAAACACTTAACACATGGCACTAGCAACTTGGTGTCATTAATTACCAAAACCAAACTTGGGCTTTCAGCGGGTAATAGTGGAGGATATCCTCATCATACCCACCACCTTAAACAAGGGCCCAGCTCTGATACCAAATGACATGAACCCGCTAGGGTTTATGGACGATCTTTCGATGAGAGGCGTGAGATCACTCGATTTGGTGGATGGAGATGACGTTCATGGCCCGACTACAGCCTTCCAAGACCGCGCCTTACCAACCGATACACCACGCAAAGGCCGTCATGATCTTGTGGAGCGCGACAACCAGCCACTAGGGCTCTCGTCCTGCAAGCAATCGAAGAACTAGCAAGAACAAGGAAACAAGCACTGAATTTGCAAGATGAAATTGAAAGCCTCAAACTGAATCTTATTATGAGTGGAGTTTCAAAGACAAGGAGACGGGTGGCTGGATCAGCACACGCGCCTACAAGCAAGTAGCAAAGGCTAAACTTGATCTAAACAAAACCCAAGTGTTCCTGGTGGCGGCTAAGGGGTATATGATGTGTGGAGGACGACCACAAGAGAGTTTGGGTCGTGCTCCAACCCTAGGACACGTCCCTACTAGACTCTAAACGATACAAGCCCATTGGTCTAACTTAAGGTGGCACAGCACCCTGGATAGAATAGACCTCTCGGTGATTTTTCGACTGTTGACGCCGTTTCTGAGCAGGTATGAGTATGAGGTCAGATCCGTATGAAAGTAGACTTTATTAGCTTTCCAACAAGTCCAGAATCACCCCAATCCGACTCCGTATGTAACAGTGGCGACCGTCACAAGTTGGAGGTGTGCTGCAGTCCGAATCCAGCCTATGCGAGTCCTTTTCCCTTTCGGTCTTCTCCTTGATTCCTAATCAAAACAAGAGTGCACGTGTCTCCAAGATCTAAACAGGATGGACAAGAGCTCAAGAAGGAACTCACTTGATGATTAAGTGTTCGAGCACAAGCACGGGTAATAGGACCAGCAGGTGTCGGCGTGGACGGCGTGGATGTATGATCGGTGTTGATGTCCTCATCAAAAATGATATTCGAACCTCTAGTACGCTCGGTGCAAACCATGCACCTATCTTGCGTCAAGGTTACCACTATCTCCAAATGGGCTGAACCGAGCTTCCACTTGAGTCTCGTCACCTAGGAGTACCACTGGGTGCATCCAAAATGATTTTTGAGCCTATAGTTGTTTGGTGCAAACCGTGCACCTATCTTGCGTCAAGATTACCACTATCTCCAAATGGGCTGAACCGAGCTTCCACTTGTGTCTCGTCACCAAGGAGTACCACGGGGTGTGTCCAAAACGATTTCTGAGCCAATGGTATGTTTGGTGCAAACTGTGCACCTATCTTGCGTCAAGATTACCCCTATCTCCAAAAGGATTGAATCGAGCTTCCACTTGAGCCTCATCACGTAGGAGTACCACCGGGTGTGTTCAAAACAATTTCTGAGCCTATGGTATATTTGGCGCAAACCTTGCACCTATCTTGCATCAAGATTACCACTATCTCCAAACGGATTGAACCGTGCATGCACTTGAGTCTCGTCACCAAGGAGTACCACGGGGTGTGTCCAAAATGATTTCTGAGCCTACAGTTGTTTGGTGCAAACCATGCACCTATCTTGCGTCAAGATTACCCCTATCTCCAAATGGGTTGAACCGAGCTTCCACTTGAGTCTCGTCACCTAGGAGTACCACTAGGTGCATCCAAAATGATTTCTGAGCCTATAGTTGTTTGGTGCAAACCGTGCACCTATCTTGCGTCAAGATTACCACTATCTCCAAATGGACTGAATCAAGCTTCCACTTGAGCCTCATCACGTAGGAGTACCACCGGGTGTGTCCAAAACAATTTCTGAGCCTATGGTATATTTGGTGCATACTGTGCACCTGTCTTGCATCAAGATTACCACTATCTCCAAACGGATTGAACCGAGCTTGCACTTGAGTCTCGTCACCAAGGAGTACCACGGGGTGTGGCCAAAACGATTTCTGAGCCAATGGTATGTTTGGCACAAACCGTGCACCTATCTTGCACTGACACTAACCCTATCTCTAAACAGACCAAAAGGAGATTCCACATTACCCACGTCACCTAGTAGTTGCATCGGGTGCATCCAAAATGATATTTGAACCTCTAGTATGCTCGGTGCAAACCGTGCACCTATCTTGCATCAAGATTACCACTATCTCCAAATGGACTGAATCGAGCTTCCACTTGAGCCTCACCACCTAGGAGTATAACCGGGTGTGTCCAAAACAATTTCTGAGCCTATGGTATATTTGGCGCAAACCGTGCACCTATCTTGCGTTAAGATTACCACTATCTCCAAACGGATTGAACCGAGCTTGCACTTGAGTCTCGTCACCAAGGAGTACCACGGGGTGCGTCCTAAACGATTTCTGAGCCAATGGTATGTATGGTGCAAACCGTGCACATATCATGCACATACACTAACCCTATCTCTAAGTAGACCAAAATGATATTCCACATGACCCACGTCACTTAGTAGTTCCATCAGGAGCGTCCAAAATTGATACATCCGGCCCAGGTGGGGTTGGTCGAGGCCCAATAAATTAAGGTTGCCTGGACCCCAACAGTTCTTATGCACACCCACTCGGGGAAAGGCCCAATGTCCCTAAAACACTAGTCTGATAGGGGAAGTGTGGCTCTCTCTTTTAAGGTGGCTTCCTCCTCCCGTGCTAAGCAAGGTGGGATTATTCAGAGGCTCACACGGTTGCCGCCTGACTACAACTAGGCCACTTGACCTTTTTTTGTTGCGTCTTTGCCAGCGGGTAATAGTGGAGGATGTCCTCATCATTCCCACCACCTTAAACAAGGGCCCAGCTCTGATACCAAATGATATGAACCCGCTACGGTTTATGCACGATCTTTTGATGAGAGGCGTGAGATCACTCGATTTGGTGGATGGAGATGACGTTCATGGTCCGACTACAGCCTTCCAAGACCGCGCCTTAGCAACCGATACACCACGTCCAAAGGCCGTCATGATCTTGTGGAGCGCGACAACCAGCCACTAGGGCTCCCGTCCTGCAAGCAATCGAAGAACTAGCAAGAACATGGAAACAAGCACTGAATTTGCAAGATGACATTGAAAGCCTCAAACTGAATCTTATTATGAGTGGAGTTCCGAAGACAAGGAGACGGGTGGCTGGATCAGCACACGCGCCTACAAGCAAGTAGCAAAGGCTAAACTTGATCTAAACAAAACCCAAGTGTTCCTGGTGGTGGCTAAGGGGTATATGATGTGTGGAGGACGACCACAAGAGAGTTTGGGTCGTGCTCCAACCCTAGGACACATCCCTACTGGACTCTAAACGATACAAGCCCATTGGGCCAACTTAAGGTGGCACAGCACCCTGGACAGAATAGACCTCTCGGTGATTTTTGGACTGTTGACGCCATTTCTGAGCAGGTATGAGTATGAGGTCAGATCCGTATGAAAGTAGACTTTATTAGCTTTCCAACAAGTCCAGAATCACCCCAATCCGACTCCGTATGTAACCGTGGCGACCGTCACAAGTTGGAGGTGTGCTGCAGTCCGAATCCAGCCTACGCGAGTCTTTTTCCCTTTCGGTCTTCTCCTTTATTCCTAATCAAAACAAGAGTGCACGTGTCTCCAAGATCTAAACAGGATGGACAAAAGCTCAAGAAGCAACTCACTTGATGATTAAGTGTTCGAGCACGAGCACGGGTAATAGGACCAGCAGCAGGTGTCGGCGTGGACGGCGTGGATGTACGATCGGTGTTGATGTCCTCATCAAAAATGATATTCGAACCTCTAGTACGCTCGGTGCAAACCATGCACCTATCTTGCGTCAAGGTTACCACTACCTCCAAATGGGCTGAACCGAGCTTCCACTTGAGTCTCGTCACCTAGGAGTACCACTGGGTACATCCAAAATGATTTTTGAGCATATAGTTCTTTGGTGCAAACCGTGCACCTATCTTGCGTCAAGATTACCACTATCTCCAAATGGGCTGAACCAAGCTTCCACTTGAGTCTCGTCACCTAGGAGTACCACTAGGTGCATCCAAAATGATTTTTGAGCCTATAGTTGTTGGTGCAAACCGTGCACCTATCTTGTGCCAAGATTACCCCTATCTCCAAAAGGATTGAATCGAGCTTCCACTTGAGCCTCATCACGTAGGAGTACCACCGGGTGTGTTCAAAACAATTTCTGAGCCTATGGTATATTTGGCGCAAACCGTGCACCTATCTTGCATCAAGATTACCACTATCTCCAAACGGATTGAACCGTGCTTGCACTTGAGTCTCGTCACCAAGGAGTACCACGGGGTGTGTCCAAAATGATTTCTGAGCCTACAGTTGTTTGGTGCAAACCATGCACCTATCTTGCGTCAAAATTACCACTATCTCCAAATGGGTTGAACCGAGCTTCCACTTGAGTCTCGTCACCTAGGAGTACCACTAGGTGCATCCAAAATGATTTCTGAGCCTATAGTTGTTTGGTGCAAACCGTGCACCTATCTTGCGTCAAGATTACCACTATCTCCAAATGGACTGAATCGAGCTTCCACTTGAGCCTCATCACGTAGGAGTACCACCGGGTGTGTCCAAAACAATTTCTGAGCCTATGGTATATTTGGCGCAAACCGTGCACCTATCTTGCATCAAGATTACCACTATCTCCAAACGGATTGAACCGAGCTTGCACTTGAGTCTCGTCACCAAGGAGTACGACGGGGTGTGCCCAAAATGATTTCTGAGCCAATGGTATGTTTGGCACAAACCGTGCACCTATCTTGCACTGACACTAACCCTATCTCTAAACAGACCAAAAGGAGATTCCACATTACCCACGTCACCTAGTAGTTCCATCGGGTGCGTCCAAAATGATATTCGAACCTCTAGTATGCTTGGTGCAAACCATGCACCTATCTTGCGTCAAGGTTACCACTATCTCCAAATGGGCTGAACCAAGCTTCCACTTGAGTCTCGTCACCTAGGAGTACCACTGGGTGCATCCAAAATGATTTCTGAGCCTATAGTTGTTTGGTGCAAACCATGCACCTATCTTGCGTCAAGATTACCACTATCTCCAAATGGGCTGAACCGAGCTTCCGCTTGAGTCTCGTCAACTCGGACTACCACTAGGTGCATCCAAAATGATTTCTGAGCCTATAGTTGTTTGGTGCAAACCGTGCACCTATCTTGCGTCAAGATTACCACTATCTCCAAATGGACTGAATCGAGCTTCCACTTGAGCCTCATCACGTAGGAGTACCACCGGGTGTGTCCAAAACAATTTCTGAGCCTATGGTATATTTGGCGCAAACCGTGCACCAATCTTGCATCAAGATTAGCACTATCTCCAAACGGATTGAACCGAGCTTGCACTTGAGTCTCGTCACCGAGGAGTACCACGGGGTGTGTCCAAAACGATTTCTGAGCCAATGGTATGTTTGGCGCAAACCGTACACCTATCTTGCACTGACAGTAACCCTATCTCTAAACGGACCAAAAGGAGATTCCACATTACCCACGTCACCTTGTAGTTCCATCCGGTGCGTCCAAAATAATATTCGAGCCTTTGGTATGCTCGGTGCAAACCATGCACCTATCTTGCGTCAAGATTACCACTATCTCCAAATGGGCTGAACCGAGCTTCCACTTGAGTCTCGTCACCTAGGAGTACCACTAGGTGCATCCAAAATGATTTCTGAGCCAATAGCTGTTTGGTGCAAACCATGCACCTATCTTGCGTCAAGATTAGCACTATCTCCAAATGGACTGAATCGAGCTTCCACTTGAGCCTCATCACCTAGGAGTACCACCGGGTGTGTCCAAAACAATTTCTGAGCCTATGGTATATTTGGCGCAAACCGTGCACCTATCTTGCATCAAGATTACCACTATCTCCAAACGGATTGAACCGAGCTTGCACTTGAGTCTCGTCACCAAGGAGTACCACGGGGTGTGTCCAAAACGATTTCTGAGCCAATGGTATGTTTGGCGCAAACCGTGCACCTATCTTGCACTGACAGTAACCCTATCTCTAAACGGACCAAAAGGAGATTCCACATTACCCACGTCACCTTGTAGTTCCATCCGGTGCGTCCAAAATAATATTCGAGCCTTTGGTATGCTCGGTGCAAACCATGCACCTATCTTGCGTCAAGATTACCATTATCTCCAAATGGGCTGAACCGAGCTTCCACTTGAGTCTCGTCACCTAGGAGTACCACTAGGTGCATCCAAAATGATTTCTGAGCCAATAGCTGTTTGGTGCAAACCATGCACCTATCTTGCGTCAAGATTAGCACTATCTCCAAATGGACTGAATCGAGCTTCCACTTGAGCCTCATCACCTAGGAGTACCACCGGGTGTGTCCAAAACAATTTCTGAGCCTATGGTATATTTGGCGCAAACCGTGCACCTATCTTGCATCAAGATTACCACTATCTCCAAACGGATTGAACCGAGCTTGCACTTGAGTCTCGTCACCAAGGAGTACTACGGTATGTGTCCAAAACGATTTCTGAGCCAATGGTATGTTTGGCGCAAACCGTGCACCTATCTTGCACTGACACTAACCCTATCTCTAAACAGACCAAAAGGAGATTCCACATTACCCACGTCACCTTGTAGTTCCATCCGGTGCGTCCAAAATAATATTCGAGCCTCTAGTATGCTCGGTGCAAACCATGCACCTATCTTGCGTCAAGATTACCATTATCTCCAAATGGGCTGAACCGAGCTTCTACTTGAGTCTCGTCACCTAGGAGTACCACTAGGTGCGTCCAAAATGATTTCTGAGCCAATAGCTGTTTGGTGCAAACCATGCACCTATCTTGCGTCAAGATTACCACTATCTCCAAATGGACTAAATCGAGTTTCCACTTGAGCCTCATCACCTAGGAGTACCACCGGGTGTGTCCAAAACAATTTCTGAGCCTATGGTATATTTGGTGCAAACCGTGCACCTATCTTGCATCAAGATTACCACTATCTCCAAACGGATTGAACCGAGCTTGCACTTGAGTCTCGTCACCAAGGAGTACCACGGGGTGTGTCCAAAACGATTTCTGAGCCAATGGTATGTTTGGCGCAAACCGTGCACCTATCTTGCGTCAAGATTACCACTATCTCCAAATGGACTAAATCGAGCTTCCACTTGAGCCTCATCACATAGGACTACCACCGGGTGTGTCCAAAACAATTTCTGAGCCTATGGTATATTTGGCGCAAACCGTGCACCTATCTTGCATCAAGGTTACCACTATCTCCAAACAGATTGAACCGAGCTTGCACTTGAGTCTCGTCACCAAGGAGTACCACGGGGTGTGTCCAAAATGATTTCTGAGCCAATGGTATGTTTGGCGCAAACCGTGCACCTATCTTGCACTGACACTAATCCTATCTCTAAACGGACCAAAACGATATTCCACATGACCCACGTCACCTAGTAGTTCCATCGGGAGCGTCCAAAATGATATTCGAACCTCTAGTATGCTCGGTGCAAACCATGCACCTATCTTGCGTCAAGGTTACCACTATCTCCAAATGGGCTGAACCGAGCTTCCACTTGAGTCTCATCACCTAGGAGTTCCACTAGGTGCATCCAAAATGATTTCTGAGCATATAGTTGTTTTTTGCAAACCATGCACCTATCTTGCGTCAAGATTACCACTATCTCCAAATGGGCTGAACCGAGCTTCCACTTGAGTCTCGTCACCTAGGAGTACCACTAGGTGCATCCAAAATGATTTTTGAGCCGATAGTTGTTGGTGCAAACCGTGCACCTATCTTGCGTCTAGATTACCCCGATCTCCAAATGGATTGAATCGAGCTTCCACTTGAGCCTCATCAAGTAGGAGTACCAGCGGGTGTGTTCAAAACAATTTCTGAGCCTATGGTATACTTGGCGCAAACCGTGCACCTATCTTGCATCAAGATTGCCACTATCTCCAAACGGATTGAACCGAGCTTGCACTTGAGTCTCGTCACCAAGGAGTACCACGGGGTGTGTCCAAAATGATTTCTGAGCCTACAGTTGTTTGGTCCAAACCATGCACCTATCTTGCGTCAAGATTACCACTATCTCCAAATGGGCTGAACCGAGCTTCCACTTGAGTCTCGTCACCTAGGAGTACCACTAGGTGCATCCAAAATGATTTCTGAGCCTATAGTTGTTGGGTGCAAACCGTGCACCTATCTTGCGTCAAGGATACCAATATCTCCAAATGGACTGAATTGAGCTTCCACTTGAGCCTCATCATGTAGGAGTACCACCGGGTGTGTCCAAAACAATTTCTGAGCCTATGGTATATTTGGCGCAAACTGTGCACCTATCTTGCATCAAGATTACCACTATCTCCAAACGGATTGAACCGAGCTTGCACTTGAGTCTCATCACCAAGGAGTACCACGGGGTGTGTCCAAAATGATTTCTGAGCCAATGGTATGTTTAGCGCAAACCGAGCACTTATCTTGCACTGACACTAACCCTATCTATAAATAGACCAAAAGGAGATTCCACATTACCCACGTCACCTAGTAGTTCCATCGGGTGCGTCCAAAATGATATTCGAACCTCTAGTATGCTCGGTGCAAACCATGCACCTATCTTGCGTCAAGGTTACCACTATCTCCAAATGGGCTGAACTGAGCTTCCACTTGAGTCTCTTCACCTAGGAGTTCCACTAGGTGCATCCAAAATGATTTCTGAGCATATAGTTGTTTGGTGCAAACCATGCACCTATCTTGCGTCAAGATTACCACTACCTCCAAATGGGCTGAACCGAGCTTCCACTTGAGTCTCGTCACCTAGGACTACCACTAGGTGCATCCAAAATGATTTCTGAGCCTATAGTCTTTTTTGCAAACCGTGCACCTATCTTGCGTCAAGATTGCCACTATCTCCAAATGGACTAAATCGAGCTTCCACTTGATCCTTATCTCGTAGGAGTACCACCGGGTGTGTCCAAAATAATTTTCTGAGCCTATGGTATATTTGGCGCAAACCGTGCACCTATCTTGCATCAAGATTACCACTATCTCCAAACGGATTGAACCGAGCTTGCACTTGAGTCTCGTCACCAAGGAGTACCACAGGGTGTGTCCAAAATGATTTTTGAGCCAATGGTATGTTTGGCGCAAACCGTGCACCTATCTTGCACTGACACTAACCCTATCTCTAAACGGACCAAAAGGAGATTCCACATTACCCACGTCACCTTGTAGTTCCATCCGGTGCGTCCAAAATGATATTCGAGCCTCTAGTATGCTCGGTGCAAACCATGCACCTATCTTGCGTCAAGATTACCACTATCTCCAAATGGGCTGAACCGAGCTTCCACTTGAGTCTCGCCACCTAGGAGTACCACTGGGTGCATCCAAAATGATTTTTGAGCCTATAGTTGTTTGGTGCAAACCGTGCACCTATCTTGCGTCAAGATTACCACTATCTCCAAATGGGCTGAACCGAGCTTCCACTTGAGTCTCGTCACCGAGGAGTACCACTAGGTGCATCCAAAATGATTTTTGAGCCGATAGTTGTTGGTGCAAACCGTGCACCTATCTTGCGTCAAGATTACCACTATCTCCAAATGGGCTGAACCGAGCTTCCACTTGAGTCTCGTCACCTAGGAGTACCACTAGGTGCATCCAAAATGATTTTTGAGCCGATAGTTGTTGGTGCAAACCGTGCACCTATCTTGCATCTAGATTACCCCGATCTCCAAATGGATTGAATCGAGCTTCCACTTGAGCCTCATCAAGTAGGAGTACCAGCGGGTGTGTTCAAAACAATTTCTGAGCCTATGGTATATTTGGCGCAAACTGTGCACCTATCTTGCATCAAGATTACCACTATCTCCAAACGGATTGAACCAAGCTTGCACTTGAGTCTCGTCACCAAGGAGTACCACGGGGTGTGTCCAAAATGATTTCTGAGCCTACAGTTGTTTGGTGCAAACCATGCACCTATCTTGCGTCAAGATTACCACTATCTCCAAATGGGCTGAACCGAGCTTCCACTTGAGTCTCGTCACCTAGGAGTACCACTAGGTGCATCCAAAATGATTTCTGAGCCTATAGTTGTTTGGTGCAAACCGTGCACCTATCTTGCGTCAAGGATACCAATATCTCCAAATGGACTGAATTGAACTTCCACTTGAGCCTCATCATGTAGGAGTACCACCGGGTGTGTCCAAAACAATTTCTGAGCCTATGGTATATTTGGCGCAAACTGTGCACCTATCTTGCATCAAGATTACCACTATCTCCAAACGGATTGAACCGAGCTTGCACTTGAGACTCGTCACCAAGGAGTACCACGGGGTGTGTCCAAAACGATTTCTGAGCCAATGGTATGTTTGGTGCAAACCGAGCACCTATCTTGCACTGACACTAACCCTATCTATAAATAGACCAAAAGGAGATTCCACATTACCCACGTCACCTAGTAGTTCCATCGGGTGCGTCCAAAATGATATTCGAACCTCTAGTATGCTCGGTGCAAACCATCCACCTATCTTGCGTCAAGGTTACCACTATCTCCAAATGGGCTGAACTGAGCTTCCACTTGAGTCTCTTCACCTAGGAGTTCCACTAGGTGCACCCAAAATGATTTCTGAGCATATAGTTGTTTGGTGCAAACCATGCACCTATCTTGCGTCAAGATTACCACTACCTCCAAATGGGCTGAACCGAGCTTCCACTTGAGTCTCGTCACCGAGGAGTACCACTAGGTGCATCCAAAATGATTTTTGAGCCGATAGTTGTTGGTGCAAACCGTGCACCTATCTTGCGTCAAGATTACCCCTGTCTCCAAATGGATTGAATCGAGCTTCCACTTGAGCTTCATCACGTAGGAGTACCACCGGGTGTGTTCAAAACAATTTATGAGCCTATGTTATATTTGGCGCAAACCGTGCACCTATCTTGCATCAAGATTACCACTATCTCCAAACGGATTGAACCGAGCTTGCACTTGAGTCTAGTCAACAAGGAGTACCATGGGGTGTGTCCAAAACGATTTCTGAGCCAATCGTATGTTTGGCGCAAACCGTGCACCTATCTTGCACTGACACTAACCCTATCTCTAAACAGACCAAAAGGAGATTCCACATTACCCACGTCACCTAGTAGTTCCATCGGGTGCGTCCAAAATGATATTCGAACCTCTAGTATGCTCGGTGCAAACCATGCACCTATCTTGCGTCAAGGTTACTACTATCTCCAAATGGGCTGAACCGAGCTTCCACTTGAGTCTCATCAACTAGGAGTACCACTGGGTGCATCCAAAATGATTTCTGAGCCTATAGTTGTTTGGTGCAAACCATGCACCTATCTTGCGTCAAGATTACCACTATCTCCAAATGGGCTGAACCGAGCTTCCACTTGAGTCTCGTCACCTAGGACTACCACTAGGTGCATCCAAAATGATTTGAGCCTATAGTTGTTTGGTGCAAACCGTGCACCTATCTTGCGTCAAGATTACCCCTGTCTCCAAATGGATTGAATCGAGCTTCCACTTGAGCTTCATCACGTAGGAGTACCACCGGGTGTGTTCAAAACAATTTATGAGCCTATGTTATATTTGGCGCAAACCGTGCACCTATCTTGCATCAAGATTACCACTATCTCCAAACGGATTGAACCGAGCTTGCACTTGAGTCTAGTCAACAAGGAGTACCACGGGGTGTGTCTAAAACGATTTCTGAGCCAATCGTATGTTTGGCGCAAACCGTGCACCTATCTTGCACTGACACTAACCCTATCTCTAAACAGACCAAAAGGAGATTCCACATTACCCACGTCACCTAGTAGTTCCATCGGGTGTGTCCAAAATGATATTCGAACCTCTAGTATGCTCGGTGCAAACCATGCACCTATCTTGCGTCAAGGTTACTACTATCTCCAAATGGGCTGAACCGAGCTTCCACTTGAGTCTCATCACCTAGGAGTACCACTGGGTGCATCCAAAATGATTTCTGAGCCTATAGTTGTTTGGTGCAAACCATGCACCTATCTTGCGTCAAGATTACCACTATCTCCAAATGGGCTGAACCGAACTTCCACTTGAGTCTCGTCACCTAGGACTACCACTAGGTGCATCCAAAATGATTTGAGCCTATAGTTGTTTGGTGCAAACCGTGCACCTATCTTGCGTCAAGATTGCCACTATCTCCAAATGGACTGAATCGAGCTTCCACTTGATCCTTATCTCATAGGAGTACCACCGGGTGTGTCCAAAATAATTTCTGAGGCTATGGTATATTTGGCGCAAACCGTGCACCTATCTTGCATCAAGATTACCACTATCTCCAAACGGATTGAACCGAGCTTGCACTTGAGTCTCGTCACCAAGGAGTACCACGGGGTGTGTCCAAAACGATTTTTGAGCCAATGGTATGTTTGGCGCAAGCCGTGCACCTATCTTGCACTGACACTAACCCTATCTCTAAACGGACCAAAAGGAGATTCCACATTACCCATGTCACCTTGTAGTTCCATCCGGTGCGTCCTAAATGATATTCGAGCCTCTAGTATGCTCGGTGCAAACCATGCACCTATCTTTTGTCAAGATTACCACTATCTCCAAATGGGTTGAACCGAGCTTCCACTTGAGTCTCGTCACCTAGGAGTACCACTGGGTGCATCCAAAATGATTTCTGAGCCTATAGTTGTTTGGTGCAAATAGTGCACCTATCTTGCGTCAAGATTACCACTATCTCCAAATGGGCTGAACCGAGCTTCCACTTGAGTCTCGTCACCGAGGAGTACCACTAGGTGCATCCAAAATGATTTTTGAGCTGATAGTTGTTGGTGCAAACCGTGCACCTATCTTGCGTCTAGATTACCCCGATCTCCAAATGGATTGAATCGAGCTTCCACTTGAGCCTCATCATGTAGGAGTACCAGCGGGTGTGTTCAAAACAATTTCTGAGCCTATGGTATATTTGGCGCAAACCGTGCACCTATCTTGCATCAAGATTACCACTATCTCCAAACGGATTGAACCGAGCTTGCACTTGAGTCTCGTCACCTAGGAGTACCACTAGGTGCATCCAAAATGATTTTTGAGCCGATAGTTGTTGGTGCAAACCGTGCACCTATCTTGCGTCTAGATTACCCCGATCTCCAAATGGATTGAATCGAGCTTCCACTTGAGCCTCATCAAGTAGGAGTACCAGCGGGTGTGTTCAAAACAATTTCTGAGCCTATAGTTGTTGGGTGCAAACCGTGCACCTATCTTGCGTCAAGGATACCAATATCTCCAAATGGACTGAATTGAGCTTCCACTTGAGCCTCATCATGTAGGAGTACCACCGGGTGTGTCCAAAACAATTTCTGAGCCTATGGTATATTTGGCGCAAACTGTGCACCTATCTTGCATCAAGATTACCACTATCTCCAAACGGATTGAACCGAGCTTGCACTTGAGTCTCATCACCAAGGAGTACCACGGGGTGTGTCCAAAATGATTTCTGAGCCAATGGTATGTTTAGCGCAAACCGAGCACTTATCTTGCACTGACACTAACCCTATCTATAAATAGACCAAAAGGAGATTCCACATTACCCACGTCACCTAGTAGTTCCATCGGGTGCGTCCAAAATGATATTCGAACCTCTAGTATGCTCGGTGCAAACCATGCACCTATCTTGCGTCAAGGTTACCACTATCTCCAAATGGGCTGAACTGAGCTTCCACTTGAGTCTCTTCACCTAGGAGTTCCACTAGGTGCATCCAAAATGATTTCTGAGCATATAGTTGTTTGGTGCAAACCATGCACCTATCTTGCGTCAAGATTACCACTACCTCCAAATGGGCTGAACCGAGCTTCCACTTGAGTCTCGTCACCTAGGACTACCACTAGGTGCATCCAAAATGATTTCTGAGCCTATAGTCTTTTTTGCAAACCGTGCACCTATCTTGCGTCAAGATTGCCACTATCTCCAAATGGACTAAATCGAGCTTCCACTTGATCCTTATCTCGTAGGAGTACCACCGGGTGTGTCCTAAATAATTTTCTGAGCCTATGGTATATTTGGCGCAAACCGTGCACCTATCTTGCATCAAGATTACCACTATCTCCAAACGGATTGAACCGAGCTTGCACTTGAGTCTCGTCACCAAGGAGTACCACAGGGTGTGTCCAAAATGATTTTTGAGCCAATGGTATGTTTGGCGCAAACCGTGCACCTATCTTGCACTGACACTAACCCTATCTCTAAACGGACCAAAAGGAGATTCCACATTACCCACGTCACCTTGTAGTTCCATCCGGTGCGTCCAAAATGATATTCGAGCCTCTAGTATGCTCGGTGCAAACCATGCACCTATCTTGCGTCAAGATTACCACTATCTCCAAATGGGCTGAACCGAGCTTCCACTTGAGTCTCGCCACCTAGGAGTACCACTGGGTGCATCCAAAATGATTTTTGAGCCTATAGTTGTTTGGTGCAAACCGTGCACCTATCTTGCGTCAAGATTACCACTATCTCCAAATGGGCTGAACCGAGCTTCCACTTGAGTCTCGTCACCGAGGAGTACCACTAGGTGCATCCAAAATGATTTTTGAGCCGATAGTTGTTGGTGCAAACCGTGCACCTATCTTGCGTCAAGATTACCACTATCTCCAAATGGGCTGAACCGAGCTTCCACTTGAGTCTCGTCACCTAGGAGTACCACTAGGTGCATCCAAAATGATTTTTGAGCCGATAGTTGTTGGTGCAAACCGTGCACCTATCTTGCATCTAGATTACCCCGATCTCCAAATGGATTGAATCGAGCTTCCACTTGAGCCTCATCAAGTAGGAGTACCAGCGGGTGTGTTCAAAACAATTTCTGAGCCTATGGTATATTTGGCGCAAACCGTGCACCTATCTTGCATCAAGATTACCACTATCTCCAAACGGATTGAACCGAGCTTGCACTTGAGTCTCGTCACCAAGGAGTACCACGGGGTGTGTCCAAAATGATTTCTGAGCCTACAGTTGTTTGGTGCAAACCATGCACCTATCTTGCGTCAAGATTACCACTATCTCCAAATGGGCTGAACCGAGCTTCCACTTGAGTCTCGTCACCTAGGAGTACCACTAGGTGCATCCAAAATGATTTCTGAGCCTATAGTTGTTTGGTGCAAACCGTGCACCTATCTTGCGTCAAGGATACCAATATCTCCAAATGGACTGAATTGAACTTCCACTTGAGCCTCATCATGTAGGAGTACCACCGGGTGTGTCCAAAACAATTTCTGAGCCTATGGTATATTTGGCGCAAACTGTGCACCTATCTTGCATCAAGATTACCACTATCTCCAAACGGATTGAACCGAGCTTGCACTTGAGACTCGTCACCAAGGAGTACCACGGGGTGTGTCCAAAACGATTTCTGAGCCAATGGTATGTTTGGTGCAAACCGAGCACCTATCTTGCACTGACACTAACCCTATCTATAAATAGACCAAAAGGAGATTCCACATTACCCACGTCACCTAGTAGTTCCATCGGGTGCGTCCAAAATGATATTCGAACCTCTAGTATGCTCGGTGCAAACCATCCACCTATCTTGCGTCAAGGTTACCACTATCTCCAAATGGGCTGAACTGAGCTTCCACTTGAGTCTCTTCACCTAGGAGTTCCACTAGGTGCACCCAAAATGATTTCTGAGCATATAGTTGTTTGGTGCAAACCATGCACCTATCTTGCGTCAAGATTACCACTACCTCCAAATGGGCTGAACCGAGCTTCCACTTGAGTCTCGTCACCGAGGAGTACCACTAGGTGCATCCAAAATGATTTTTGAGCCGATAGTTGTTGGTGCAAACCGTGCACCTATCTTGCGTCAAGATTACCCCTGTCTCCAAATGGATTGAATCGAGCTTCCACTTGAGCTTCATCACGTAGGAGTACCACCGGGTGTGTTCAAAACAATTTATGAGCCTATGTTATATTTGGCGCAAACCGTGCACCTATCTTGCATCAAGATTACCACTATCTCCAAACGGATTGAACCGAGCTTGCACTTGAGTCTAGTCAACAAGGAGTACCACGGGGTGTGTCCAAAACGATTTCTGAGCCAATCGTATGTTTGGCGCAAACCGTGCACCTATCTTGCACTGACACTAACCCTATCTCTAAACAGACCAAAAGGAGATTCCACATTACCCACGTCACCTAGTAGTTCCATCGGGTGCGTCCAAAATGATATTCGAACCTCTAGTATGCTCGGTGCAAACCATGCACCTATCTTGCGTCAAGGTTACTACTATCTCCAAATGGGCTGAACCGAGCTTCCACTTGAGTCTCATCAACTAGGAGTACCACTGGGTGCATCCAAAATGATTTCTGAGCCTATAGTTGTTTGGTGCAAACCATGCACCTATCTTGCGTCAAGATTACCACTATCTCCAAATGGGCTGAACCGAGCTTCCACTTGAGTCTCGTCACCTAGGACTACCACTAGGTGCATCCAAAATGATTTGAGCCTATAGTTGTTTGGTGCAAACCGTGCACCTATCTTGCGTCAAGATTACCCCTGTCTCCAAATGGATTGAATCGAGCTTCCACTTGAGCTTCATCACGTAGGAGTACCACCGGGTGTGTTCAAAACAATTTATGAGCCTATGTTATATTTGGCGCAAACCGTGCACCTATCTTGCATCAAGATTACCACTATCTCCAAACGGATTGAACCGAGCTTGCACTTGAGTCTAGTCAACAAGGAGTACCACGGGGTGTGTCCAAAACGATTTCTGAGCCAATCGTATGTTTGGCGCAAACCGTGCACCTATCTTGCACTGACACTAACCCTATCTCTAAACAGACCAAAAGGAGATTCCACATTACCCACGTCACCTAGTAGTTCCATCGGGTGTGTCCAAAATGATATTCGAACCTCTAGTATGCTCGGTGCAAACCATGCACCTATCTTGCGTCAAGGTTACTACTATCTCCAAATGGGCTGAACCGAGCTTCCACTTGAGTCTCATCACCTAGGAGTACCACTGGGTGCATCCAAAATGATTTCTGAGCCTATAGTTGTTTGGTGCAAACCATGCACCTATCTTGCGTCAAGATTACCACTATCTCCAAATGGGCTGAACCGAACTTCCACTTGAGTCTCGTCACCTAGGACTACCACTAGGTGCATCCAAAATGATTTGAGCCTATAGTTGTTTGGTGCAAACCGTGCACCTATCTTGCGTCAAGATTGCCACTATCTCCAAATGGACTGAATCGAGCTTCCACTTGATCCTTATCTCATAGGAGTACCACCGGGTGTGTCCAAAATAATTTCTGAGGCTATGGTATATTTGGCGCAAACCGTGCACCTATCTTGCATCAAGATTACCACTATCTCCAAACGGATTGAACCGAGCTTGCACTTGAGTCTCGTCACCAAGGAGTACCACGGGGTGTGTCCAAAACGATTTTTGAGCCAATGGTATGTTTGGCGCAAGCCGTGCACCTATCTTGCACTGACACTAACCCTATCTCTAAACGGACCAAAAGGAGATTCCACATTACCCATGTCACCTTGTAGTTCCATCCGGTGCGTCCTAAATGATATTCGAGCCTCTAGTATGCTCGGTGCAAACCATGCACCTATCTTTTGTCAAGATTACCACTATCTCCAAATGGGTTGAACTGAGCTTCCACTTGAGTCTCGTCACCTAGGAGTACCACTGGGTGCATCCAAAATGATTTCTGAGCCTATAGTTGTTTGGTGCAAATAGTGCACCTATCTTGCGTCAAGATTACCACTATCTCCAAATGGGCTGAACCGAGCTTCCACTTGAGTCTCGTCACCGAGGAGTACCACTAGGTGCATCCAAAATGATTTTTGAGCTGATAGTTGTTGGTGCAAACCGTGCACCTATCTTGCGTCTAGATTACCCCGATCTCCAAATGGATTGAATCGAGCTTCCACTTGAGCCTCATCATGTAGGAGTACCAGCGGGTGTGTTCAAAACAATTTCTGAGCCTATGGTATATTTGGCGCAAACCGTGCACCTATCTTGCATCAAGATTACCACTATCTCCAAACGGATTGAACCGTGCTTGCACTTGAGTCTCGTCACCAAGGAGTACCACGGGGTGTGTCCAAAATGATTTCTGAGCCTACAGTTGTTTGGTGCAAACCATGCACCTATCTTGCGTTAAGATTACCACTATCTCCAAATGGACTGAATCGAGCTTCCACTTGAGCCTCACCACCTAGGAGTATAACCAGGTGTGTCCAAAATAATTTCTGAGCCTATGTTATATTTGGCGCAAACCGTGCACCTATCTTGCATCAAGATTACCACTATCTCCAAACAGATTGAACCGAGCTTGCACTTGAGTCTAGTCACCAAGGAGTACCACGGGGTGTGTCCAAAACGATTTCTGAGCCAATGGTATGTTTGGCGCAAACCGTGCACCTATCTTGCACTGACACTAACCCTATCTCTAAACAGACCAAAAGGAGATTCCACATTACCCACGTCACCTAGTAGTTCCATCGGGTGCGTCCAAAATGATATTCGAACCTCTAGTATGCTCGGTGCAAACCATGCACCTATCTTGTGTCAAGGTTACTACTATCTCCAAAAGGGCTGAACCGAGCTTCCACTTGAGTCTCGTCACCTAGGAGTACCACTGGGTGCATCCAAAATGATTTCTGAGCCTATAGTTGTTTGGTGCAAACCATGCACCTATCTTGCGTTAAGATTACCACTATCTCCAAATGGGCTGAGCCGAGCTTCCAGTTGAGTCTCGTCACCTAGGAGTAACACTAGGTGCATCCAAAATGATTTGAGCCTATAGTTGTTTGGTGCAAACCGTGCACCTATCTTGCGTCAAGATTGCCACTATCTCCAAATGGACTGAATCGAGCTTCCACTTGATCCTTATCTCGTAGGAGTACCACCGGGTGTGTCCAAAATAATTTCTGAGCCTATGGTATATTTGGCGCAAACCGTGCACCTATCTTGCATCAAGATTACCACTATCTCCAAACGGATTGAACCGAGCTTGCACTTGAGTCTCGTCACCAAGGAGTACCACGGGGTGTGTCCAAAACGATTTCTGAGCCAATGGTATGTTTGGCGCAAACAGTGCACCTATCTTGCACTGACACTAACCCTATCTCTAAACGGACCAAAAGGAGATTCCCCATGAGCCACGTCAACTAGTAGTTCCATCCGGTGCGTCCAAAATGATATTCGAGCCTCTAGTACGCTCGGTGCAAACCATGCACCTATCTTGCGTCAAGATTACCACTATCTCCAAAAGGATTGAACCGAGCTTGCACTTGAGTCTAGTCACCAAGGAGTACCACGGGGTGTGTCCAAAACGATTTCTGAGCCAATCGTATGTTTGGCGCAAACCGTGCACCTATCTTGCACTGACACTAACCCTATCTCTAAACAGACCAAAAGGAGATTCCACATTACCCACGTCACCTAGTAGTTCCATCGGGTGCGTCCAAAATGATATTCGAACCTCTAGTATGCTCGGTTCAAACCATGCACCTATCTTGCGTCAAGGTTACTACTATCTCCAAATGGGCTGAACCGAGCTTCCACTTGAGTCTCATCACCTAGGAGTACCACTGGGTGCATCCAAAATGATTTCTGAGCCTATAGTTGTTTGTTGCAAACCATGCACCTATCTTGCGTCAAGATTACCACTATCTCCAAATGGGCTGAACCGAACTTCCACTTGAGTCTCGTCACCTAGGACTACCACTAGGTGCATCCAAAATGATTTGAGCCTATAGTTGTTTGGTGCAAACCGTGCACCTATCTTGCGTCAAGATTGCCACTATCTCCAAATGGACTGAATCGAGCTTCCACTTGATCCTTATCTCGTAGGAGTACCACCGGGTGTGTCCAAAATAATTTATGAGGCTATGGTATATTTGGCGCAAACCGTGCACCTATCTTGCATCAAGATTACCACTATCTCCAAACGGATTGAACCGAGCTTGCACTTGAGTCTCGTCACCAAGGAGTACCACGGGGTGTGTCCAAAACGATTTTTGAGCCAATGGTATGTTTGGCGCAAGCCGTGCACCTATCTTGCACTGACACTAACCCTATCTCTAAACGGACCAAAAGGAGATTCCACATTACCCATGTCACCTTGTAGTTCCATCCGGTGCGTCCTAAATGATATTCGAGCCTCTAGTATGCTCGGTGCAAACCATGCACCTATCTTTTGTCAAGATTACCACTATCTCCAAATGGGTTGAACCGAGCTTCCACTTGAGTCTCGTCACCTAGGAGTACCACTGGGTGCATCCAAAATGATTTCTGAGCCTATAGTTGTTTGGTGCAAATAGTGCACCTATCTTGCGTCAAGATTACCACTATCTCCAAATGGGCTGAACCGAGCTTCCACTTGAGTCTCGTCACCGAGGAGTACCACTAGGTGCATCCAAAATGATTTTTGAGCTGATAGTTGTTGGTGCAAACCGTGCACCTATCTTGCGTCTAGATTACCCCGATCTCCAAATGGATTGAATCGAGCTTCCACTTGAGCCTCATCATGTAGGAGTACCAGCGGGTGTGTTCAAAACAATTTCTGAGCCTATGGTATATTTGGCGCAAACCGTGCACCTATCTTGCATCAAGATTACCACTATCTCCAAACGGATTGAACCGTGCTTGCACTTGAGTCTCGTCACCAAGGAGTACCATGGGGTGTGTCCAAAATGATTTCTGAGCCTACAGTTGTTTGGTGCAAACCATGCACCTATCTTGCGTTAAGATTACCACTATCTCCAAATGGACTGAATCGAGCTTCCACTTGAGCCTCACCACCTAGGAGTATAACCAGGTGTGTCCAAAATAATTTCTGAGCCTATGTTATATTTGGCGCAAACCGTGCACCTATCTTGCATCAAGATTACCACTATCTCCAAACGGATTGAACCGAGCTTGCACTTGAGTCTAGTCACCAAGGAGTACCACGGGGTGTGTCCAAAACGATTTCTGAGCCAATGGTATGTTTGGCGCAAACCGTGCACCTATCTTGCACTGACACTAACCCTATCTCTAAACAGACCAAAAGGAGATTCCACATTACCCACGTCACCTAGTAGTTCCATCGGGTGCGTCCAAAATGATATTCGAACCTCTAGTATGCTCGGTGCAAACCATGCACCTATCTTGTGTCAAGGTTACTACTATCTCCAAAAGGGCTGAACCGAGCTTCCACTTGAGTCTCGTCACCTAGGAGTACCACTGGGTGCATCCAAAATGATTTCTGAGCCTATAGTTGTTTGGTGCAAACCATGCACCTATCTTGCGTTAAGATTACCACTATCTCCAAATGGGCTGAGCCGAGCTTCCAGTTGAGTCTCGTCACCTAGGAGTAACACTAGGTGCATCCAAAATGATTTGAGCCTATAGTTGTTTGGTGCAAACCGTGCACCTATCTTGCGTCAAGATTGCCACTATCTCCAAATGGACTGAATCGAGCTTCCACTTGATCCTTATCTCGTAGGAGTACCACCGGGTGTGTCCAAAATAATTTCTGAGCCTATGGTATATTTGGCGCAAACCGTGCACCTATCTTGCATCAAGATTACCACTATCTCCAAACGGATTGAACTGAGCTTGCACTTGAGTCTCGTCACCAAGGAGTACCACGGGGTGTGTCCAAAACGATTTTTGAGCCAATGGTATGTTTGGCGCAAGCCGTGCACCTATCTTGCACTGACACTAACCCTATCTCTAAACGGACCAAAAGGAGATTCCACATTACCCACGTCACCTTGTAGTTCCATCGGGTGCGTCCTAAATGATATTCGAGCCTCTAGTATGCTCGGTGCAAACCATGCACCTATCTTGCGTCAAGATTACCACTATCTCCAAATGGGTTGAACCGAGCTTCCACTTGAGTCTCGTCACCTAGGAGTACCACTGGATGCATCCAAAATGATTTCTGAGCCTATAGTTGTTTGGTGCAAATAGTGCACCTATCTTGCGTCAAGATTACCACTACCTCCAAATGGGCTGAACCGAGCTTCCACTTGAGTCTCGTCACCGAGGAGTACCACTAGGTGCATCCAAAATGATTTTTGAGCTGATAGTTGTTGGTGCAAACCGTGCACCTATCTTGCGTCTAGATTACCCCGATCTCCAAATGGATTGAATCGAGCTTCCACTTGAGCCTCATCATGTAGGAGTACCAGCGGGTGTGTTCAAAACAATTTCTGAGCCTATGGTATATTTGGCGCAAACCGTGCACCTATCTTGCATCAAGATTACCACTATCTCCAAACGGATTGAACCGTGCTTGCACTTGAGTCTCGTCACCAAGGAGTACCACGGGGTGTGTCCAAAATGATTTCTGAGCCTACAGTTGTTTGGTGCAAACCATGCACCTATCTTGCGTTAAGATTACCACTATCTCCAAATGGACTGAATCGAGCTTCCACTTGAGCCTCACCACCTAGGAGTATAACCGGGTGTGTCCAAAACAATTTCTGAGCCTATGGTATATTTGGCGCAAACCGTGCACCTATCTTGCGTTCAGATTACCACTATCTCCAAAAGGATTGAACCGAGCTTGCACTTGAGTCTCGTCACCAAGGAGTACCACGGGGTGTGTCCCAAACTATTTCTGAGCCAATGGTATGTTTGGTGCATACCGTGCACATATCTTGCATCAAGATTACCACTATCTCCAAACGGATTGAACCGAGCTTGCACTTAAGTCTCGTCACCAAGGAGTACCACGGGGTGTGTCCAAAACGATTTCTGAGCCAATGGTATGTTTGGCGCAAACAGTGCACCTATCTTGCACTAACACTAACCCTATCTCTAAACGGACCAAAAGGAGATTCCCCATGAGCCACGTCAACTAGTAGTTCCATCCGGTGCGTCCAAAATGATATTCGAGCCCCTAGTACGCTCGGTGCAAACCAAGCACCTATCTTGCGTCAAGATTGCCACTATCTCCAAATGGACTGAATCGAGCTTCCACTTGATCCTTATCTCGTAGGAGTACCACCGGGTGTGTCCAAAATAATTTCTAAGGCTATGGTATATTTGGCGCAAACCGTGCACCTATCTTGCCTCAAGATTACCACTATCTCCAAACGGATTGAACCGAGCTTGCACTTGAGTCTCGTCACCAAGGAGTACCACGGGGTGTGTCCAAAATGATTTTTGAGCCAATGGTATGTTTGGCGCAAGCCGTGCACCTATCTTGCACTGACACTAACCCTATCTCTAAACGGACCAAAAGGAGATTCCACATTACCCATGTCACCTTGTAGTTCCATCCGGTGCGTCCTAAATGATATTCGAGCCTCTAGTATGCTCGGTAAAAACCATGCACCTATCTTTTGTCAAGATTACCACTATCTCCAAATGGGTTGAACCGAGCTTCCACTTGAGTCTCGTCACCTAGGAGTACCACTGGGTGCATCCAAAATGATTTCTGAGCCTATAGTTGTTTGGTGCAAATAGTGCACCTATCTTGCGTCAAGATTACCACTATCTCCAAATGGGCTGAACCGAGCTTCCACTTGAGTCTCGTCACCGAGGAGTACCACTAGGTGCATCCAAAATGATTTTTGAGCTGATAGTTGTTGGTGCAAACCGTGCACCTATCTTGCGTCTAGATTACCCCGATCTCCAAATGGATTGAATCGAGCTTCCACTTGAGCGTCATCATGTAGGAGTACCAGCGGGTGTGTTCAAAATAATTTCTGAGCCTATGGTATATTTGGCGCAAACCGTGCACCTATCTTGCATCAAGATTACCACTATCTCCAAACGGATTGAACCGTGCTTGCACTTGAGTCTCGTCACCAAGGAGTACCACGGGGTGTGTCCAAAATGATTTCTGAGCCTACAGTTGTTTGGTGCAAACCATGCACCTATCTTGCGTTAAGATTACCACTATCTCCAAATGGACTGAATCGAGCTTCCACTTGAGCCTCACCACCTAGGAGTATAACCAGGTGTGTCCAAAATAATTTCTGAGCCTATGTTATATTTGGCGCAAACCGTGCACCTATCTTGCATCAAGATTACCACTATCTCCAAACGGATTGAACCGAGCTTGCACTTGAGTCTAGTCACCAAGGAGTACCACGGGGTGTGTCCAAAACGATTTCTGAGCCAATGGTATGTTTGGCGCAAACCGTGCACCTATCTTGCACTGACACTAACCCTATCTCTAAATAGACCAAAAGGAGATTCCACATTACTCACGTCACCTAGTAGTTCCATCGGGTGCGTCCAAAATGATATTCGAACCTCTAGTATGCTCGGTGCAAACCATGCACCTATCTTGCGTCAAGGTTACTACTATCTCCAAAAGGGCTGAACCGAGCTTCCACTTGAGTCTCGTCACCTAGGAGTACCACTGGGTGCATCCAAAATGATTTCTGAGCCTATAGTTGTTTGGTGCAAACCATGCACCTATCTTGCGTTAAGATTACCACTATCTCCAAATGGGCTGAGCCGAGCTTCCAGTTGAGTCTCGTCACCTAGGAGTACCACTAGGTGCATCCAAAATGATTTGAGCCTATAGTTGTTTGGTGCAAACCGTGCACCTATCTTGCGTCAAGATTGCCACTATCTCCAAATGGACTGAATCGAGCTTCCACTTGATCCTTATCTCGTAGGAGTACCACCAGGTGTGTCCAAAATAATTTCTGAGCCTATGGTATATTTGGCACAAACCGTGCACCTATCTTGCATCAAGATTACCACTATCTCCAAACGGATTGAACTGAGCTTGCACTTGAGTCTCGTCACCAAGGAGTACCACGGGGTGTGTCCAAAAACATTTTTGAGCCAATGGTATGTTTGGCGCAAGCCGTGCACCTATCTTGCACTGACACTAACCCTATCTCTAAACGGACCAAAAGGAGATTCCACATTACCCACGTCACCTTGTAGTTCCATCGGGTGCGTCCTAAATGATATTCGAGCCTCTAGTATGCTCGGTGCAAACCATGCACCTATCTTGCGCCAGGATTACCACTATCTCCAAATGGGTTGAACCGAGCTTCCACTTGAGTCTCGTCACCTAGGAGTACCACTGGATGCATCCAAAATGATTTCTGAGCCTATAGTTGTTTGGTGCAAATAGTGCACCTATCTTGCGTCAAGATTACCACTATCTCCAAATGGGCTGAACCGAGCTTCCACTTGAGTCTCGTCACCGAGGAGTACCACTAGGTGCATCCAAAATGATTTTTGAGCTGATAGTTGTTGGTGCAAACCGTGCACCTATCTTGCGTCTAGATTACCCCGATCTCCAAATGGATTGAATCGAGCTTCCACTTGAGCCTCATCATGTAGGAGTACCAGCGGGTGTGTTCAAAACAATTTCTGAGCCTATGGTATATTTGGCGCAAACCGTGCACCTATCTTGCATCAAGATTACCACTATCTCCAAACGGATTGAACCGAGCTTGCACTTGAGTCTAGTCTCCAAGGAGTACCACGGGGTGTGTCCAAAACGATTTCTGAGCCAATGGTATGTTTGGCGCAAACCGTGCACCTATCTTGCACTGACACTAACCCTATCTCTAAATAGACCAAAAGGAGATTCCACATTACTCACGTCACCTAGTAGTTCCATCGGGTGCGTCCAAAATGATATTCGAACCTCTAGTATGCTCGGTGCAAACCATGCACCTATCTTGTGTCAAGGTTACTACTATCTCCAAAAGGGCTGAACCGAGCTTCCACTTGAGTCTCGTCACCTAGGAGTACCACTGGGTGCATCCAAAATGATTTCTGAGCCTATAGTTGTTTGGTGCAAACCATGCACCTGTCTTGCGTTAAGATTACCACTATCTCCAAATGGGCTGAGCCGAGCTTCCAGTTGAGTCTCGTCACCTAGGAGTACCACTAGGTGCATCCAAAATGATTTGAGCCTATAGTAGTTTGGTGCAAACCGTGCACCTATCTTGCGTCAAGATTGCCACTATCTCCAAATGGACTGAATCGAGCTTCCACTTGATCCTTATCTCGTAGGAGTACCACCAGGTGTGTCCAAAATAATTTCTGAGCCTATGGTATATTTGGCACAAACCGTGCACCTATCTTGCATCAAGATTACCACTATCTCCAAACGGATTGAACTGAGCTTGCACTTGAGTCTCGTCACCAAGGAGTACCACGGGGTGTGTCCAAAACGATTTTTGAGCCAATGGTATGTTTGGCGCAAGCCGTGCACCTATCTTGCACTGACACTAACCCTATCTCTAAACGGACCAAAAGGAGATTCCACATTACCCACGTCACCTTGTAGTTCCATCGGGTGCGTCCTAAATGATATTCGAGCCTCTAGTATGCTCGGTGCAAACCATGCACCTATCTTGCGCCAAGATTACCACTATCTCCAAATGGGTTGAACCGAGCTTCCACTTGAGTCTCGTCACCTAGGAGTACCACTGGATGCATCCAAAATGATTTCTGAGCCTATAGTTGTTTGGTGCAAATAGTGCACCTATCTTGCGTCAAGATTACCACTATCTCCAAATGGGCTGAACCGAGCTTCCACTTGAGTCTCATCACCGAGGAGTACCACTAGGTGCATCCAAAATGATTTTTGAGCTGATAGTTGTTGGTGCAAACCGTGCACCTATCTTGCGTCTAGATTACCCCGATCTCCAAATGGATTGAATCGAGCTTCCACTTGAGCCTCATCATGTAGGAGTACCAGCGGGTGTGTTCAAAACAATTTCTGAGCCTATGGTATATTTGGCGCAAACCGTGCACCTATCTTGCATCAAGATTACCACTATCTCCAAACGGATTGAACCGAGCTTGCACTTGAGTCTAGTCACCAAGGAGTACCACGGGGTGTGTCCAAAACGATTTCTGAGCCAATGGTATGTTTGGCGCAAACCGTGCACCTATCTTGCACTGACACTAACCCTATCTCTAAATAGACCAAAAGGAGATTCCACATTACTCACGTCACCTAGTAGTTCCATCGGGTGCGTCCAAAATGATATTCAAACCTCTAGTATGCTCGGTGCAAACCATGCACCTATCTTGTGTCAAGGTTACTACTATCTCCAAAAGGGCTGAACCGAGCTTCCACTTGAGTCTCGTCACCTAGGAGTACCACTGGGTGCATCCAAAATGATTTCTGAGCCTATAGTTGTTTGGTGCAAACCATGCACCTATCTTGCGTTAAGATTACCACTATCTCCAAATGGGCTGAGCCGAGCTTCCAGTTGAGTCTCGTCACCTTGGAGTACCACTAGGTGCATCCAAAATGATTTGAGCCTATAGTAGTTTGGTGCAAACCGTGCACCTATCTTGCGTCAAGATTGCCACTATCTCCAAATGGACTGAATCGAGCTTCCACTTGATCCTTATCTCGTAGGAGTACCACCAGGTGTGTCCAAAATAATTTCTGAGCCTATGGTATATTTGGCACAAACCGTGCACCTATCTTGCATCAAGATTACCACTATCTCCAAACGGATTGAACTGAGCTTGCACTTGAGTCTCGTCACCAAGGAGTACCACGGGGTGTGTCCAAAACGATTTTTGAGCCAATGGTATGTTTGGCGCAAGCCGTGCACCTATCTTGCACTGACACTAACCCTATCTCTAAACGGACCAAAAGGAGATTCCACATTACCCACGTCACCTTGTAGTTCCATCGGGTGCGTCCTAAATGATATTCGAGCCTCTAGTATGCTCGGTGCAAACCATGCACCTATCTTGCGCCAAGATTACCACTATCTCCAAATGGGTTGAACCGAGCTTCCACTTGAGTCTCGTCACCTAGGAGTACCACTGGATGCATCCAAAATGATTTCTGAGCCTATAGTTGTTTGGTGCAAATAGTGCACCTATCTTGCGTCAAGATTACCACTATCTCCAAATGGGCTGAACCGAGCTTCCACTTGAGTCTCGTCACCGAGGAGTACCACTAGGTGCATCCAAAATGATTTTTGAGCTGATAGTTGTTGGTGCAAACCGTGCACCTATCTTGTGTCTAGATTACCCCGATCTCCAAATGGATTGAATCGAGCTTCCACTTGAGCCTCATCATGTAGGAGTACCAGCGGGTGTGTTCAAAACAATTTCTGAGCCTATGGTATATTTGGCGCAAACCGTGCACCTATCTTGCATCAAGATTACCACTATCTCCAAACGGATTGAACCGTGCTTGCACTTGAGTCTCGTCACCAAGGAGTACCACGGGGTGTGTCCAAAATGATTTCTGAGCCTACAGTTGTTTGGTGCAAACCATGCACCTATCTTGCGTTAAGATTACCACTATCTCCAAATGGACTGAATCGAGCTTCCACTTGAGCCTCACCACCTAGGAGTATAACCGGGTGTGTCCAAAACAATTTCCGAGCCTATGGTATATTTGGCGCAAACCGTGCACCTATCTTGCGTTCAGATTACCACTATCTCCAAAAGGATTGAACCGAGCTTGCACTTGAGTCTCGTCACCAAGGAGTACCACGGGGTGTGTCCCAAACTATTTCTGAGCCAATGGTATGTTTGGCGCATACCGTGCACATATCTTGCATCAAGATTACCACTATCTCCAAACGGATTGAACCGAGCTTGCACTTGAGTCTCGTCACCAAGGAGTACCACGGGGTGTGTCCAAAACGATTTCTGAGCCAATGGTATGTTTGGCGCAAACAGTGCACCTATCTTGCACTGACACTAACCCTATCTCTAAACGGACCAAAAGGAGATTCCCCATGAGCCACGTCAACTAGTAGTTCCATCCGGTGCGTCCAAAATGATATTCGAGCCCCTAGTACGCTCGGTGCAAACCAAGCACCTATCTTGCGTCAAGATTACCACTATCTCCAAATGGGCACAACCGAGCTTCCACTTGAGTCTCGTCACCTAGGAGTACCACTGGGTGCATCCAAAATGATTTCTGAAACTATAGTTGTTTGGTGCAAACCGTGCACCTATCTTGCGTCAAGATTACCACTATCTCCAAATGGGCTGAACCGAGCTTCCACTTGAGTCTCGTCACCTAGGAGTACAACTAGGTGCATCCAAAATGATTTTTGAGCCGGTAGTTGTTGGTGCAAACCATGCACCTATCTTGCGTCTAGATTACCCCGATCTCCAAATGGATTGAATCGAGCTTCCACTTGAGCCTCATCAAGTAGGAGTACCAGCGGGTGTGTTCAAAACAATTTCTAAGCCTATGGTATATTTGGCGCAAACCGTGCACCTATCTTGCATCAAGATTACCACTATCTCCAAACAGATTGAACCGAGCTTGCACTTGAGTCTCGTCACCAAGGAGTACCACGGGGTGTGTCCAAAGTGATATCTGAGCCTACAGTTGTTTGGTGCAAACCATGCACCTATCTTGCGTCAAGATTACCACTATCTCCAAATGGGCTGAACCGAGCTTCCACTTGAGTCTCGTCACCTAGGAGTACCACTAGGTGCATCCAAAATGATTTCTGAGCCTATAGTTGTTTGGTGCAAACCGTGCACCTATCTTGCGTCAAGGATACCATTATCTCCAAATGGACTAAATTGAGCATCCACTTGAGCCTCATCATGTAGGAGTACCACCGGGTGTGTCTAAAACAATTTCTGAGCCTATGGTATATTTGGCGCAAACTGTGCACCAATCTTGCATCAAGATTACCACTATCTCCAAACGGATTGAACCGAGCTTGCACTTGAGTCTCGTCACCAAGGAGTACCACGGGGTGTGTCCAAAACGATTTCTGAGCCAATCGTATGTTTGGCGCAAACCGTGCACCTATCTTGCACTGACACTAACCCTATCTCTAAACAGACCAAAAGGAGATTCCACATTACCCACGTCACCTAGTAGTTCCATCGGATGCGTCCAAAATGATATTCGAACCTCTAGTATGCTCGGTGCAAACCATGCACCTATCTTGCGTCAAGGTTACTACTATCTCCAAATGGGCTGAACCGAGCTTCCACTTGAGTCTCATAACCTAGGAGTACCACTGGGTGCATCCAAAATGATTTCTGAGCCTATAGTTGTTTGGTGCAAACCATGCACCTATCTTGCGTCAACATTACCACTATCTCCAAATGGGCTGAACCGAGCTTCCACTTGAGTCTCGTCACCTAGGACTACCACTAGGTGCATCCAAAATGATTTGAGCCTATAGTTGTTTGGTGCAAACCGTGCACCTATCTTGCGTCAAGATTGCCACTATCTCCAAATGGACTGAATCGAGCTTCCACTTGATCCTTATCTCGTAGGAGTACCACCGGGTGTGTCCAAAATAATTTCTGAGGCTATGGTATATTTGGCGCAAACCGTGCACCTATCTTGCATCAAGATTACCACTATCTCCAAACGGATTGAACCGAGCTTGCACTTGAGTCTCGTCACCAAGGAGTACCACAGGGTGTGTCCAAAACGATTTTTGAGCCAATGGTATGTTTGGCGCAAGCCGTGCACCTATCTTGCACTGACACTAACCCTATCTCTAAACGGACCAAAAGGAGATTCCACATTACCCATGTCACCTTGTAGTTCCATCCGGTGCGTCCTAAATGATATTCGAGCCTCTAGTATGCTCGGTGCAAACCATGCACCTATCTTTTGTCAAGATTACCACTATCTCCAAATGGGTTGAACCGAGCTTCCACTTGAGTCTCGTCACCTAGGAGTACCACTGGGTGCATCCAAAATGATTTCTGAGCCTATAGTTGTTTGGTGCAAATAGTGCACCTATCTTGCGTCAAGATTACCACTATCTCCAAATGGGCTGAACCGAGCTTCCACTTGAGTCTCGTCACCGAGGAGTACCACTAGGTGCATCCAAAATAATTTTTGAGCTGATAGTTGTTGGTGCAAACCGTGCACCTATCTTGCGTCTAGATTACCCCGATCTCCAAATGGATTGAATCGAGCTTCCACTTGAGCCTCATCATGTAGGAGTACCAGCGGGTGTGTTCAAAACAATTTCTGAGCCTATGGTATATTTGGCGCAAACTGTGCACCTATCTTGCATCAAGATTACCACTATCTCCAAACGGATCGAACCGTGCTTGCACTTGAGTCTCGTCACCAAGGAGTACCACGGGGTGTGTCCAAAATGATTTCTGAGCCTACAGTTGTTTGGTGCAAACCATGCACCTATCTTGCGTTAAGATTACCACTATCTCCAAATGGACTGAATCGAGCTTACACTTGAGCCTCACCACCTAGGAGTATAACCAGGTGTGTCCAAAATAATTTCTGAGCCTATGTTATATTTGGCGCAAACCGTGCACCTATCTTGCATCAAGATTACCACTATCTCCAAACGGATTGAACCGAGCTTGCACTTGAGTCTAGTCACCAAGGAGTACCACGGGGTGTGTCCAAAACGATTTCTGAGCCAATGGTATGTTTGGCACAAACCGTGCACCTATCTTGCACTGACACTAACCCTATCTCTAAACAGACCAAAAGGAGATTCCACATTACCCATGTCACCTAGTAGTTCCATCGGGTGCGTCCAAAATGATATTCGAACCTCTAGTATGCTCGGTGCAAACCATGCACCTATCTTGCGTCAAGGTTACTACTATCTCCAAAAGGGCTGAACCGAGCTTCCACTTGAGTCTCGTCACCTAGGAGTACCACTGGGTGCATCCAAAATGATTTCTGAGCCTATATTTGTTTGGTGCAAACCATGCACCTATCTTGCGTTAAGATTACCAGTATCTCCAAATGGGCTGAACCGAGCTTCCAGTTGAGTCTCGTCACCTAGGAGTACCACTAGGTGCATCCAAAATGATTTGAGCCTATAGTTGTTTGGTGCAAACCGTGCACCTATCTTGCGTCAAGATTGCCACTATCTCCAAATGGACTGAATCGAGCTTCCACTTGATCCTTATCTCGTAGGAGTACCACCGGGTGTGTCCAAAATAATTTCTGAGCCTATGGTATATTTGGCGCAAACCGTGCACCTATCTTGCATCAAGATTACCACTATCTCCAAACGGATTGAACTGAGCTTGCACTTGAGTCTCGTCACCAAGGAGTACCACGGGGTGTGTCCAAAATGATTTTTGAGCCAATGGTATGTTTGGCGCAAGCCGTGCACCTATCTTGCACTGACACTAACCCTATCTCTAAACGGACCAAAAGGAGATTCCACATTACCCACGTCACCTTGTAGTTCCATCGGGTGCGTCCTAAATGATATTCGAGCCTCTAGTATGCTCGGTGCAAACCATGCACCTACCTTGCGTCAAGATTACCACTATCTCCAAATGGGTTGAACCGAGCTTCCACTTGAGTCTCGTCACCTAGGAGTACAACTGGGTGCATCCAAAATGATTTCTGAGCCTATCGTTGTTTGGTGCAAATAGTGCACCTATCTTGCGTCAAGATTACCACTATCTCCAAATGGGTTGAACCGAGCTTCCACTTGAGTCTCGTCACCGAGGAGTAGCACTAGGTGCATCCAAAATGATTTTTGAGCTGATAGTTGTTGGTGCAAACCATGCACCTATCTTGCGTCAAGATTACCCCGATGTCCAAATGGATTGAATCGAGCTTCCACTTGAGCCTCATCATGTAGGAGTACCAGCGGGTGTGTTCAAAACAATTTCTGAGCCTATGGTATATTTGGCGCAAACCGTGCACATATCTTGCATCAAGATTACCACTATCTCCAAACGGATTGAACCGTGCTTGCACTTGAGTCTCGTCACCAAGGAGTACCACGGGGTGTGTCCAAAATGATTTCTGAGCCTGCAGTTGTTTGGTGCAAACCATGCACCTATCTTGCGTTAAGATTACCACTATCTCCAAATGGACTGAATCGAGCTTCCACTTGAGCCTCACCACCTAGGAGTATAACCGGGTGTGTCCAAAACAATTTCTGAGCCTATGGTATATTTGGCGCAAACCATGCACCTATCTTGCGTTAAGATTACCACTATCTCCAAAAGGATTGAACCGAGCTTGCACTTGAGTCTCGTCACCAAGGAGTACCACGGGGTGTGTCCCAAACTATTTCTGAGCCAATGGTATGTTTGGCGCATACTGTGCACATATCTTGCATCAAGATTACCACTATCTCCAAACGGATTGAACCGAGCTCGCACTTGAGTCTCGTCACCAAGGAGTACCACGGGGTGTGTCCAAAACGATTTCTGAGCCAATGGTATGTTTGGTGCAAACAGTGCACCTATCTTGCACTGACACTAACCCTATCTCTAAACGGACCAAAAGGAGATTCCCCATGAGCCACGTCAACTAGTAGTTCCATCCGGTGCGTCCAAAATGATATTCGAGCCTCTAGTACGCTCGGTGCAAACCATACACCTATCTTGCGTCAAGATTACCACTATCTCCAAATGGGCACAACCGAGCTTCCACTTGAGTCTCGTCACCTAGGAGTACCACTGGGTGCATCCAAAATGATTTCTGAACCTATAGTTGTTTGGTGCAAACCGTGCACCTATCTTGCGTCAAGATTACCACTATCTCCAAATGGGCTGAACCGAGCTTCCACTTGAGTCTCGTCACCTAGGTGTACCACTAGGTGCATCCAAAATGATTTTTGAGCCGGTAGTTGTTGGTGCAAACCATGCACCTATCTTGCGTCTAGATTACCCCGATCTCCAAATGGATTGAATCGAGCTTCCACTTGAGCCTCATCAAGTAGGAGTACCAGCGGGTGTGTTCAAAACAATTTCTGAGCCTTTGGTATATTTGGCGCAAACCGTGCACCTATCTTGCATCAAGATTACCACTATCTCCAAACGGATTGAACTGAGCTTGCACTTGAGTCTCGTCACCAAGGAGTACCACGGGGTGTGTCCAAAATGATTTCTGAGCCTACAGTTGTTTGGTGCAAACCATGCACCTATCTTGCGTCAAGATTACCACTATCTCCACATGGGCTGAACCGAGCTTCCACTTGAGTCTCGTCACCTAGGAGTACCACTAGGTGCATCCAAAATGATTTCTGAGCCTATAGTTGTTTGGTGCAAACCGTGCACCTATCTTGCGTCAAGGATACCATTATCTCCAAATGGACTGAATTGAGCTTGCACTTGAGCCTCATCATGTAGGAGTACCACCGGGTGTGTCCAAAATAATTTCTGAGCCTATGGTATATTTGGCGCAAACTGTGCACCTATCTTGCATCAAGATTACCACTATCTCCAAACGGATTGAACCGAGCTTGCACTTGAGTCTCGTCACCAAGGAGTACCACGGGGTGTGTCCAAAACGATTTCTGAGCCAATGGTATGTTTGGCGCAAACCGTGCACCTATCTTGCACTGACACTAACCCTATCTCTAAATAGACCAAAAGGAGATTCCACATTACCCACGTCACCTAGTAGTTCCATCTGGTGCGTCCAAAATGATATTCGAACCTCTAGTATGCTCGGTGCAAACCATGCACCTATCTTGCGTCAAGGTTACCACTATCTCCAAATGGGCTGAACCGAGCTTCCACTTGAGTCTCGTCACCTAGGAGTACTGCTGGGTGCATCCAAATTGATTTATGAGCCTATAGTTGTTTGGTGCAAACCGTGCACCTATCTTGCGTCAAGATTACCACTATCTCCAAATAGGCTGAACCGAGCTTCCACTTGAGTCTCGTCACCGAGGAGTACCACTAGGTGCATCCAAAATGATTTTTGAGCCGATAGTTCTTGGTGCAAATCGTGCACCTATCTTGCGTCAAGATTACCCCTATCTCCAAATGGATTGAATTGAGCTTCCCCTTGAGCTTCATCACGTAGGAGTACCACCGGGTGTGTTCAAAACAATTTCTGAGCCTATGTTATATTTGGCGCAAACCGTGCACCTATCTTGCATCAAGATTACCACTATCTCCAAAAGGATTGAACCGAGCTTGCACTTGAGTCTAGTCACCAAGGAGTACCACGGGGTGTGTCCAAAACGATTTCTGAGCCAATCGTATGTTTGGCGCAAACCGTGCACCTATCTTGCACTGACACTAACCCTATCTCTAAACAGACCAAAAGGAGATTCCACATTACCCACGTCACCTAGTAGTTCCATCGGGTGCGTCCAAAATGATATTCGAACCTCTAGTATGCTCGGTTCAAACCATGCACCTATCTTGCGTCAAGGTTACTACTATCTCCAAATGGGCTGAACCGAGCTTCCACTTGAGTCTCATCACCTAGGAGTACCACTGGGTGCATCCAAAATGATTTCTGAGCCTATAGTTGTTTGTTGCAAACCATGCACCTATCTTGCGTCAAGATTACCACTATCTCCAAATGGGCTGAACCGAACTTCCACTTGAGTGTCGTCACCTAGGACTACCACTAGGTGCATCCAAAATGATTTGAGCCTATAGTTGTTTGGTGCAAACCGTGCACCTATCTTGCGTCAAGATTGCCACTATCTCCAAATGGACTGAATCGAGCTTCCACTTGATCCTTATCTCGTAGGAGTACCACCGGGTGTGTCCAAAATAATTTCTGAGGCTATGGTATATTTGGCGCAAACCGTGCACCTATCTTGCATCAAGATTACCACTATCTCCAAACGGATTGAACCGAGCTTGCACTTGAGTCTCGTCACCAAGGAGTACCACGGGGTGTGTCCAAAACGATTTTTGAGCCAATGGTATGTTTGGCGCAAGCCGTGCACCTATCTTGCACTGACACTAACCCTATCTCTAAATAGACCAAAAGGAGATTCCACATTACCCATGTCACCTTGTAGTTCCATCCGGTGCGTCCTAAATGATATTCGAGCCTCTAGTATGCTCGGTGCAAACCATGCACCTATCTTTTGTCAAGATTACCACTATCTCCAAATGGGTTGAACCGAGCTTCCACTTGAGTCTCGTCACCTAGGAGTACCACTGGGTGCATCCAAAATAATTTCTGAGCCTATAGTTGTTTGGTGCAAATAGTGCACCTATCTTGCGTCAAGATTACCACTATCTCCAAATGGGCTGAACCGAGCTTCCACTTGAGTCTCGTCACCGAGGAGTACCACTAGGTGCATCCAAAATGATTTTTGAGCTGATAGTTGTTGGTGCAAACCGTGCACCTATCTTGCGTCTAGATTACCCCGATCTCCAAATGGATTGAATCGAGCTTCCACTTGAGCCTCATCATGTAGGAGTACCAGTGGGTGTGTTCAAAACAATTTCTGAGCCTATGGAACATTCGGCGCAAACCGTGCACCTATCTTGCATCAAGATTACCACTATCTCCAAACGGATTGAACCGTGCTTGCACTTGAGTCTCGTCACCAAGGAGTACCACAGGGTGTGTCCAAAATGATTTCTGAGCCTACAGTAGTTTGGTGCAAACCATGCACCTATCTTGCGTTAAGATTACCACTATCTCCAAATGGACTGAATCGAGCTTCCACTTGAGCTTCACCACCTAGGAGTATAACCGGGTGTGTCCAAAACAATTTCTGAGCCTATGGTATATTTGGCGCAAACCGTGCACCTATCTTACGTTAAGATTACCACTATCTCCAAAAGGATTGAACCGCGCTTGCACTTGAGTCTCGTCACCAAGGAGTACCACGGGGTGTGTCCCAAACTATTTCTGAGCCAATGGTATGTTTGGCGCAAACCGTGCACATATCTTGCATCAAGATTACCACTATCTCCAAACGGATTGAACTGAGCTTGCACTTGAGTCTCGTCACCAAGGAGTACCACGGGGTGTGTCCAAAACGATTTCTGAGCCAATGGTATGTTTGGCGCAAACAGTGCACCTATCTTGCACTGACACTAACCCTATCTCTAAACGGACCAAAAGGAGATTCCCCATGAGCCACGTCAACTAGTAGTTCCATCCGGTGCGTCCAAAATGATATTCGAGCCTCTAGTACGCTCGGTGCAAACCATGCACCTATCTTGCGTCAAGATTACCACTATCTCCAAAAGGATTGAACCGAGCTTGCACTTGAGTCTAGTCACCAAGGAGTACCACGGGGTGTGTCCAAAACGATTTCTGAGCCAATCGTATGTTTGGCGCAAACCGTGCACCTATCTTGCACTGACACTAACCCTATCTCTAAACAGACCAAAAGGAGATTCCACATTACCCACGTCACCTAGTAGTTCCATCGGGTGCGTCCAAAATGATATTCGAACCTCTAGTATGCTCGGTTCAAACCATGCACCTATCTTGCGTCAAGGTTACTACTATCTCCAAATGGGCTGAACCGAGCTTCCACTTGAGTCTCATCACCTAGGAGTACCACTGGGTGCATCCAAAATGATTTCTGAGCCTATAGTTGTTTGTTGCAAACCATGCACCTATCTTGCGTCAAGATTACCACTATCTCCAAATGGGCTGAACCGAACTTCCACTTGAGTCTCGTCACCTAGGACTACCACTAGGTGCATCCAAAATGATTTGAGCCTATAGTTGTTTGGTGCAAACCGTGCACCTATCTTGCGTCAAGATTGCCACTATCTCCAAATGGACTGAATCGAGCTTCCACTTGATCCTTATCTCGTAGGAGTACCACCGGGTGTGTCCAAAATAATTTCTGAGGCTATGGTATATTTGGCGCAAACCGTGCACCTATCTTGCATCAAGATTACCACTATCTCCAAACGGATTGAACCGAGCTTGCACTTGAGTCTCGTCACCAAGGAGTACCACGGGGTGTGTCCAAAACGATTTTTGAGCCAATGGTATGTTTGGCGCAAGCCGTGCACCTATCTTGCACTGACACTAACCCTATCTCTAAACGGACCAAAAGGAGATTCCACATTACCCATGTCACCTTGTAGTTCCATCCGGTGCGTCCTAAATGATATTCGAGCCTCTAGTATGCTCGGTGCAAACCATGCACCTATCTTTTGTCAAGATTACCACTATCTCCAAATGGGTTGAACCGAGCTTCCACTTGAGTCTCGTCACCTAGGAGTACCACTGGGTGCATCCAAAATGATTTCTGAGCCTATAGTTGTTTGGTGCAAATAGTGCACCTATCTTGCGTCAAGATTACCACTATCTCCAAATGGGCTGAACCGAGCTTCCACTTGAGTCTCATCACCGAGGAGTACCACTAGGTGCATCCAAAATGATTTTTGAGCTGATAGTTGTTGGTGCAAACCGTGCACCTATCTTGCGTCTAGATTACCCCGATCTCCAAATGGATTGAATCGAGCTTCCACTTGAGCCTCATCATGTAGGAGTACCAGCGGGTGTGTTCAAAACAATTTCTGAGCCTATGGTACATTTGGCGCAAACCGTGCACCTATCTTGCATCAAGATTACCACTATCTCCAAACGGATTGAACCGTGCTTGCACTTGAGTCTCATCACCAAGGAGTACCACGGGGTGTGTCCAAAATGATTTCTGAGCCTACAGTTGTTTGGTGCAAACCATGCACCTATCTTGCGTTAAGATTACCACTATCTCCAAATGGACTGAATCGAGCTTCCACTTGAGCCTCACCACCTAGGAGTATAACCAGGTGTGTCCAAAATAATTTCTGAGCCTATGTTATATTTGGCGCAAACCGTGCAACTATCTTGCATCAAGACTACCACTATCTCCAAATGGATTGAACCGAGCTTGCACTTGAGTCTAGTCACCAAGGAGTACCACGGGGTGTGTCCAAAATGATTTCTGAGCCAATGGTATGTTTGGCGCAAACCGTGCACCTATCTTGCACTGACACTAACCCTCTCTCTAAACAGACCAAAAGGAGATTCCACATTACCCACGTCACCTAGTAGTTCCATCGGGTGTGTCCAAAATGATATTCGAACCTCTAGTATGCTCGGTGCAAACCATGCACCTATCTTGCGTCAAGGTTACTACTATCTCACAAAGGGCTGAACCGAGCTTCCACTTGAGTCTCGTCACCTAGGAGTACCACTGGGTGCATCCAAAATGATTTCTGAGCCTATAGTTGTTTGGTGCAAACCATGCACCTATCTTGCGTTAAGATTACCACTATCTCCAAATGGGCTGAACCGAGCTTCCAGTTGAGTCTCGTCACCTAGGAGTACCACTAGGTGCATCCAAAATGATTTGAGCCTATAGTTGTTTGGTGCAAACCGTGCACCTATCTTGCGTCAAGATTGCCACTATCACCAAATGGACTGAATCGAGCTTCCACTTGATCCTTATCTCGTAGGAGTACCACCGGGTGTGTCCAAAATAATTTCTGAGCCTATGGTATATTTGGCGCAAACCGTGAACCTATCTTGCATCAAGATTACCACTATCTCCAAACGGATTGAACCGAGATTGCACTTGAGTCTCGTCACCAAGGAGTACCACGGGGTGTGTCCAAAATGATTTCTGAGCCTACAGTTGTTTAGTGCAAACCATGCACCTATCTTGCGTCAAGATTACCACTATCTCCAAATGGGCTGAACCGAGCTTCCACTTGAGTCTCGTCACCTAGGAGTACCACTAGGTGCATCCAAAATGATTTCTGAGCCTATAGTTGTTTGGTGCAAACCGTGCACCTATCTTGCGTCAAGGATACCATTATCTCCAAATGGACTAAATTGAGCTTCCACTTGAGCCTCATCATGTAGAGTACCACCGGGTGTGTCTAAAACAATTTCTGAGCCTATGGTATATTTGGCGCAAACTGTGCACCTATCTTGCATCAAGATTACCACTATCTCGAAACGGATTGAACCGAGCTTGCACTTGAGTCTCGTCACCAAGGAGTACCACGGGGTGTGTCCAAAACGATTTCTGAGCCAATGGTATGTTTGGCGCAAACCGTGTACCTATCTTGCACTGACACTAACCCTATCTCTAAATAGACCAAAAGGAGATTCCACATTACCCACGTCACCTAGTAGTTCCATCGGGTGCGTCCAAAATGATATTCGAACCTCTATTATGCTCGGTGCAAACCATGCACCTATCTTGCGTCAAGGTTACCACTATCTCCAAATGGGCTGTACCGAGCTTCCACTTGAGTCTCGTCACCTAGGAGTTCCACTAGGTGCATCCAAAATGATTTCTGAGCATATAGTTGTTTGGTGCACACCATGCACCTATCTTGCGTCAAGATTACCACTATCTCCAAATGGGCTGAACCGAGCTTCCACATGAGTCTCATCACCTAGGAGTACCACTAGGTGCATCCAAAATGATTTTTGAGCCGATAGTTGTTGGTGCAAACCGTGCACCTATCTTGCGTCTAGATTACCCCGATCTCCAAATGGATTGAATCGAGCTTCCACTTGAGCCCCATCAAGTAGGAGTACCAGCGGGTGTGTTCAAAACAATTTCTGAGCCTTTGGTATATTTGGCGCAAACCGTGCACCTATCTTGCATCAAGATTACCACTATCTCCAAACGGATTGAACTGAGCTTGCACTTGAGTCTCGTCACCAAGGAGTACCACGGGGTGTGTCCAAAATGATTTCTGAGCCTACAGTTGTTTGGTGCAAACCATGCACCTATCTTGCGTCAAGATTACCACTATCTCCAAATGGGCTGAACCGAGCTTCCACTTGAGTCTCGTCACCTAGGAGTACCACTAGGTGCATCCAAAATGATTTCTGAGCCAATAGTTGTTTGGTGCAAACTGTGCACCTATCTTGCGTCAAGGATACCATTATCTCCAAATGGACTGAATTGAGCTTCCACTTGAGCCTCATCATGTAGGAGTACCACCGGGTGTGTCCAAAACAATTTCTGAGCCTATGGTATATTTGGCGCAAACTGTGCACCTATCTTGCATCAAGATTACCACTATCTCCAAACGGATTGAACCGAGCTTGCACTTGAGTCTCGTCACCAAGGAGTACCACGGGGTGTGTCCAAAACGATTTCTGAGCCAATGGTATGTTTGGCGCAAACCGTGCACCTATCTTGCACTGACACTAACCCTATCTCTAAATAGACCAAAAGGAGATTCCACATTACCCACGTCACCTAGTAGTTCCATCGGGTGCGTCCAAAATGATATTCGAATCTCTAGTATGCTCGGTGCAAACCATGCACCTATCTTGCGTCAAGGTTACCACTATCTCCAAATGGGCTGAACCGAGCTTCCACTTGAGTCTCGTCACCTAGGAGTACCACTGTGTGCATCCAAAATGATTTCTGAGCCTATAGTTGTTTGTTGCAAACCATGCACCTATCTTGCGTCAAGATTACCACTATCTCCAAATGGGCTGAACCGAACTTCCACTTGAGTCTCGTCACCTAGGACTACCACTAGGTGCATCCAAAATGATTTGAGCCTATAGTTGTTTGGTGCAAACCGTGCACCTATCTTGCGTCAAGATTGCCACTATCTCCAAATGGACTGAATCGAGCTTCCACTTGATCCTTATCTCGTAGGAGTACCACCGGGTGTGTCCAAAATAATTTCTGAGGCTATGGTATATTTGGCGCAAACCGTGCACCTATCTTGCATCAAGATTACCACTATCTCCAAACGGATTGAACCGAGCTTGCACTTGAGTCTCGTCACCAAGGAGTACCACGGGGTGTGTCCAAAACGATTTTTGAGCCAATGGTATGTTTGGCGCAAGCCGTGCACCTATCTTGCACTGACACTAACCCTATCTCTAAATAGACCAAAAGGAGATTCCACATTACCCATGTCACCTTGTAGTTCCATCCGGTGCGTCCTAAATGATATTCGAGCCTCTAGTATGCTCGGTGCAAACCATGCACCTATCTTTTGTCAAGATTACCACTATCTCCAAATGGGTTGAACCGAGCTTCCACTTGAGTCTCGTCACCTAGGAGTACCACTGGGTGCATCCAAAATGATTTCTGAGCCTATAGTTGTTTGGTGCAAATAGTGCACCTATCTTGCGTCAAGATTACCACTATCTCCAAATGGGCTGAACCGAGCTTCCACTTGAGTCTCGTCACCGAGGAGTACCACTAGGTGCATCCAAAATGATTTTTGAGCTGATAGTTGTTGGTGCAAACCGTGCACCTATCTTGCGTCTAGATTACCCCAATCTCCAAATGGATTGAATTGAGCTTCCACTTGAGCCTCATCATGTAGGAGTACCAGTGGGTGTGTTCAAAACAATTTCTGAGCCTATGGTACATTCGGCGCAAACCGTGCACCTATCTTGCATCAAGATTACCACTATCTCCAAACGGATTGAACCGTGCTTGCACTTGAGTCTCGTCACCAAGGAGTACCACGGGGTGTGTCCAAAATGATTTCTGAGCCTACAGTAGTTTGGTGCAAACCATGCACCTATCTTGCGTTAAGATTACCACTATCTCCAAATGGACTGAATCGAGCTTCCACTTGAGCTTCACCACCTAGGAGTATAACCGGGTGTGTCCAAAACAATTTCTGAGCCTATGGTATATTTGGCGCAAACCGTGCACCTATCTTACGTTAAGATTACCACTATCTCCAAAAGGATTGAACCGCGCTTGCACTTGAGTCTCGTCACCAAGGAGTACCACGGGGTGTGTCCCAAACTATTTCTGAGCCAATGGTATGTTTGGCGCAAACCGTGCACATATCTTGCATCAAGATTACCACTATCTCCAAACGGATTGAACCGAGCTTGCACTTGAGTCTCGTCACCAAGGAGTACCACGGGGTGTGTCCAAAACGATTTCTGAGCCAATGGTATGTTTGGCGCAAACAGTGCACCTATCTTGCACTGACACTAACCCTATCTCTAAACGGACCAAAAGGAGATTCCCCATGAGCCACGTCAACTAGTAGTTCCATCCGGTGCGTCCAAAATGATATTCGAGCCTCTAGTACGCTCGGTGCAAACCATGCACCTATCTTGCGTCAAGATTACCACTATCTCTAAAAGGATTGAACCGAGCTTGCACTTGAGTCTAGTCACCAAGGAGTACCACGGGGTGTGTCCAAAACGATTTCTGAGCCAATCGTATGTTTGGCGCAAACCGTGCACCTATCTTGCACTGACACTAACCCTATCTCTAAACAGACCAAAAGGAGATTCCACATTACCCACGTCACCTAGTTGTTCCATCGGGTGCGTCCAAAATGATATTCGAACCTCTAGTATGCTCGGTTCAAACCATGCACCTATCTTGCGTCAAGGTTACTACTATCTCCAAATGGGCTGAACCGAGCTTCCACTTGAGTCTCATCACCTAGGAGTACCACTGGGTGCATCCAAAATGATTTCTGAGCCTATAGTTGTTTGTTGCAAACCATGCACCTATCTTGCGTCAAGATTACCACTATCTCCAAATGGGCTGAACCGAACTTCCACTTGAGTCTCGTCACCTAGGACTACCACTAGGTGCATCCAAAATGATTTGAGCCTATAGTTGTTTGGTGCAAACCGTGCACCTATCTTGCGTCAAGATTGCCACTATCTCCAAATGGACTGAATCGAGCTTCCACTTGATCCTTATCTCGTAGGAGTACCACCGGGTGTGTCCAAAATAATTTCTGAGGCTATGGTATATTTGGCGCAAACCGTGCATCTATCTTGCATCAAGATTACCACTATCTCCAAACGGATTGAACCGAGCTTGCACTTGAGTCTCGTCACCAAGGAGTACCACGGGGTGTGTCCAAAACGATTTTTGAGCCAATGGTATGTTTGGCGCAAGCCGTGCACCTATCTTGCACTGACACTAACCCTATCTCTAAACGGACCAAAAGGAGATTCCACATTACCCATGTCACCTTGTAGTTCCATCCGGTGCGTCCTAAATGATATTCGAGCCTCTAGTATGCTCGGTGCAAACCATGCACCTATCTTTTGTCAAGATTACCACTATCTCCAAATGGGTTGAACCGAGCTTCCACTTGAGTCTCGTCACCTAGGAGTACCACTAGGTGCATCCAAAATGATTTTTGAGCTGATAGTTGTTGGTGCAAACCGTGCACCTATCTTGCGTCTAGATTACCCCGATCTCCAAATGGATTGAATCGAGCTTCCACTTGAGCCTCATCATGTAGGAGTACCAGCGGGTGTGTTCAAAACAATTTATGAGCCTATGGTACATTTGGCGCAAACCGTGCACCTATCTTGCATCAAGATTACCACTATCTCCAAACGGATTGAACCGTGCTTGCACTTGAGTCTCGTCACCAAGGAGTACCACGGGGTGTGTCCAAAATGATTTCTGAGCCTACAGTTGTTTGGTGCAAACCATGCACCTATCTTGCGTTAAGATTACCACTATCTCCAAATGGACTGAATCGAGCTTCCACTTGAGCCTCACCACCTAGGAGTATAACCAGGTGTGTCCAAAATAATTTCTGAGCCTATGTTATATTTGGCGCAAACCGTGCAACTATCTTGCATCAAGATTACCACTATCTCCAAATGGATTGAACCGAGCTTGCACTTGAGTCTAGTCACCAAGGAGTACCACGGGGTGTGTCCAAAATGATTTCTGAGCCAATGGTATGTTTGGCGCAAACCGTGCACCTATCTTGCACTGACACTAACCCTATCTCTAAACAGACCAAAAGGAGATTCCACATTACCCACGTCACCTAGTAGTTCCATCGGGTGCGTCCAAAATGATATTCGAACCTCTAGTATGCTCGGTGCAAACCATGCACCTATCTTGCGTCAAGGTTACTACTATCTCACAAAGGGCTGAACCGAGCTTCCACTTGAGTCTCGTCACCTAGGAGTACCACTGGGTGCATCCAAAATGATTTCTGAGCCTATAGTTGTTTGGTGCAAACCATGCACCTATCTTGCGTTAAGATTACCACTATCTCCAAATGGGCTGAACCGAGCTTCCAGTTGAGTCTCGTCACCTAGGAGTACCACTAGGTGCATCCAAAATGATTTGAGCCTATAGTTGTTTGGTGCAAACCGTGCACCTATCTTGCGTCAAGATTGCCACTATCACCAAATGGACTGAATCGAGCTTCCACTTGATCCTTATCTCGTAGGAGTACCACCGGGTGTGTCCAAAATAATTTCTGAGCCTATGGTATATTTGGCGCAAACCGTGCACCTATCTTGCATCAAGATTACCACTATCTCCAAACGGATTGAACCGAGATTGCACTTGAGTCTCGTCACCAAGGAGTACCACGGGGTGTGTCCAAAATGATTTCTGAGCCTACAGTTGTTTGGTGCAAACCATGCACCTATCTTGCGTCAAGATTACCACTATCTCCAAATGGGCTGAACCGAGCTTCCACTTGAGTCTCGTCACCTAGGAGTACCACTAGGTGCATCCAAAATGATTTCTGAGCCTATAGTTGTTTGGTGCAAACCGTGCACCTATCTTGCGTCAAGGATACCATTATCTCCAAATGGACTAAATTGAGCTTCCACTTGAGCCTCATCATGTAGAGTACCACCGGGTGTGTCTAAAACAATTTCTGAGCCTATGGTATATTTGGCGCAAACTGTGCACCTATCTTGCATCAAGATTACCACTATCTCGAAACGGATTGAACCGAGCTTGCACTTGAGTCTCGTCACCAAGGAGTACCACGGGGTGTGTCCAAAACGATTTCTGAGCCAATGGTATGTTTGGCGCAAACCGTGTACCTATCTTGCACTGACACTAACCCTATCTCTAAATAGACCAAAAGGAGATTCCACATTACCCACGTCACCTAGTAGTTCCATCGGGTGCGTCCAAAATGATATTCGAACCTCTAGTATGCTCGGTGCAAACCATGCACCTATCTTGCGTCAAGGTTACCACTATCTCCAAATGGGCTGAACCGAGCTTCCACTTGAGTCTCGTCACCTAGGAGTTCCACTAGGTGCATCCAAAATGATTTCTGAGCCTATAGTTGTTTGGTGCAAACCGTGCACCAATCTTGCGTCAAGATTACCACTATGTCCAAATGGGCTGAACCGAGCTTCCACTTGAGTCTCGTCTCCGAGGAGTACCACTAGGTGCATCCAAAATGATTTTTGAGCCGATAGTTCTTGGTGCAAACCGTGCACCTATCTTGCGTCAAGATTACCCCTATCTCCAAATGGATTGAATCGAGCTTCCCCTTGAGCTTCATCACGTAGGAGTACCACCGGGTGTGTTCAAAACAATTTCTGAGCCTATGTTATATTTGGCGCAAACCGTGCACCTATCTTGCATCAAGATTACCACTATCTCCAAACGGATTGAACCAAGCTTGCACTTGAGTCTAGTCACCAAGGAGTACCACGGGGTGTGTCCAAAACGATTTCTGAGCCAATCGTATGTTTGGCGCAAACCATGCACCTATCTTGCACTGACACTAACCCTATCTCTAAACAGACCAAAAGGAGATTCCACATTACCCACGTCACCTAGTAGTTCCATCGGGTGCGTGCAAAATGATATTCGAACCTCTAGTATGCTCGGTGCAAACCATGCACCTATCTTGCGTCAAGGTTACTACTATCTCCAAATGGGCTGAACCGAGCTTCCACTTGAGTCTCGTCACCTAGGAGTACCACTGGGTGCATCCAAAATGATTTCTGAGCCTACAGTTGTTTGGTGCAAACCATGCACCTATCTTGCGTCAAGATTACCACTATCTCCAAATGGGCTGAACCGAGCTTCCACTTGAGTCTCGTCACCTAGGAGTACCACTAGGTGCATCCAAAATGATTTCTGAGCCTATAGTTGTTTGGTGCAAACCGTGTACCTATCTTGCGTCAAGGATACCATTATCTCCAAATGGACTGAATTGAGCTTCCACTTGAGCCTCATCATGTAGGAGTACCACCGGGTGTGTCCAAAATAATTTCTGAGCCTATGGTATATTTGGCGCAAACCGTGCACCTATCTTGCTTCAAGATTACCACTATCTCCAAACGGATTGAACCGAGATTGCACTTGAGTCTCGTCACCAAGGAGTACCACGGGGTGTGTCCAAAACGATTTTTGAGCCAATGGTATGTTTGGCGCAAGCCGTGCACCTATCTTGCACTGACACTAACCCTATCTCTAAATGGACCAAAAGGAGATTCCACATTACCCACGTCACCTTGTAGTTCCATCCGGTGCGTCCTAAATGATATTTGAGCCTCTAGTATGCTCGGTGCAAACCATGCACTTATCTTGCGTCAAGGTTACCACTATCTCCAACTGGGTTGAACCGAGCTTCCACTTGAGTCTCGTCACCTAGGAGTACCACTGGGTGCAACCAAAATGATTTCTGAGCCTATAGTTGATTGGTGCAAATAGTGCACCTATCTTGCGTCAAGATTACCACTATCTCCAAATGGGCTGAACCGAGCTTCCACTTGAGTCTCGTCACCGAGGAGTACCACTAGGTGCATCCAAAATGATTTTTGAGCTGATAGTTGTTGGTGCAAACCGTGCACCTATCTTGCGTCTAGATTACCCCGATCTCCAAATGGATTGAATCGAGCTTCCACTTGAGCCTCATCATGTAGGAGTACCAGCGGGTGTGTTCAAAACAATTTCTGAGCCTATGGTATATTTGGCGCAAACCATGCACCTATCTTGCGTCAAGGTTACCACTATCTCCAAATGGGCTGAACCGAGCTTCCGCTTGAGTCTCGTCACCTAGGAGTTCCACGGGGTGTGTCCAAAATGATTTCTGAGCCTATAGTTGTTTGGTGCAAACCATGCACCTATCTTGCATCAAGATTACCACTATCTCCAAATGGGCTGAACCGAGCTTCCACTTGAGTCTCGTCACCTAGGAGTTCCACTAGGTGCATCCAAAATGATTTCTGAGCATATAGTTGTTTGGTGCACACCATGCACCTATCTTGCGTCAAGATTACCACTATCTCCAAATGGGCTGAACCGAGCTTCCACATGAGTCTCATCACCTAGGAGTACCACTAGGTGCATCCAAAATGATTTTTGAGCCGATAGTTGTTGGTGCAAACCGTGCACCTATCTTGCGTCTAGATTACCCCGATCTCCAAATGGATTGAATCGAGCTTCCACTTGAGCCTCATCAAGTAGGAGTACCAGCGGGTGTGTTCAAAACAATTTCTGAGCCTTTGGTATATTTGGCGCAAACCGTGCACCTATCTTGCATCAATATTACCACTATCTCCAAACAGATTGAACTGAGCTTGCACTTGAGTCTCGTCACCAAGGAGTACCACGGGGTGTGTCCAAAATGATTTCTGAGCCTACAGTTGTTTGGTGCAAACCATGCACCTATCTTGCGTCAAGATTACCACTATCTCCAAATGGGCTGAACCGAGCTTCCACTTGAGTCTCGTCACCTAGGAGTACCACTAGGTGCATCCAAAATGATTTCTGAGCCTATAGTTGTTTGGTGCAAACCGTGCACCTATCTTGCGTCAAGGATACCATTATCTCCAAATGGACTGAATTGAGCTTCCACTTGAGCCTCATCATGTAGGAGTACCACCGGGTGTGTCCAAAACAATTTCTGAGCCTATGGTATATTTGGCGCAAACTGTGCACCTATCTTGCATCAAGATTACCACTATCTCCAAACGGATTGAACCGAGCTTGCACTTGAGTCTCGTCACCAAGGAGTACCACGGGGTGTGTCTAAAACAATTTCTGAGCCAATGGTATGTTTGGCGCAAACCGTGCACCTATCTTGCACTGACACTAACCCTATCTCTAAATAGATCCACATTACCCACGTCACCTAGTAGTTCCATCGGGTGCGTGCAAAATGATATTCAAACCTCTAGTATGCTCGGTGCAAACCATGCACTTATCTTGCGTCAAGGTTACTACTATCTCCAAATGGGCTGAACCGAGCTTCCACTTGAGTCTCGTCACCTAGGAGTACCACTGGGTGCATCCAAATTGATTTATGAGCCTATAGTTGTTTGGTGCAAACCGTGCACCTATCTTGCGTTAAGATTACCACTATCTCCAAATGGGCTGAACCGAGCTTCCACTTGAGTCTCGTCACCGAGGAGTACCACTAGGTGCATCCAAAATGATTTTTGAGCCGATAGTTCTTGGTGCAAACCGTGCACCTATCTTGCGTCAAGATTACCCCTATCTCCAAATGGATTGAATCGAGCTTCCCCTTGAGCTTCATCACGTAGGAGTACCACCGGGTGTGTTCAAAACAATTTCTGAGCCTATGTTATATTTGGCGCAAACCGTGCACCTATCTTGCATCAAGATTACCACTATCTCCAAACGGATTGAACCGAGCTTGCACTTGAGTCTAGTCACCAAGGAGTACCACGGGGTGTGTCCAAAACGATTTCTGAGCCAATCGTATGTTTGGCGCAAACCATGCACCTATCTTACACTGACACTAACCCTATCTCTAAAGAGACCAAAAGGAGATTCCACATTACCCACGTCACCTAGTAGTTCCATCGGGTGCGTCCAAAATGAATTCGAACCTCTAGTATGCTCGGTGCAAACCATGCACCTATCTTGCGTCAAGGTTACTACTATCTCCAAATGGGCTGAACCGAGCTTCCACTTGAGTCTCGTCACCTAGGAGTACCACTGGGTGCATCCAAAATGATTTCTGAGCCTACAGTTGTTTGGTGCAAACCATGCACCTATCTTGCGTCAAGATTACCACTATCTCCAAATGGGCTGAACCGAGCTTCCACTTGAGTCTCGTCACCTAGGAGTACCACTAGGTGCATCCAAAATGATTTCTGAGCCTATAGTTGTTTGGTGCAAACCGTGCACCTATCTTGCGTCAAGGATACCATTATCTCCAAATGGACTGAATTGAGCTTCCACTTGAGCCTCATCATGTAGGAGTACCACCGGGTGTGTCCAAAATAATTTCTGAGCCTATGGTATATTTGGCGCAAACCGTGCACCTATCTTACATCAAGATTACCACTATCTCCAAACGGATTGAACCGAGATTGCACTTGAGTCTCGTCACCAAGGAGTACCACGGGGTGTGTCCAAAACGATTTTTGAGCCAATGGTATGTTTGGCGCAAGCCGTGCACCTATCTTGCACTAACACTAACCCTATCTCTAAACGGACCAAAAGGAGATTCCACATTACCCACGTCACCTTGTAGTTCCATCGGGTGCGTCCTAAATGATATTTGAGCCTCTAGTATGCTCGGTGCAAACCATGCACTTATCTTGCGTCAAGATTACCACTATCTCCAAATGGGTTGAACCGAGCTTCCACTTGAGTCTCGTCACCTAGGAGTACCACTGGGTGCAACCAAAATGATTTCTGAGCCTATAGTTGATTGGTGCAAATAGTGCACCTATCTTGCGTCAAGATTACCACTATCTCCAAATGGGCTGAACCGAGCTTCCACTTGAGTCTCGTCACCGAGGAGTACCACTAGGTGCATCCAAAATGATTTTTGAGCTGATAGTTGTTGGTGCAAACCGTGCACCAATCTTGCGTCAAGATTACCACTATCTCCAAATGGGCTGAACCGAGCTTCCACTTGAGTCTCGTCTCCGAGGAGTACCACTAGGTGCATCCAAAATGATTTTTGAGCCGATAGTTCTTGGTGCAAACCGTGCACCTATCTTGCGTCAAGATTACCCCTATCTCCAAATGGATTGAATCGAGCTTCCCCTTGAGCTTCATCACGTAGGAGTACCACCGGGTGTGTTCAAAACAATTTCTGAGCCTATGTTATATTTGGCGCAAACCGTGCACCTATCTTGCATCAAGATTACCACTATCTCCAAACGGATTGAACCAAGCTTGCACTTGAGTCTAGTCACCAAGGAGTACCACGGGGTGTGTCCAAAACGATTTCTGAGCCAATCGTATGTTTGGCGCAAACCATGCACCTATCTTGCACTGACACTAACCCTATCTCTAAACAGACCAAAAGGAGATTCCACATTACCCACGTCACCTAGTAGTTCCATCGGGTGCGTGCAAAATGATATTCGAACCTCTAGTATGCTCGGTGCAAACCATGCACCTATCTTGCGTCAAGGTTACTACTATCTCCAAATGGGCTGAACCGAGCTTCCACTTGAGTCTCGTCACCTAGGAGTACCACTGGGTGCATCCAAAATGATTTCTGAGCCTACAGTTGTTTGGTGCAAACCATGCACCTATCTTGCGTCAAGATTACCACTATCTCCAAATGGGCTGAACCGAGCTTCCACTTGAGTCTCGTCACCTAGGAGTACCACTAGGTGCATCCAAAATGATTTCTGAGCCTATAGTTGTTTGGTGCAAACCGTGTACCTATCTTGCGTCAAGGATACCATTATCTCCAAATGGACTGAATTGAGCTTCCACTTGAGCCTCATCATGTAGGAGTACCACCGGGTGTGTCCAAAATAATTTCTGAGCCTATGGTATATTTGGCGCAAACCGTGCACCTATCTTGCTTCAAGATTACCACTATCTCCAAACGGATTGAACCGAGATTGCACTTGAGTCTCGTCACCAAGGAGTACCACGGGGTGTGTCCAAAACGATTTTTGAGCCAATGGTATGTTTGGCGCAAGCCGTGCACCTATCTTGCACTGACACTAACCCTATCTCTAAATGGACCAAAAGGAGATTCCACATTACCCACGTCACCTTGTAGTTCCATCCGGTGCGTCCTAAATGATATTTGAGCCTCTAGTATGCTCGGTGCAAACCATGCACTTATCTTGCGTCAAGGTTACCACTATCTCCAACTGGGTTGAACCGAGCTTCCACTTGAGTCTCGTCACCTAGGAGTACCACTAGGTGCAACCAAAATGATTTCTGAGCCTATAGTTGATTGGTGCAAATAGTGCACCTATCTTGCGTCAAGATTACCACTATCTCCAAATGGGCTGAACCGAGCTTCCACTTGAGTCTCGTCACCGAGGAGTACCACTAGGTGCATCCAAAATGATTTTTGAGCTGATAGTTGTTGGTGCAAACCGTGCACCTATCTTGCGTCTAGATTACCCCGATCTCCAAATGGATTGAATCGAGCTTCCACTTGAGCCTCATCATGTAGGAGTACCAGCGGGTGTGTTCAAAACAATTTCTGAGCCTATGGTATATTTGGCGCAAACCATGCACCTATCTTGCGTCAAGGTTACCACTATCTCCAAATGGGCTGAACCGAGCTTCCGCTTGAGTCTCGTCACCTAGGAGTTCCACGGGGTGTGTCCAAAATGATTTCTGAGCCTATAGTTGTTTGGTGTAAACCATGCACCTATCTTGCATCAAGATTACCACTATCTCCAAATGGGCTGAACCGAGCTTCCACTTGAGTCTCGTCACCTAGGAGTTCCACTAGGTGCATCCAAAATGATTTCTGAGCATATAGTTGTTTGGTGCACACCATGCACCTATCTTGCGTCAAGATTACCACTATCTCCAAATGGGCTGAACCGAGCTTCCACATGAGTCTCATCACCTAGGAGTACCACTAGGTGCATCCAAAATGATTTTTGAGCCGATAGTTGTTGGTGCAAACCGTGCACCTATCTTGCGTCTAGATTACCCCGATCTCCAAATGGATTGAATCGAGCTTCCACTTGAGCCTCATCAAGTAGGAGTACCAGCGGGTGTGTTCAAAACAATTTCTGAGCCTTTGGTATATTTGGCGCAAACCGTGCACCTATCTTGCATCAATATTACCACTATCTCCAAACAGATTGAACTGAGCTTGCACTTGAGTCTCGTCACCAAGGAGTACCATGGGGTGTGTCCAAAATGATTTCTGAGCCTACAGTTGTTTGGTGCAAACCATGCACCTATCTTGCGTCAAGATTACCACTATCTCCAAATGGGCTGAACCGAGCTTCCACTTGAGTCTCGTCACCTAGGAGTACCACTAGGTGCATCCAAAATGATTTCTGAGCCTATAGTTGTTTGGTGCAAACCGTGCACCTATCTTGCGTCAAGGATACCATTATCTCCAAATGGACTGAATTGAGCTTCCACTTGAGCCTCATCATGTAGGAGTACCACCGGGTGTGTCCAAAACAATTTCTGAGCCTATGGTATATTTGGCGCAAACTGTGCACCTATCTTGCATCAAGATTACCACTATCTCCAAACGGATTGAACCGAGCTTGCACTTGAGTCTCGTCACCAAGGAGTACCACGGGGTGTGTCCAAAACAATTTCTGAGCCAATGGTATGTTTGGCGCAAACCGTGCACCTATCTTGCACTGACACTAACCCTATCTCTAAATAGATTCCACATTACCCACGTCACCTAGTAGTTCCATCGGGTGCGTGCAAAATGATATTCGAACCTCTAGTATGCTCGGTGCAAACCATGCACTTATCTTGCGTCAAGGTTACTACTATCTCCAAATGGGCTGAACCGAGCTTCCACTTGAGTCTCGTCACCTAGGAGTACCACTGGGTGCATCCAAATTGATTTATGAGCCTATAGTTGTTTGGTGCAAACCGTGCACCTATCTTGCGTCAAGATTACCACTATCTCCAAATGGGCTGAACCGAGCTTCCACTTGAGTCTCGTCACCGAGGAGTACCACTAGGTGCATCCAAAATGATTTTTGAGCCGATAGTTCTTGGTGCAAACCGTGCACCTATCTTGCGTCAAGATTACCCCTATCTCCAAATGGATTGAATCGAGCTTCCCCTTGAGCTTCATCACGTAGGAGTACCACCGGGTGTGTTCAAAACAATTTCTGAGCCTATGTTATATTTGGCGCAAACCGTGCACCTATCTTGCATCAAGATTACCACTGTCTCCAAACGGATTGAACCGAGCTTGCACTTGAGTCTAGTCACCAAGGAGTACCACGGGGTGTGTCCAAAACGATTTCTGAGCCAATCGTATGTTTGGCGCAAACCATGCACCTATCTTACACTGACACTAACCCTATCTCTAAAGAGACCAAAAGGAGATTCCACATTACCCACGTCACCTAGTAGTTCCATCGGGTGCGTCCAAAATGAATTCGAACCTCTAGTATGCTCGGTGCAAACCATGCACCTATCTTGCGTCAAGGTTACTACTATCTCCAAATGGGCTGAACCGAGCTTCCACTTGAGTCTCGTCACCTAGGAGTACCACTGGGTGCATCCAAAATGATTTCTGAGCCTACAGTTGTTTGGTGCAAACCATGCACCTATCTTGCGTCAAGATTACCACTATCTCCAAATGGGCTGAACCGAGCTTCCACTTGAGTCTCGTCACCTAGGAGTACCACTAGGTGCATCCAAAATGATTTCTGAGCCTATAGTTGTTTGGTGCAAACCGTGCACCTATCTTGCGTCAAGGATACCATTATCTCCAAATGGACTGAATTGAGCTTCCACTTGAGCCTCATCATGTAGGAGTACCACCGGTTGTGTCCAAAATAATTTCTGAGCCTATGGTATATTTGGCGCAAACCGTGCACCTATCTTACATCAAGATTACCACTATCTCCAAACGGATTGAACCGAGATTGCACTTGAGTCTCGTCACCAAGGAGTACCACGGGGTGTGTCCAAAACGATTTTTGAGCCAATGGTATGTTTGGCGCAAGCCGTGCACCTATCTTGCACTAACACTAACCCTATCTCTAAACGGACCAAAAGGAGATTCCACATTACCCACGTCACCTTGTAGTTCCATCGGGTGCGTCCTAAATGATATTTGAGCCTCTAGTATGCTCGGTGCAAACCATGCACTTATCTTGCGTCAAGATTACCACTATCTCCAAATGGGTTGAACCGAGCTTCCACTTGAGTCTCGTCACCTAGGAGTACCACTGGGTGCAACCAAAATGATTTCTGAGCCTATAGTTGATTGGTGCAAATAGTGCACCTATCTTGCGTCAAGATTACCACTATCTCCAAATGGGCTGAACCGAGCTTCCACTTGAGTCTCGTCACCGAGGAGTACCACTAGGTGCATCCAAAATGATTTTTGAGCTGATAGTTGTTGGTGCAAACCGTGCACCTATCTTGCGTCTAGATTACCCCGATCTCCAAATGGATTGAATCGAGCTTCCACTTGAGCCTCATCATGTAGGAGTACCAGCGGGTGTGTTCAAAACAATTTCTAAGCCTATGGTATATTTGGCGCAAACCATGCACCTATCTTGCGTCAAGGTTACCACTATCTCCAAATGGGCTGAACCGAGCTTCCGCTTGAGTCTCGTCACCTAGGAGTTCCACGGGGTGTGTCCAAAATGATTTCTGAGCCTATAGTTGTTTGGTGCAAACCATGCACCTATCTTGCGTCAAGATTACCACTATCTCCAAATGGGCTGAACCGAGCTTCCACCTGAGTCTCGTCACCTAGAAGTACCAGTAGGTGCATCCAAAATGATTTCTGAGCCTATAGTTGTTTGGTGCAAACCGTGCACCAATCTTGCGTCAAGATTACCACTATATCCAAATGGACTGAATCGAGCTTCCACTTGATCCTTATCTTGTAGGAGTACCACCGGGTGTGTCCAAAATAATTTCTGAGCCTATGGTATATTTGGCGCAAACCGTGCACCTATCTTGCATCAAGATTACCACTATCTCCAAACGGATTGAACCGAGATTGCACTTGAGTCTCGTCACCAAGGAGTACCACGGGGTGTGTCCAAAACGATTTTTGAGCCAATGGTATGTTGGCGCAAGCCGTGCACCTATCTTGCACTGACACTAACCCTATCTCTAAACAGACCAAAAGGAGATTCCACATTACCCACGTCACCTAGTAGTTCCATCAGGTGCGTCCGAAATGATATTCGAACCTCTAGTATGCTCGGTGCAAACCATGCACCTATCTTGCGTCAAGGTTACTACTATCTCCAAATGGGCTGAACTGAGCTTCCACTTGAGTCTCGTCACCTAGGAGTACCACTGGGTGCATCCAAATTGATTTATGAGCCTATAGTTGTTTGGTGCAAACCATGCACCTATCTTGCGTCAAGATTACCACTATCTCCAAATGGGCTGAACCGAGCTTCCACTTGAGTCTCTTTACCTAGGACTACCACTAGGTGCATCCAAAATGATTTGAGCCTATAGTTGTTTGGTGCAAACCGTGCACCTATCTTGCGTCAAGATTACCCCTATCTCCAAATGGATTGAATCGAGCTTCCCCTTGAGCTTCATCACGTAGGAGTACCACCGGGTGTGTTCAAAACAATTTCTGAGCCTATGTTATATTTGGCGCAAACCGTGCACCTATCTTGCATCAAGATTACCACTGTCTCCAAACGGATTGAACCGAGCTTGCACTTGAGTCTAGTCACCAAGGAGTACCACGGGGTGTGTCCAAAACGATTTCTGAGCCAATCGTATGTTTGGCGCAAACCATGCACCTATCTTACACTGACACTAACCCTATCTCTAAAGAGACCAAAAGGAGATTCCACATTACCCACGTCACCTAGTAGTTCCATCGGGTGCGTCCAAAATGAATTCGAACCTCTAGTATGCTCGGTGCAAACCATGCACCTATCTTGCGTCAAGGTTACTACTATCTCCAAATGGGCTGAACCGAGCTTCCACTTGAGTCTCGTCACCTAGGAGTACCACTGGGTGCATCCAAAATGATTTCTGAGCCTACAGTTGTTTGGTGCAAACCATGCACCTATCTTGCGTCAAGATTACCACTATCTCCAAATGGGCTGAACCGAGCTTCCACTTGAGTCTCGTCACCTAGGAGTACCACTAGGTGCATCCAAAATGATTTCTGAGCCTATAGTTGTTTGGTGCAAACCGTGCACCTATCTTGCGTCAAGGATACCATTATCTCCAAATGGACTGAATTGAGCTTCCACTTGAGCCTCATCATGTAGGAGTACCACCGGTTGTGTCCAAAATAATTTCTGAGCCTATGGTATATTTGGCGCAAACCGTGCACCTATCTTACATCAAGATTACCACTATCTCCAAACGGATTGAACCGAGATTGCACTTGAGTCTCGTCACCAAGGAGTACCACGGGGTGTGTCCAAAACGATTTTTGAGCCAATGGTATGTTTGGCGCAAGCCGTGCACCTATCTTGCACTAACACTAACCCTATCTCTAAACGGACCAAAAGGAGATTCCACATTACCCACGTCACCTTGTAGTTCCATCGGGTGCGTCCTAAATGATATTTGAGCCTCTAGTATGCTCGGTGCAAACCATGCACTTATCTTGCGTCAAGATTACCACTATCTCCAAATGGGTTGAACCGAGCTTCCACTTGAGTCTCGTCACCTAGGAGTACCACTGGGTGCAACCAAAATGATTTCTGAGCCTATAGTTGATTGGTGCAAATAGTGCACCTATCTTGCGTCAAGATTACCACTATCTCCAAATGGGCTGAACCGAGCTTCCACTTGAGTCTCGTCACCGAGGAGTACCACTAGGTGCATCCAAAATGATTTTTGAGCTGATAGTTGTTGGTGCAAACCGTGCACCTATCTTGCGTCTAGATTACCCCGATCTCCAAATGGATTGAATCGAGCTTCCACTTGAGCCTCATAATGTAGGAGTACCAGCGGGTGTGTTCAAAACAATTTCTAAGCCTATGGTATATTTGGCGCAAACCATGCACCTATCTTGCGTCAAGGTTACCACTATCTCCAAATGGGCTGAACCGAGCTTCCGCTTGAGTCTCGTCACCTAGGAGTTCCACGGGGTGTGTCCAAAATGATTTCTGAGCCTATAGTTGTTTGGTGCAAACCATGCACCTATCTTGCGTCAAGATTACCACTATCTCCAAATGGGCTGAACCGAGCTTCCACCTGAGTCTCGTCACCTAGAAGTACCAGTAGGTGCATCCAAAATGATTTCTGAGCCTATAGTTGTTTGGTGCAAACCGTGCACCAATCTTGCGTCAAGATTACCACTATATCCAAATGGACTGAATCGAGCTTCCACTTGATCCTTATCTTGTAGGAGTACCACCGGGTGTGTCCAAAATAATTTCTGAGCCTATGGTATATTTGGCGCAAACCGTGCACCTATCTTGCATCAAGATTACCACTATCTCCAAACGGATTGAACCGAGATTGCACTTGAGTCTCGTCACCAAGGAGTACCACGGGGTGTGTCCAAAACGATTTTTGAGCCAATGGTATGTTGGCGCAAGCCGTGCACCTATCTTGCACTGACACTAACCCTATCTCTAAACAGACCAAAAGGAGATTCCACATTACCCACGTCACCTAGTAGTTCCATCAGGTGCGTCCGAAATGATATTCGAACCTCTAGTATGCTCGGTGCAAACCATGCACCTATCTTGCGTCAAGGTTACTACTATCTCCAAATGGGTTGAACTGAGCTTCCACTTGAGTCTCGTCACCTAGGAGTACCACTGGGTGCATCCAAAATGATTTCTGAGCCTATAGTTGTTTGGTGCAAACCATGCACCTATCTTGCGTCAAGATTACCACTATCTCCAAATGGGCTGAACCGAGCTTCCACTTGAGTCTCTTTACCTAGGACTACCACTAGGTGCATCCAAAATGATTTGAGCCTATAGTTGTTTGGTGCAAACCGTGCACCTATCTTGCGTCAAGATTACCCCTATCTCCAAATGGATTGAATCGAGCTTCCCCTTGAGCTTCATCACGTAGGAGTACCACCGGGTGTGTTCAAAACAATTTCTGAGCCTATGTTATATTTGGCGCAAACCGTGCACCTATCTTGCATCAAGATTACCACTGTCTCCAAACGGATTGAACCGAGCTTGCACTTGAGTCTAGTCACCAAGGAGTACCACGGGGTGTGTCCAAAACGATTTCTGAGCCAATCGTATGTTTGGCGCAAACCATGCACCTATCTTACACTGACACTAACCCTATCTCTAAAGAGACCAAAAGGAGATTCCACATTACCCACGTCACCTAGTAGTTCCATCGGGTGCGTCCAAAATGAATTCGAACCTCTAGTATGCTCGGTGCAAACCATGCACCTATCTTGCGTCAAGGTTACTACTATCTCCAAATGGGCTGAACCGAGCTTCCACTTGAGTCTCGTCACCTAGGAGTACCACTGGGTGCATCCAAAATGATTTCTGAGCCTACAGTTGTTTGGTGCAAACCATGCACCTATCTTGCGTCAAGATTACCACTATCTCCAAATGGGCTGAACCGAGCTTCCACTTGAGTCTCGTCACCTAGGAGTACCACTAGGTGCATCCAAAATGATTTCTGAGCCTATAGTTGTTTGGTGCAAACCGTGCACCTATCTTGCGTCAAGGATACCATTATCTCCAAATGGACTGAATTGAGCTTCCACTTGAGCCTCATCATGTAGGAGTACCACCGGGTGTGTCCAAAATAATTTCTGAGCCTATGGTATATTTGGCGCAAACCGTGCACCTATCTTACATCAAGATTACCACTATCTCCAAACGGATTGAACCGAGATTGCACTTGAGTCTCGTCACCAAGGAGTACCACGGGGTGTGTCCAAAACGATTTTTGAGCCAATGGTATGTTTGGCGCAAGCCGTGCACCTATCTTGCACTAACACTAACCCTATCTCTAAACGGACCAAAAGGAGATTCCACATTACCCACGTCACCTTGTAGTTCCATCGGGTGCGTCCTAAATGATATTTGAGCCTCTAGTATGCTCGGTGCAAACCATGCACTTATCTTGCGTCAAGATTACCACTATCTCCAAATGGGTTGAACCGAGCTTCCACTTGAGTCTCGTCACCTAGGAGTACCACTGGGTGCAACCAAAATGATTTCTGAGCCTATAGTTGATTGGTGCAAATAGTGCACCTATCTTGCGTCAAGATTACCACTATCTCCAAATGGGCTGAACCGAGCTTCCACTTGAGTCTCGTCACCGAGGAGTACCACTAGGTGCATCCAAAATGATTTTTGAGCTGATAGTTGTTGGTGCAAACCGTGCACCTATCTTGCGTCTAGATTACCCCGATCTCCAAATGGATTGAATCGAGCTTCCACTTGAGCCTCATCATGTAGGAGTACCAGCGGGTGTGTTCAAAACAATTTCTAAGCCTATGGTATATTTGGCGCAAACCATGCACCTATCTTGCGTCAAGGTTACCACTATCTCCAAATGGGCTGAACCGAGCTTCCGCTTGAGTCTCGTCACCTAGGAGTTCCACGGGGTGTGTCCAAAATGATTTCTGAGCCTATAGTTGTTTGGTGCAAACCATGCACCTATCTTGCGTCAAGATTACCACTATCTCCAAATGGGCTGAACCGAGCTTCCACCTGAGTCTCGTCACCTAGAAGTACCAGTAGGTGCATCCAAAATGATTTCTGAGCCTATAGTTGTTTGGTGCAAACCGTGCACCAATCTTGCGTCAAGATTACCACTATATCCAAATGGACTGAATCGAGCTTCCACTTGATCCTTATCTTGTAGGAGTACCACCGGGTGTGTCCAAAATAATTTCTGAGCCTATGGTATATTTGGCGCAAACCGTGCACCTATCTTGCATCAAGATTACCACTATCTCCAAACGGATTGAACCGAGATTGCACTTGAGTCTCGTCACCAAGGAGTACCACGGGGTGTGTCCAAAACGATTTTTGAGCCAATGGTATGTTGGCGCAAGCCGTGCACCTATCTTGCACTGACACTAACCCTATCTCTAAACAGACCAAAAGGAGATTCCACATTACCCACGTCACCTAGTAGTTCCATCAGGTGCGTCCGAAATGATATTCGAACCTCTAGTATGCTCGGTGCAAACCATGCACCTATCTTGCGTCAAGGTTACTACTATCTCCAAATGGGTTGAACTGAGCTTCCACTTGAGTCTCGTCACCTAGGAGTACCACTGGGTGCATCCAAAATGATTTCTGAGCCTATAGTTGTTTGGTGCAAACCATGCACCTATCTTGCGTCAAGATTACCACTATCTCCAAATGGGCTGAACCGAGCTTCCACTTGAGTCTCTTTACCTAGGACTACCACTAGGTGCATCCAAAATGATTTGAGCCTATAGTTGTTTGGTGCAAACCGTGCACCTATCTTGCGTCAAGATTGCCACTATCTCCAAATGGACTGAATCGAGCTTCCACTTGATCCTTATCTCGTAGGAGTACCACTGGGTGTGTCCAAAATAATTTCTGAGCCTATGGTATATTTGGCGCAAAACGTGCACCTATCTTGCATCAAGATTACCACTATCTCCAAACGGATTGAACCGAGATTGCACTTGAGTCACCAAGGAGTACCACGGGGTGTGTTCAAAACAATTTTTGAGCCAATGGTATGTTTGGCGCAAGCCGTGCACCTATCTTGCACTGACACTAACCCTATCTCTAAACGGACCAAAAGGAGATTCCACATTACCCACATCACCTTGTAGTTCCATCCGGTGCGTCCTAAATGATATTTGAGCCTCTAGTATGCTCGGTGCAAACCATGCACTTATCTTGCGTCAAGATTACCACTATCGCCAAATGGGTTGAACCGAGCTTCCACTTGAGTCTCGTCACCTAGGAGTACCACTGGGTGCATCCAAAATGATTTCTGAGCCTATAGTTGTTTGGTGCAATTAGTGCACCTATCTTGCGTCAAGATTACCACTATCTCCAAATGGGCTGAACCGAGCTTCCACATGAGTCTCATCACCTAGGAGTACCACTAGGTGCATCCAAAATGATTTTTGAGCCGATAGTTGTTGGTGCAAACCGTGCACCTATCTTGCGTCTAGATTACCCCGATCTCCAAATGGATTGAATCGAGCTTCCACTTGAGCCCCATCAAGTAGGAGTACCAGCGGGTGTGTTCAAAACAATTTCTGAGCCTTTGGTATATTTGGCGCAAACCGTGCACCTATCTTGCATCAAGATTACCACTATCTCCAAACGGATTGAACTGAGCTTGCACTTGAGTCTCGTCACCAAGGAGTACCACGGGGTGTGTCCAAAATGATTTCTGAGCCTACAGTTGTTTGGTGCAAACCATGCACCTATCTTGCGTCAAGATTACCACTATCTCCAAATGGGCTGAACCGAGCTTCCACTTGAGTCTCGTCACCTAGGAGTACCACTAGGTGCATCCAAAATGATTTCTGAGCCTATAGTTGTTTGGTGCAAACCGTGCACCTATCTTGCGTCAAGGATACCATTATCTCCAAATGGACTGAATTGAGCTTCCACTTGAGCCTCATCATGTAGGAGTACCACCGGGTGTGTCCAAAACAATTTCTGAGCCTATGGTATATTTGGCGCAAACTGTGCACTATCTTGCATCAAGATTACCACTATCTCCAAACGGATTGAACCGAGCTTGCACTTGAGTCTCGTCACCAAGGAGTACCACGGGGTGTGTCCAAAACAATTTCTGAGCCAATGGTATGTTTGGCGCAAACCGTGCACCTATCTTGCACTGACACTAACCCTATCTCTAAATAGATTCCACATTACCCACGTCACCTAGTAGTTCCATCGGGTGCGTGCAAAATGATATTCGAACCTCTAGTATGCTCGGTGCAAACCATGCACTTATCTTGCGTCAAGGTTACTACTATCTCCAAATGGGCTGAACCGAGCTTCCACTTGAGTCTCGTCACCTAGGAGTACCACTGGGTGCATCCAAATTGATTTATGAGCCTATAGTTGTTTGGTGCAAACCGTGCACCTATCTTGCGTCAAGATTACCACTATCTCCAAATGGGCTGAACCGAGCTTCCACTTGAGTCTCGTCACCGAGGAGTACCACTAGGTGCATCCAAAATGATTTTTGAGCCAATAGTTCTTGGTGCAAACCGTGCACCTATCTTGCGTCAAGATTACCCCTATCTCCAAATGGATTGAATCGAGCTTCCCCTTGAGCTTCATCACGTAGGAGTACCACCGGGTGTGTTCAAAACAATTTCTGAGCCTATGTTATATTTGGCGCAAACCGTGCACCTATCTTGCATCAAGATTACCACTGTCTCCAAACGGATTGAACCGAGCTTGCACTTGAGTCTAGTCACCAAGGAGTACCACGGGGTGTGTCCAAAACGATTTCTGAGCCAATCGTATGTTTGGCGCAAACCATGCACCTATCTTACACTGACACTAACCCTATCTCTAAAGAGACCAAAAGGAGATTCCACATTACCCACGTCACCTAGTAGTTCCATCGGGTGCGTCCAAAATGAATTCGAACCTCTAGTATGCTCGGTGCAAACCATGCACCTATCTTGCGTCAAGGTTACTACTATCTCCAAATGGGCTGAACCGAGCTTCCACTTGAGTCTCGTCACCTAGGAGTACCACTGGGTGCATCCAAAATGATTTCTGAGCCTACAGTTGTTTGGTGCAAACCATGCACCTATCTTGCGTCAAGATTACCACTATCTCCAAATGGGCTGAACCGAGCTTCCACTTGAGTCTCGTCACCTAGGAGTACCACTAGGTGCATCCAAAATGATTTCTGAGCCTATAGTTGTTTGGTGCAAACCGTGCACCTATCTTGCGTCAAGGATACCATTATCTCCAAATGGACTGAATTGAGCTTCCACTTGAGCCTCATCATGTAGGAGTACCACCGGGTGTGTCCAAAATAATTTCTGAGCCTATGGTATATTTGGCGCAAACCGTGCACCTATCTTACATCAAGATTACCACTATCTCCAAACGGATTGAACCGAGATTGCACTTGAGTCTCGTCACCAAGGAGTACCACGGGGTGTGTCCAAAACGATTTTTGAGCCAATGGTATGTTTGGCGCAAGCCGTGCACCTATCTTGCACTAACACTAACCCTATCTCTAAACGGACCAAAAGGAGATTCCACATTACCCACGTCACCTTGTAGTTCCATCGGGTGCGTCCTAAATGATATTTGAGCCTCTAGTATGCTCGGTGCAAACCATGCACTTATCTTGCGTCAAGATTACCACTATCTCCAAATGGGTTGAACCGAGCTTCCACTTGAGTCTCGTCACCTAGGAGTACCACTGGGTGCAACCAAAATGATTTCTGAGCCTATAGTTGATTGGTGCAAATAGTGCACCTATCTTGCGTCAAGATTACCACTATCTCCAAATGGGCTGAACCGAGCTTCCACTTGAGTCTCGTCACCGAGGAGTACCACTAGGTGCATCCAAAATGATTTTTGAGCTGATAGTTGTTGGTGCAAACCGTGCACCTATCTTGCGTCTAGATTACCCCGATCTCCAAATGGATTGAATCGAGCCTCCACTTGAGCCTCATCATGTAGGAGTACCAGCGGGTGTGTTCAAAACAATTTCTAAGCCTATGGTATATTTAGCGCAAACCATGCACCTATCTTGCGTCAAGGTTACCACTATCTCCAAATGGGCTGAACCGAGCTTCCGCTTGAGTCTCGTCACCTAGGAGTTCCACGGGGTGTGTCCAAAATGATTTCTGAGCCTATAGTTGTTTGGTGCAAACCATGCACCTATCTTGCGTCAAGATTACCACTATCTCCAAATGGGCTGAACCGAGCTTCCACCTGAGTCTCGTCACCTAGAAGTACCAGTAGGTGCATCCAAAATGATTTCTGAGCCTATAGTTGTTTGGTGCAAACCGTGCACCAATCTTGCGTCAAGATTACCACTATATCCAAATGGACTGAATCGAGCTTCCACTTGATCCTTATCTTGTAGGAGTACCACCGGGTGTGTCCAAAATAATTTCTGAGCCTATGGTATATTTGGCGCAAACCGTGCACCTATCTTGCATCAAGATTACCACTATCTCCAAACGGATTGAACCGAGATTGCACTTGAGTCTCGTCACCAAGGAGTACCACGGGGTGTGTCCAAAACGATTTTTGAGCCAATGGTATGTTGGCGCAAGCCGTGCACCTATCTTGCACTGACACTAACCCTATCTCTAAACAGACCAAAAGGAGATTCCACATTACCCACGTCACCTAGTAGTTCCATCAGGTGCGTCCGAAATGATATTCGAACCTCTAGTATGCTCGGTGCAAACCATGCACCTATCTTGCGTCAAGGTTACTACTATCTCCAAATGGGTTGAACTGAGCTTCCACTTGAGTCTCGTCACCTAGGAGTACCACTGGGTGCATCCAAAATGATTTCTGAGCCTATAGTTGTTTGGTGCAAACCATGCACCTATCTTGCGTCAAGATTACCACTATCTCCAAATGGGCTGAACCGAGCTTCCACTTGAGTCTCTTTACCTAGGACTACCACTAGGTGCATCCAAAATGATTTGAGCCTATAGTTGTTTGGTGCAAACCGTGCACCTATCTTGCGTCAAGATTGCCACTATCTCCAAATGGACTGAATCGAGCTTCCACTTGATCCTTATCTCGTAGGAGTACCACTGGGTGTGTCCAAAATAATTTCTGAGCCTATGGTATATTTGGCGCAAAACGTGCACCTATCTTGCATCAAGATTACCACTATCTCCAAACGGATTGAACCGAGATTGCACTTGAGTCACCAAGGAGTACCACGGGGTGTGTTCAAAACAATTTTTGAGCCAATGGTATGTTTGGCGCAAGCCGTGCACCTATCTTGCACTGACACTAACCCTATCTCTAAACGGACCAAAAGGAGATTCCACATTACCCACATCACCTTGTAGTTCCATCCGGTGCGTCCTAAATGATATTTGAGCCTCTAGTATGCTCGGTGCAAACCATGCACTTATCTTGCGTCAAGATTACCACTATCGCCAAATGGGTTGAACCGAGCTTCCACTTGAGTCTCGTCACCTAGGAGTACCACTGGGTGCATCCAAAATGATTTCTGAGCCTATAGTTGTTTGGTGCAATTAGTGCACCTATCTTGTGTCAAGATTACCACTATCTCCAAATGGGCTGAACCGAGCTTCCACATGAGTCTCATCACCTAGGAGTACCACTAGGTGCATCCAAAATGATTTTTGAGCCGATAGTTGTTGGTGCAAACCGTGCACCTATCTTGCGTCTAGATTACCCCGATCTCCAAATGGATTGAATCGAGCTTCCACTTGAGCCCCATCAAGTAGGAGTACCAGCGGGTGTGTTCAAAACAATTTCTGAGCCTTTGGTATATTTGGCGCAAACCGTGCACCTATCTTGCATCAAGATTACCACTATCTCCAAACGGATTGAACTGAGCTTGCACTTGAGTCTCGTCACCAAGGAGTACCACGGGGTGTGTCCAAAATGATTTCTGAGCCTACAGTTGTTTGGTGCAAACCATGCACCTATCTTGCGTCAAGATTACCACTATCTCCAAATGGGCTGAACCGAGCTTCCACTTGAGTCTCGTCACCTAGGAGTACCACTAGGTGCATCCAAAATGATTTCTGAGCCAATAGTTGTTTGGTGCAAACCGTGCACCTATCTTGCGTCAAGGATACCATTATCTCCAAATGGACTGAATTGAGCTTCCACTTGAGCCTCATCATGTAGGAGTACCACCGGGTGTGTCCAAAACAATTTCTGAGCCTATGGTATATTTGGCGCAAACTGTGCACCTATCTTGCATCAAGATTACCACTATCTCCAAACGGATTGAACCGAGCTTGCACTTGAGTCTCGTCACCAAGGAGTACCACGGGGTGTGTCCAAAACGATTTCTGAGCCAATGGTATGTTTGGCGCAAACCGTGCACCTATCTTGCACTGACACTAACCCTATCTCTAAATAGACCAAAAGGAGATTCCACATTACCCACGTCACCTTGTAGTTCCATCCGGTGCGTCCTAAATGATATTTGAGCCTCTAGTATGCTCGGTGCAAACCATGCACCTATCTTGCGTCAAGATTACCACTATCGCCAAATGGGTTGAACGGAGCTTCCACTTGAGTCTCGTCACCTAGGAGTACCACTGTGTGCATCCAAATTGATTTCTGAGCCTATAGTTGTTTGGTGCAATTAGTGCACCTATCTTGCGTCAAGATTACCACTATCTCCAAATGGGCTGAACCGAGCTTCCACTTGAGTCTCGTCACCGAGGAGTACCACTAGGTGCATCCAAAATGATTTTTGAGCTGATAGTTGTTGGTGCAAACCGTGCACCTATCTTGCGTCTAGATTACCCCGATCTCCAAATGGATTGAATCGAGCTTCCACTTGAGCCTCATCATGTAGGAGTACCAGCGGGTGTGTTCAAAACAATTTCTGAGCCTATGGTATATTTGGCGCAAACCATGCACCTATCTTGCGTCAAGGTTACCACTATCTCCAAATGGGCTGAACCGAGCTTCCGCTTGAGTCTCGTCACCTAGGAGTTCCACGGGGTGTGTCCAAAATGATTTCTGAGCCTATAGTTGTTTGGTGCAAACCATGCACCTATCTTGCGTCAAGATTACCACTATCTCCAAATGGGCTGAACCGAGCTTCCACTTGTGTCTCGTCACCTAGGAGTACCACTAGGTGCATCCAAAATGATTTCTGAGCCTATAGTTGTTTGGTGCAAACCGTGCACCAATCTTGCGTCAAGATTACCACTATCTCCAAATGGACTGAATCGAGCTTCCACTTGAGCTTCATCATGTAGGAGTACCACCGGGTGTATCCAAAACAATTTCTGAGCGTATGGTATATTTGGCGCAAACCGTGCACCTATCTTGCATCAAGATTACCAGTATCTCCAAATGGATTGAACCGAGATTGCACTTGAGTCTCGTCTCCAAGGAGTACCACGGGGTGTGTCCAAAACGATTTCTGAGCCAATCGTATATTTGGCGCAAACCGTGCACCTATCTTGCACTGACACTAACCCTATATCTAAACGGACCAAAACGAGATTCCACATGACCCACGTCACCTAGTAGTTCCATCCGGTGCGTCCAGAAAGATATTCGAGCCTCTAGTACGCTCGGTGCAAACCATGCACCTATCTTGCTTCAAGATTACCACTATCTCCAGATGAGCTGAACGCTCCCACTTGAGTCTCGTCACCTAGGAGTACCACTAGGTGCATCCAAAATGATTTCTGAGCCTATAGCTGTTTGGTGTAAACCGTGCACCTATCTTGCGTCAAGATGACCACTATCTCCAAACGGACTGAATCGAGCTTCCAATTGAGACTCATCACCTAGGTGTACCACCGGGTGTGTCCAAAACAATTTCTGAGCCTATGGTATATTTCGCGCAAACCGTGCACCTATCTTGCATCAAGATTACCACTATCTCCAAACGGATTGAACCGAGATTGCACTTGAGTCTCGTCACCAAGGAGTACCACGGGGTGTGTCCAAAACGATTTTTGAGCCAATGGTATGTTGGCGCAAGCCGTGCACCTATCTTGCACTGACACTAACCCTATCTCTAAACAGACCAAAAGGAGATTCCACATTACCCACGTCACCTAGTAGTTCCATCGGGTGCGTCCAAAATGATATTCGAACCTCTAGTATGCTCGGTGCAAACCATGCACCTATCTTGCGTCAAGGTTACTACTATCTCCAAATGGGTTGAACTGAGCTTCCACTTGAGTCTCGTCACCTAGGAGTACCACTGGGTGCATCCAAAATGATTTCTGAGCCTATAGTTGTTTGGTGCAAACCATGCACCTATCTTGCGTCAAGATTACCACTATCTCCAAATGGGCTGAACCGAGCTTCCACTTGAGTCTCGTCACCTAGGACTACCACTAGGTGCATCCAAAATGATTTGAGCCTATAGTTGTTTGGTGCAAACCGTGCACCTATCTTGCGTCAAGATTGCCACTATCTCCAAATGGACTGAATCGAGCTTCCACTTGATCCTTATCTCGTAGGAGTACCACCGGGTGTGTCCAAAATAATTTCTGAGCCTATGGTATATTTGGCGCAAACCGTGCACCTATCTTGCATCAAGATTACCACTATCTCCAAACGGATTGAACCGAGATTGCACTTGAGTCTCGTCACCAAGGAGTACCACGGGGTGTGTCCAAAACAATTTTTGAGCCAATGGTATGTTTGGCGCAAGCCGTGCACCTATCTTGCACTGACACTAACCCTATCTCTAAACGGACCAAAAGGAGATTCCACATTACCCACGTCACCTTGTAGTTCCATCCGGTGCGTCCTAAATGATATTTGAGCCTCTAGTATGCTCGGTGCAAACCATGCACTTATCTTGCGTCAAGATTACCACTATCGCCAAATGGGTTGAACCGAGCTTCCACTTGAGTCTCGTCACCTAGGAGTACCACTGGGTGCATCCAAAATGATTTCTGAGCCTATAGTTGTTTGGTGCAATTAGTGCACCTATCTTGCGTCAAGATTACCACTATCTCCAAATGGGCTGAACCGAGCTTCCACTTGAGTCTCGTCACCGAGGAGTACCACTATGTGCATCCAAAATGATTTTTGAGCTGATAGTTGTTGGTGCAAACCGTGCACCTATCTTGCGTCTAGATTACCCCGATCTCCAAATGGATTGAATTGAGCTTCCACTTGAGCCTCATCATGTAGGAGTACCAGCGGGTGTGTTCAAAACAATTTCTGAGCCTATGGTATATTTGGCACAAACCATGCACCTATCTTGCGTCAAGGTTACCACTATCTCCAAATGGGCTGAACCGAGCTTCCGCTTGAGTCTCGTCACCTAGGAGTTCCACGGGGTGTGTCCAAAATGATTTCTGAGCCTATAGTTGTTTGGTGCAAACCATGCACCTATCTTGCGTCAAGATTACCACTATCTCCAAATGGGCTGAACCGAGCTTCCACTTGAGTCTCGTCACCTAGGACTACCACTAGGTGCATCCAAAATGATTTCTGAGCCTATAGTTGTTTGGTGCAAACCGTGCACCAATCTTGCGTCAAGATTACCACTATCTCCAAATGGACTGAATCAAGCTTCCACTTGAGCTTCATCATGTAGGAGTACCACCGGGTGTATCCAAAACAATTTCTGAGCGTATGGTATATTTGGCGCAAACCGTGCACCTATCTTGCATCAAGATTACCAGTATCTCCAAATGGATTGAACCGAGCTTGCACTTGAGTCTCGTCACCAAGGAGTACCACGGGGTGTGTCCAAAACGATTTCTGAGCCAATCGTATGTTTGGCGCAAACCGTGCACCTATCTTGCACTGACACTAACCCTATATCTAAATGGACCAAAACGAGATTCCACATGACCCACGTCACCTAGTAGTTCCATCCGGTGCGTCCAGAAAGATATTCGAGCCTCTAGTACGCTCGGTGCAAACCATGCACCTATCTTGCTTCAAGATTACCACTATCTCCAGATGGGCTGAACGCCCCCACTTGAGTCTCGTCACCTAGGAGTACCACTAGGTGCATCCAAAATGATTTCTGAGCCTATAGCTGTTTGGTGTAAACCGTGCACCTATCTTACGTCAAGATGACCACTATCTCCAAACGGACTGAATCGAGCTTCCACTTGAGACTCATCACCTAGGTGTACCACCGGGTGTGTCCAAAACAATTTCTGAGCCTATGGTATATATCTCCAAACAGATTGAACCGAGCTTACACTTGAGTCTCGTCGCCAAGGAGTACCACGGGGTGCGTCCAAAACTATTTCTGAACCAATGGTATGTTTGGCGCAAGCTATGCACCTATCTTGCACTGACACTAACCCTATCTCTAAACGGACCAAAGCAAGATTCCACATGACCCATGTCACCTAGTAGTTCCATCTGGTGTGTCTAAAACGATATTCGGGCCTCAAGTACGGTCGGTGCAAACCGTGCACCTATCTTGCGTCAAGATTACCACTATCTCCAAATGGACTGAATCGAGCTTCCACTTGAGCCTCACCACCTAGCAGTATAACCGGGTGTGTCCAAAACAATTTCTGAGCCTATGGTATATTTGGTGCAAAATGTGCACGTATCTTGCGTTAAGATTACAACTATCTCCAAATGGATTGAACCGAGCTTGCACTTGATTCTCGTCACCAAGGAGTACCACGGGGTGTGTCCCAAAGGATTTCTAAGCCAATGGTAGGTTTGGCGCAAACTGTGCACCTATCTTGCACTAACACTAACCCTATCACTAAACAGACCAAAACGAGATTTCACATGACCCATGTCACCTAGTAGTTCCATCGGGTGCGTCCAAAATGATATTCAAACCTCTAGTATACTCGGTGCAAACGATGCACCTATCTTGCGTCAAGGTTACCACTATCTCCAAATGGGCTCAACCGAGTTTCCACTTGAGTCTCGTCACCTAGGAGTACCACTGGGTGCATCCAAAATGATTTCTGAGCCTATAGTTGTTTGGTGCAAACCATGCACCTATCTTGCGTCAAGATTACCACTATCTCCAAATGGGCTGAACCGAGCTTCCACTTGAGTCTCGTCACCTAGGAGTACCACTAGGTGCATCCAAAATGATTTCTGAGCCTATAGTTGTTTGGTGCAAACCGTGCACCTATCTTGCGTCAAGGATACCATTATCTCCAAATGGACTGAATTGAGCTTCCACTTGAGCCTCATCATGTAGGAGTACCACCGGGTGTGTCCAAAATAATTTCTAAGCCTATGGTATATTTGGCGCAAACCGTGCACCTATCTTGCATCAAGATTACCACTATCTCCAAACGGATTGAACCGAGATTGCACTTGAGTCTCGTCACCAAGGAGTACCACGGGGTGTGTCCAAAACAATTTTTGAGCCAATGGTATGTTTGGCGCAAGCTGTGCACCTATCTTGCACTGACACTAACCCTATCTCTAAACGGACCAAAAGGAGATTCCACATTACCCACGTCACCTTGTAGTTCCATCCGGTGCGTCCTAAATGATATTTGAGCCTCTAGTATGCTCGGTGCAAACCATGCACTTATCTTGTGTCAAGATTACCACTATCGCCAAATGGGTTGAACCGAGCTTCCACTTGAGTCTCGTCACCTAGGAGTACCACTGGGTGCATCCAAAATGATTTCTGAGCCTATAGTTGTTTGGTGCAATTAGTGCACCTATCTTGCGTCAAGATTACCACTATCTCCAAATGGGCTGAACCGAGCTTCCACTTGAGTCTCGTCACCGAGGAGTACCACTAGGTGCATCCAAAATGATTTTTGAGCTGATAGTTGTTGGTGCAAACCGTGCACCTATCTTGCGTCTAGATTACCCCGATCTCCAAATGGATTGAATCGAGCTTCCACTTGAGCCTCATCATGTAGGAGTACCAGCGGGTGTGTTCAAAACAATTTCTGAGCCTATGGTATATTTGGCGCAAACCATGCACCTATCTTGCGTCAAGGTTACCACTATCTCCAAATGGGCTGAACCGAGCTTCCGCTTGAGTCTCGTCACCTAGGAGTTCCACGGGGTGTGTCCAAAATGATTTCTGAGCCTATAGTTGTTTGGTGCAAACCATGCACCTATCTTGCGTCAAGATTACCACTATCTCCAAATGGGCTAAACCGAGCTTCCACTTGAGTCTCGTCACCTAGGAGTACCACTAGGTGCATCCAAAATGATTTCTGAGCCTATAGTTGTTTGGTGCCAACCGTGCACCAATCTTGCGTCAAGATTACCACTATCTCCAAATGGACTGAATCGAGCTTCCACTTGAGCTTCATCATGTAGGAGTACCACCGGGTGTATCCAAAACAATTTCTGAGCGTATGGTATATTTGGCGCAAACCGTGCACCTATCTTGCATCAAGATTACCAGTATCTCCAAATGGATTGAACCGAGATTGCACTTGAGTCTCGTCTCCAAGGAGTACCACGGGGTGTGTCCAAAACGATTTCGGAGCCAATCGTATATTTGGCGCAAACCGTGCACCTATCTTGCACTGACACTAACCCTATATCTAAACGGACCAAAACGAGATTCCACATGACCCACGTCACCTAGTAGTTCCATCCGGTGCGTCCAGAAAGATATTCGAGCCTCTAGTACGCTCGGTGCAAACCATGCACCTATCTTGCTTCAAGATTACCACTATCTCCAGATGAGCTGAACGCTCCCACTTGAGTCTCGTCACCTAGGAGTACCACTAGGTGCATCCAAAATGATTTCTGAGCCTATAGCTGTTTGGTGTAAACCGTGCACCTATCTTGCGTCAAGATGACCACTATCTCCAAACGGACTGAATCGAGCTTCCAATTGAGACTCATCACCTAGGTGTACCACCGGGTGTGTCCAAAACAATTTCTGAGCCTATGGTATATTTCGCGCAAACCGTGCACCTATCTTGCATCAAGATTACCACTATCTCCAAACGGATTGAACCGAGATTGCACTTGAGTCTCGTCACCAAGGAGTACCACGGGGTGTGTCCAAAACGATTTTTGAGCCAATGGTATGTTGGCGCAAGCCGTGCACCTATCTTGCACTGACACTAACCCTATCTCTAAACAGACCAAAAGGAGATTCCACATTACCCACGTCACCTAGTAGTTCCATCGGGTGCGTCCGAAATGATATTCGAACCTCTAGTATGCTCGGTGCAAACCATGCACCTATCTTGCGTCAAGGTTACAACTATCTCCAAATGGGTTGAACTGAGCTTCCACTTGAGTCTCATCACCTAGGAGTACCACTGGGTGCATCGAAAATGATTTCTGAGCCTATAGTTGTTTGGTGCAAACCATGCACCTATCTTGCGTCAAGATTACCACTATCTCCAAATGGGCTGAACCGAGCTTCCACTTGAGTCTCGTCACCTAGGACTACCACTAGGTGCATCCAAAATGATTTGAGCCTATAGTTGTTTGGTGCAAACCGTGCACCTATCTTGCGTCAAGATTGCCACTATCTCCAAATGGACTGAATCGAGCTTCCACTTGATCCTTATCTCGTAGGAGTACCACCGGGTGTGTCCAAAATAATTTCTGAGCCTATGGTATATTTGGCGCAAACTGTGCACCTATCTTGTATCAAGATTACCACTATCTCCAAACGGATTGAACCGAAATTGCACTTGAGTCTCGTCACCAAGGAGTACCACGGGGTGTGTCCAAAACAATTTTTGAGCCAATGGTATGTTTGGCGCAAGCCGTGCACCTATCTTGCACTGACACTAACCCTATCTCTAAACGGACCAAAAGGAGATTCCACATTACCCACGTCACCTTGTAGTTCCATCCGGTGCGTCCTAAATGATATTTGAGCCTCTAGTATGCTCGGTGCAAACCATGCACTTATCTTGCGTCAAGATTACCACTATCGCCAAATGGGTTGAACCGAGCTTCCACTTGAGTCTCGTCACCTAGGAGTACCACTGGGTGCATCCAAAATGATTTCTGAGCCTATAGTTGTTTGGTGCAATTAGTGCACCTATCTTGCGTCAAGATTACCACTATCTCCAAATGGGCTGAACCGAGCTTCCACTTGAGTCTCGTCACCGAGGAGTACCACTATGTGCATCCAAAATGATTTTTGAGCTGATAGTTGTTGGTGCAAACCGTGCACCTATCTTGCGTCTAGATTACCCCGATCTCCAAATGGATTGAATCGAGCTTCCACTTGAGCCTCATCATGTAGGAGTACCAGCGGGTGTGTTCAAAACAATTTCTGAGCCTATGGTATATTTGGCGCAAACCATGCACCTATCTTGCGTCAAGGTTACCACTATCTCCAAATGGGCTGAACCGAGCTTGCACTTGAGTCTCGTCACCTAGGAGTTCCACGGGGTGTGTCCAAAATGATTTCTGAGCCTATAGTTGTTTGGTGCAAACCATGCACCAATCTTGCGTCAAGATTACCACTATCTCCAAATGGACTGAATCAAGCTTCCACTTGAGCTTCATCATGTAGGAGTACCACCGGGTGTATCCAAAACAATTTCTGAGCGTATGGTATATTTGGCGCAAACCGTGCACCTATCTTGCATCAAGATTACCAGTATCTCCAAATGGATTGAACCGAGCTTGCACTTGAGTCTCGTCACCAAGGAGTACCACGGGGTGTGTCCAAAACGATTTCTGAGCCAATCGTATGTTTGGCGCAAACCGTGCACCTATCTTGCACTGACACTAACCCTATATCTAAATGGACCAAAACGAGATTCCACATGACCCACGTCACCTAGTAGTTCCATCCGGTGCGTCCAGAAAGATATTCGAGCCTCTAGTACGCTCGGTGCAAACCATGCACCTATCTTGCTTCAAGATTACCACTATCTCCAGATGGGCTGAACGCTCCCACTTGAGTCTCGTCACCTAGGAGTACCACTAGGTGCATCCAAAATGATTTCTGAGCCTATAGCTGTTTGGTGTAAACCGTGCACCTATCTTGCGTCAAGATGACCACTATCTCCAAACGGACTGAATCGAGCTTCCACTTGAGACTCATCACCTAGGTGTACCACCGGGTGTGTCCAAAACAATTTCTGAGCCTATGGTATATATCTCCAAACAGATTGAACCGAGCTTACACTTGAGTCTCGTCGCCAAGGAGTACCACGGGGTGCGTCCAAAACTATTTCTGAGCCAATGGTATGTTTGGCGCAAGCTATGCACCTATCTTGCACTGACACTAACCCTATCTCTAAACGGACCAAAGCAAGATTCCACATGACCCATGTCACCTAGTAGTTCCATCTGGTGTGTCCAAAATGATATTCGGGCCTCAAGTACGGTCGGTGCAAACCGTGCACCTATCTTGCGTCAAGATTACCACTATCTCCAAATGGACTGAATCGAGCTTCCACTTGAGCCTCACCACCTAGCAGTATAACCGGGTGTGTCCAAAACAATTTCTGAGCCTATGGTATATTTGGTGCAAAATGTGCACGTATCTTGCGTTAAGATTACAACTATCTCCAAATGGATTGAACCAAGCTTGCACTTGATTCTCGTCACCAAGGAGTACCACGGGGTGTGTCCCAAAGGATTTCTAAGCCAATGGTACGTTTGGCGCAAACTGTGCACCTATCTTGCACTAACACTAACCCTATCACTAAACAGACCAAAACGAGATTTCACATGACCCATGTCACCTAGTAGTTCCATCGGGTGCGTCCAAAATGATATTCAAACCTCTAGTATACTCGGTGCAAACGATGCACCTATCTTGTGTCAAGGTTACCACAATCTCCAAATGGGCTCAACCGAGTTTCCACTTGAGTCTCGTCACCTAGGTGTACCACTGGGTGCATCCAAAATGATTTCTGAGCCTATAGTTGTTTGGTGCAAACCATGCACCTATCTTGCGTCAAGATTACCACTATCTCCAAATGGGCTGAACCGAGCTTCCACTTGAGTCTCGTCACCTAGGAGTACCACTAGGTGCATCCAAAATGATTTCTGAGCCCATAGTTGTTTGGTGCAAACCGTGCACCTATCTTGCGTCAGGATTACCACTATCTCCAAATGGACTAAATCGAGCTTCCACTTGAGCCTCATCACATAGGACTACCACCGGGTGTGTCCAAAACAATTTCTGAGCCTATGGTATATTTGGCGCAAACCGTGCACCTATCTTGCATCAAGATTACCACTATCTCCAAACAGATTGAACCGAGCTTGCACTTGTGTCTCGTCACCAAGGAGTACCACGGGGTGTGTCCAAAACGATTTCTGAGCCAGTGGTATGTTTGGCGCAAACCGTGCACCTATCTTGCACTGACACCAACCCTATCTCTAAACGGACCAAAAGGAGATTCCCCATGACCCACATCAACTAGTAGTTCCATTCGGTGCGTCCAACATGATATTCGAGCCTCTAGTACGCTCGGTGCAAACCATGCACCTATCTTGCGTCAAGATTACCACTATCTCCAAATGGGCTGAACCGAGCTTCCACTTGAGTCCCGTCACCTAGGAGTACCACTAAGTGCATCCAAAATGATTTCTGAGCCTATGGTTGTTTGGTGCAAACCATGCACCTATCTTGCGTCAAGATTTCCACTATCTCCAAATGGACTGAATCGAGCTTCCACTTGAGCCTCATCTTGTAGGAGTACCACCGGGGGTGTCCATAATAATTTCTGAGCCTATGGTATATTTGGCGTGAACCGTGCACCTATCTTGCATCAAGATTACCATTGTCTCCAAACGGATTGAACCGAGCTTGCACTTGAGTCTCATCACCAAGGAGTACCACAGGGTGTGTCCAAAATGATTTCTGAGCCAATGGTATGTTTGGCGCAAACCATGCACCTATCTTGCACTAACACTAACCCTATCTCTAAACGGACAAAAAGGGGATTCCACATGACCCACGTCACCTAGTAGTTCCATCCGGTGTGTCCAAAAAGATATTCGAGCCTCTAGTACGCTCGGTGCAAACCATGCACCTATCTTGCGTCAAGATTACCACTATCTCCAGATGGGCTGAACGCTTCCACTTGAGTCTCGTCACCTAGGAGTACCACTAGGTGCATCCAAAATGATTTATGAGCCTATAGCTGTTTGGTGCAAACTGTGCACCTATCTTGCGTCAAGATGACCACTATCTCCAAACGGACTGAATCGAGCTTCCACTTGAGACTCATCACCTAGGAGCCCCACCGGGTGTGTCCAAAATAATTTCTGAGCCTATGGTATATATCTCCAAACAGATTGAACCGAGCTTGCACTTGAGTCTCGTCGCCAAGGAGTACCACGGGGTGCGTCCAAAACTATTTCTGAGCCAATGGTATGTTTGATGCAAACTATGCACCTATCTTGCACAGACACTAACCCTATCTCTAAACGAACCAAAACAAGATTCCACATGACCCACGTCTCACCTAGAAGTTCCATCCAGTATGTCCAAAACGATATTCGGGCCTCTAGTACGGTCGGTGCAAACCGTGCACCTATCTTGCGTCAAGATTACCACTATCTCCAAATGGACTGAATCGAGCTTCCACTTGAGCCTCAACACCTAGGAGTATAACCGGGTGTGTCCAAAACAATTTCTGAGTCTATGGTATATTTGGCGCAAACCGTGCACCTATCTTGCGTTAAGATTACCACTATCTCCAAAAGGATTGAACCGAGCTTGCACTTGAGTCTCGTCACCAATGATGAGGACATCAACACCGATCATACATCCACGCCGTCCACGCCGACACCTGCTGGTCCTATTACCCGTGCTCGTGCTCGAACACTTAATCATTAAGTGAGTTCCTTCTTGAGCTCTTGTCCATTTTGTTTAGATCTTGGAGACACGTGCACTCTTGTTTTGATTAGGAATCAAGGAGAAGACCGAAAGGGAAAAGGACTCGCATAGGCTGGATTCGGACTGCAGCACACCTCCAACTTGTGACGGTCACCACGGTTACATACGGAGTCGGATTGGGGTGATTCTGGACTTGTTGGAAAGCTAATAAAGTCTACTTTTATACGGATCTGACCTCATACTCATACCTGCTCAGAAACGGCGTCAACAGTCCAAAAATCACCGAGATGTCTATTCTGTCCAGGGTGCTGCGCCACCTTAAGTTAGCCCAATGGGCTTGTATCGTTTAGAGTCCAGTAGGGACGCGTACTAGGGTTGGAGCACGACCCAAACTCTCTTGTGGTCGTCCTCCACACATCATATACCCCTTAGCCACCACCAGGAACACTTGGGTTTTGTTTAGATCAAGTTTAGCCTTTGCTACTTGCTTGTAGGCGCGCGTGCTGATCCAGCCACCCGTCTCCTTATCTTCGGAACTCCACTCATAATAAGATTCAGTTTGAGGCTTTCAATTTCATCTTGCAAATTCAGTGCTTGTTTCCTTGTTCTTGCTAGTTCTTCGATTGCTTGCAGGACTGGAGCCCTAGTGGCTGGTTGTCGTGCTCCACAAGATCGTGACGGCCTTTGGAGGTGGTGTATCGGTTGCTAAGGCACGGTCTTGGAAGGCTGTAGTCGGGCCGTGAACGTCATCTCCATCCACCAAATCGAGTGATCTCACGCCTCTCATCGAAAGATCGTCCATAAACCCTAGCGGGTTCATATCAATTGGTATCATAGCAAGGTTTATCGGTGAGAGACTTGTAATTCTTCGCTGTTTTTATTTTTCCTACAGTCCAAAAAAAGCCAAAAAAAGTAGATTAGTTTCCTACAATCCTATAGACTTTTGGGCCGTGGCTAGTGCTACCTAGTTAGGGCTTGTTGAGTCGTCGGTTACATCGGTTGTGTCAAGTTGCTAGTCTTAGTTTTAGTCCTTTAGAGTTTCGAGTTTTTGTCACGTTCTATCACAACACACGCTATCATATAGTCTCTCTGTTGGCCGAATCCAAGTAAGGTTTGAAGTTTGAATCGGACAAGGAATCGGCTGTTCCTCTCTGTTGGCCGAATCCAAGTAGGTTTTCAAGTTTGAGTCGGATCAAGGAATCGGGTATTCCTCGCTGTTGGCCAAGTCCGAGTAGAATTAGAAGTTCCAATCAGACGAGGAATCAGTTCACCCTGTGCTACAAATATCAAACGAACCACGCAGCAAGTATTCATATCTAAACGAGTGGCTTACTCTAGAGAGAGAGAGTATCTTTTTTTTACCGGAATACCCCTGCCCTTTCGGAAAAAGTGTGTGTGCTGAGTTACTCTTTGGGAGTGTTCTTGTTCATATAATCAGTTTTGAGTGCCCCTGAAAAAAAAATATATTCAAAAAAAAAGAAAAAAAAAGAGAAAGAAGCAAAAGAAAAGAAGAGAAAGGGGCTGATCTTAGAGATTCTTCGTTCACTTTGGGTGGTGTGTTGTGCTCTTCTTTGTGTCCAGGCTCGCATCTCTAGCACGGTCTAGACTAGGACCAGCACAGTACCGCCGGTTGAACGATTATTCAGCTTGCTTTTTGTAACTAACGTGGTGCTAGTTCGTTCCTTGTTTCAGCCCACCTATAGCTCCACATATTCTACAGCTTGACAGGTCTCGTGCTGCGGCACCGATACACTTCATCCATTGCTGCAGACTTGTTGGTAGATGACCCCTCCTATCGAGCAAGGTAAGAACTGGTAAGAACTTGTGTAATAGGTGGAGAGTGAGCGACTTGCTGTAGCTACATCCTAGTAGTTGTAGGGCTTTTATTTCTTCACTTGTCTTCTTGTTGTCTTTGCTTTGAACCATGCCAGGGACCGACGAAGATAACCAAATTCCACATTCGCCTCGCACAAAGGGCATCATACAACATTTTGAAAGGAAAGTGAAGTTGCACACGGAGGGACTTGATAATGACTTGCAGGTGACAAATGATAAGCTTGGGCAGTTGGAGGCTACTCAGATTGCCACAAACAACAAGCTTGCAGGTTTGGAGCAGTCCATTGCTAGTGTGGACAAAAGCCTTGCTGCTCTGCTGAGGCGTTTTGATGACCTCCACAACAATGATAAAGACCAGCATAAAAGAAGAAAAGAAGGAGGAAGATAGAGGGGATGGTAGTTATGATGAAGAATACACAGGTGATACTAAACATGATGATCGAGACACTCGTGATCGACGTCGCCTACATCACAACCGTAGAGGTATGGGTGGCCGCCGCCGACGCAAGGTACCTAATAATGATGATGCTTTTAGTAAGATTAAATTTAAAATACCTCCTTTTGATGGTAAATATGACCCTGATGCATACATTACTTGGGAGATTGCTGTTGATCAAAAGTTTGCATGCCATGAATTTCCTGAGAACACACGTGTTAGGGCTGCTACTAGTGAGTTCACAGATTTTGCTTCTGTTTGGTGGATCGAATATGGCAAGAAAAATCCTAATAACATACCTAAAACTTGGGATGCGCTGAAACGAGCCACGAGAGCTAGATTTGTTCCATCTTAGTATGCCCGTGATATGATAAATAAGTTGCAGCAATTGAGACAAGGTTCTAAATGTGTAGAAGAATACTATCAGGAATTACAAACGGGTATGTTGCGTTGTAAATTAGAGGAGGATGAGGAACCTGCTATGGCTAGATTTTTAGGTGGATTAAATCAGGAAATTCAGGATATCCTCGCTTACAAAGAATACAATAACGTAACCAAACTGTTTCATCTTGCTTGTAAAGCTGAACGGGAAGTGCAGGGATGACGTGCTAGCGCAAGGACTAATGTTTCTGCAGGGAAAGCTACTTCATGGCAGCCGCGCCCGTCTACAACTTTGTCTACACGTACTCCTACGTCATCATCTAGTGACAAGACTCGAGCTGCCCCCACCAATTCAGTAGTGAAGACAGCACAAAAGCCGGCTGCGAGTACTTCATCCGTGGCATCGACAGGTAGAACAAGCAACATACAATGTCATTGGTGCAGGGATATGGCCATATGATGCGTGACTGCCCAAACAAGCGTGTTATGATTGTCAAAGATGATGGTGAGTGTTCATCTGCTAGTGATTTTGATGAAGATACCCTTGCATTGCTTGCGGCTGACTATGCAGGTAGTGAGGAACACATAGAAGAACACATCAATGCAGGTGACGCGGAGCACTATGAGAGCTTGATTGTACAGCAAGTGCTTAGTGCACAAATGGAGAAGGCGGAGCAAAATCAGTGACACACTTTATTCCAAACAAAGTGTGTCATCAAGGAGCGTTCGTGCCGCATGATCATTGATGGAGGTAGCTGCAACAACTTGGCAAGTAGCGACATGGTACAAAAGCTCGCCCTCACCACCAAACCACATCCCCATCCCTACTACATCCAATGGCTGAACAACAGTGGTAAGGCAAAGGTAACGAGACTAGTGCGAATCGATTTTGCCATCGGATCATACAAAGATATTGTTGAATGTGATGTTGTGCCTATGCAAGCTTGCAATATTCTGCTAGGTAGACCATGGCAATTTGATAGAGATTCAATGCATCATGGTAGATCAAATCAATATTCGTTTCTATACCATGATCGAAAATTTGTGTTGCATCCTATGTCTCCTGAAGCTATTATGCAATCTGATGTTACTAAGGCTGCAAAAGCAAAGAGCAAGAGTGACAAATCTGTTGTTGATGACAAAGATGAGATAACATTGAAAGGACGTTGTATGCTTGCTACAAAATCTGATATTAATGAGTTCAATGCATCCACCTCTGTTGCTTATGCTTTGGTATGCAAGGATGCTTTGATTTCATTTGAGGATATGCAACGTTCTTTGCCCCCTGCTGTTGCTAACATTTTGCAGGAGTATTCTGATGTATTCCCCATTGAGATACCAGCGGGGCTGCCACCAATACGAGGGATTGAGCACCAAATTGATCTTATCCCTGGAGCATCTTTGCCAAACCGTGCGCCATATAGGACCAATCCGGAGGAAACGAAGGAAATTCAGCGACAAGTGCAAGAACTACTAGACAAAGGTTATGTGCGTGAGTCTCTTAGTCCTTGTGCTGTTCCAGTGATTTTAGTGCCTAAGAAAGATGGAACATGGCACATGTGTGTTGATTGTAGGGCTATTAATAATATCACCATTCGATATCGACACCCTATTCCACGATTAGATGATATGCTTGATGAATTGAGTGGTGCTGTTGTGTTTTCAAAGGTTGATTTGCGTAGTGGGTACCACCAGATTCGTATGAAATTGGGAGATGAATGGAAAACTGCTTTCAAAACCAAGTTCGGTCTATATGAGTGGTTAGTCATGCCTTTTGGGTTAACTAAGCACCTAGTACTTTCATGAGATTAATGAACGAGGTTTTGCGTGCTTTCATTGGGAAATTTGTTATCGTCTACTTTGATGATATACTGATTTATAGCAAATCCATGGATGAACACCTTGATCACTTACGTGCTGTTTTCAATGCTCTACGTGATGCACGTTTGTTTGGTAACCTTGAGAAGTGCACTTTCTGTACTGATCGAGTATCGTTTCTTGGCTATGTTGTCACTCCACAGGGAATTGAGGTTGATAAAGCCAAGGTGGAAGCTATACAAGGATGGCCTATACCCACGACGGTCACACAAGTGCGGAGTTTCCTAGGACTTGCTGGTTTCTATCGCCGTTTTGTGAAGGACTCAGCACCATTGCTGCACCATTGAATGAGCTTACAAAGAAGGGAGTGCCCTTTTCTTGGGGCAAAGCACAAGAGCACGCTTTCCATGTGCTGAAAGATAAGTTAACACATGCACCTCTACTCCAACTCCCTGATTTTAATAAGACTTTCGAGCTTGAATGTGATGCGAGTGGAATTGGATTGGGTGGTGTTTTGTTACAAGAAGGAAAACCTATTGCATACTTTAGTGAGAAATTGAGCGGGCCTATTCTTAATTATTCCACATATGATAAGGAATTATATGCTCTAGTGCGGACATTAGAAACATGGCAGCATTATTTGTGGCCCAAAGAATTTGTTATACATTCTGATCATGAATCTTTGAAGCATATTCGTAGTCAAGGAAAACTGAATCGTAGACATGCAAAATGGGTTGAATTTATTGAATCTTTTCCTTACGTTATCAAACACAAGAAAGGGAAGGATAATATCATTGCAGATGCATTGTCTAGGAGATATACTTTGCTGAATCAACTTGATTACAAGATCTTTGGGTTAGAAACAATTAAAGACCGATATGCTCATGATGCTGATTTTAAAGAAGTGCTGCTGCATTGTAAAGATGGGAAAACGTGGAACAAATTCATCCTCAATGATGGGTTTGTGTTTAGAGCTAACAAGCTATGCATTCCAGCTAGCTCCGTTCGCTTGTTGTTGCTGCAGGAAGCGCATGGAGGTGGCTTGATGGGGCATTTTGGAGCGAAGAAGACGGAGGACATTCTTGCTTGTCATTTCTTTTGGCCAAAGATGTGACGAGACGTGGAGAGATTTGTTGCTCGCTGCACAACATGTCAAAAGGCTAAGTCCCAGTTGAATCCACATGGTTTGTATATGCCTCTTCCTGTTCCTAGTGCTCCTTGGGAGGATATTTCTATGGATTTTGTGTTGGGATTGCCACGGACTAGGAAAGGGCGAGATAGTGTTTTTGTGGTTGTGGATCGATTCTCTAAAATGCACATTTCATACCATGTCATAAAACTGATGATGCTACAAATATTGCTAATTTGTTCTTTCGAGAAGTTGTTCGCTTGCATGGTGTGCCAAATACAATTGTTTCTGATCGTGATTCTAAATTTCTTAGCCATTTTTGGAGAACTTTATGGGCCAAATTGGGGACTAAGCTTTTATTTTCCACCACTTGTCACCCCCAAACTGATGGTCAAACTGAAGTTGTGAATAGAACTTTGTCTACTATGTTAAGGACTGTTTTAAAGAAGAATATTAAGATGTGGGAAGATTGTTTGCCTCATATTGAGTTTGCTTATAATCGTTCGCTGCATTCTACTATGAAGATGTGTCCCTTTGAGATTGTTTATGGCTTGTTACCACGTGCTCCTATTGATTTAATGCCATTGCCAAGTTCTGAAAAGTTGAATTTTGATGCTAAGCAACGTGCTGAATTGATGCTAAAACTACATGAAACCACTAAAGAAAACATAGAGCGCATGAATGCTAAGTACAAATTTGCTGGAGATAAAGGTAGAAGGGAATTGATTCTTGAACCTGGAGATTTGGTTTGGTTGCATTTGCGAAAGGATAGGTTTCCTGAATTAAGAAAATCTAAATTGATGCCTAGAGCGGATGGTCCTTTTAAAGTGATGCAATGAATAAATGAGAATGCATATAAGCTTGATCTTCCTGCAGATTTTGGGGTTAGTCCCACATTTAACATTGCAGATTTGAAGCCTTATTTGGGTGAGGAAGATGAGCTTGAGTCGAGGACGACTCAAATTCAAGAAAGGGAGGATGATGAGGACATCAACACCGATCATACATCCACGCCGTCCACGCCGACACCTGCTGGTCCTATTACCCGTGCTCGTGCTCGAACACTTAATCATCAAGTGAGTTCCTTCTTGAGCTCTTGTCCATCCTATTTAGATCTTGGAGACACGTGCACTCTTGTTTTGATTAGGAATCAAGGAGAAGACCGAAAGGGAAAAGGACTCGCGTAGGCTGGATTCGGACTGCAGCACACCTCCAACTTGTGACGGTCGCCACGGTTACATACGGAGTCGGATTGGGGATTCTGGACTTGTTGGAAAGCTAATAAAGTCTACTTTCATACGGATCTGACCTCATACTCATACCTGCTCAGAAACAGCGTCAATAGTCCAAAAATCACCGAGAGGTCTATTCTGTCTAGGGTGCTGCGCCACCTTAAGTTAGCCCAATGGGCTTGTATCGTTTAGAGTCCAGTAGGGACGCGTCCTAGGGTTGGAGCACGACCCAAACTCTCTTGTGGTCGTCCTCCACACATCATATACCCCTTAGCCGCCACCAGGAACACTTGGTTTTGTTTAGATCAAGTTTAGCCTTTGCTACTTGCTTGTAGGCGCGCGTGCTGATCCAGCCACCCGTCTCCTTGTCTTTGGAACTCCACTCATAATAAGATTCAGTTTGAGGCTTTCAATTTCATCTTGCAAATTCAGTGCTTGTTTCCTTGTTCTTGCTAGTTCTTCGATTGATTGCAGGACGGGAGCCCTAGTGGCTGGTTGTCGCGCTCCACAAGATCGTGACGGCCTTTGGAGGTGATGTATCGGTTGCTAAGGCGTGGTCTTGGAAGGCTATAGTCGGGCCATGAACATCATCTCCATCCACCAAATCGAGTGATCTCATGCCTCTCATCGAAAGATCGTCCATAAACCCTAGCGGGTTCATATCAACCAAGGAGTACCATGGGGTGTGTCCCAAACGATTTTTGAGCCAATGGTATGTTTGGTTCAAACCATGCACATATCTTGCACATACACTAACCCTATCTCTAAATAGACCAAAATGAGATTCCACATGACCCACGTCACCTAGTAGTTCCATCGGGAGCGTCCAAAATGATATTCGAACCTCTAGTACGCTTGGTGCAAACCATGCACCTATCTTACGTCAAGGTTACCACTATCTCCAAATGGGCTGAACTGAGCTTCCACTTGAGTCTTGTCACCTAGGAGTACCACTGGGTGCATCCAAAATGATTTTTGAGCCTATAGTTGTTTGGTGCAAACCGTGCACCTATCTTGCGTCAAGATTACCAGTATCTCCAAATGGGCTGAACCGAGCTTCCACTTGAGTCTCGTCACCTAGGAGTACCACTAGGTGCATCCAAAATGATTTTTGAGCACATAGTTGTTGGTGAAACCGTGCACCTATCTTGCGTCAAGATTACCCCTATCTCCAAATGGATTGAATTGAGCTTCCACTTGAGCCTCATCACGTAGGAGTACCACCGGGTGTGTTCAAAACAATTTCTGAGCCTATGGTATATTTGACGCAAACCGTGCACCTATCTTGCATCAAGATTACCACTATCTCCAAATGGATTGAACCGAGCTTGCACTTGAGTCTCATCACCAAGGAGTACCACGGGGTGTGTCCAAAACGATTTCTGAGCCAATGGTATGTTTGGCGCAAACCGTGCACCTATCTTGCACTGACACTAACCCTATCTCTAAACAGACCAAAAGGAGATTCCACATTACCCACGTCACCTAGTAGTTCCATCGGATGCATCCAAAATGATATTCGAACCTCTAGTATGCTCGGTGCAACCCATGCACCTATCTTGCATCAAGCTTACCACTATCTCCAAATGGGCTGAACCGAGCTTCCGCTTGAGTCTCGTCACCTAGGAGTTCCACTGGGTGCATCCAAAATGATTTCTGAGCCTATAGTTGTTTGGTGCATAGCATGCACCTATCATGCACTGACACTAACCCTATCTCTAAACGGACCAATAGGAGATTCCACATGACCCATGTCACCTAGCAGTTCCATCTGGTGTGTTCAAAACGATATTCGGGCCTCTAGTACGGTGGGTGCAAACCATGCACCTATCTTGCGTCAAGATTACCACTATCTCCAAATGGACTGAATCGAGCTTCCACTTGAGCCTCATCACCTAGGAGTATAACCGGGTGTGTCCAAAACAATTTCTGAGCCTATGGTATATTCGGCGCAAACCGTGCACCTATCTTGCATTAAGATTACCACTATCTCCAAACGGATTGAACCGAGCTTGCTCTCGAGTCTCATCACCAAGGAGTACCACGGGGTGCATCCAAAACGATTTTTGAGCCAATGGTATGTTTGGTGCAAACCGTGCACCTATCTTGCATTGACACTAACCCTATCTCTAAACAGACCAAAACGAGATTCCACATGACCCACGTCACCTAGTAGTTCCATCCGTTGTCTCCAAAATGATATTTGAGCCTCTAGTACGCTCGGTGCAAACCACGCACCTATCTTGCGTCAAGATTACCACTATCTCCAAATGGGCTGAACCGAGCTTCCACTTGAGTCTCGTCACCTAGGAGTACCACTAGGTGCATCCAAAATGATTTCTGAGCCTATAGTTGTTTGGTGCAAACCGTGCACCTATCTTGCGTCAAGATTACCACTATCCCAAATGGATTGAATCAAGCTTCCACTTGAGCCTCATCACATAGGAGTACCACCGGGTGTGTTCAAAACAATTTTTGAGCCTATGGTATATTTGGCGCAAACCGTGCACCTATCTTGCATCAAGATTACCACTATCTCCAAACGGATTGAACCGAGCTTGCACTTGACTCTCGTCACCAAGGAGTACCACGGGGTGTGTCTAAAACGATTTCTGAGCCAATGGTATGTTTGGCGCAAACCATGCACCTATCTTGCACTGACACTAACCCTATCTCTAAACGGACCAAAAGGAGATTCCACATGACCCACGTCACCTAGTAGTTCCATCCGGTGCGTCCAAAATGATATTCGAGCATCTAGTACGCTCGGTGCAAACCATGCACCTATCTTACGTCAAGATTACCACTATCTCCAAATGGGCTGAACCGAGCTTCCACTTGAGTCTCGTCACCTAGGAGTACCACTGGGTGCATCCAAAATGATTTTTGAGCCTATAGTTGTTTGGTGCAAACCGTGCACCTATCTTGCGTCAAGATTACCAGTATCTCCAAATGGGCTGAACCTTGCTTCCACTTGAGTCTCGTCACCTAGGAGTACCACTAGGTCCATCCAAAATGATTTTTGAGCCTATAGTTGTCTGGTGCAAACCGTGCACCTATCTTGCGTCAAGATTACCCCTATCTCCAAATGGATTGAATTGAGCTTCCACTTGAGCCTCATCACGTAGGAGTACCACCGGGTGTGTTCAAAACAATTTCTGAGCCTATGGTATATTTGGCGCAAACCGTACACCTATCTTGCATCAAGATTATCACTATCTCCAAATGGATTGAACCGAGCTTGCACTTGAGTCTCGTCACCAAGGAGTACCACAGGGTGTGTCCAAAACGATTTCTGAGCCAATGGTATGTTTGGCGCAAACCGTGCACCTATCTTGCACTGACACTAACCCTATCTCTAAACAGACCAAAAGGAGATTCCACATTACCCACGTCACCTAGTAGTTCCATCGGATGCATCCAAAATGATATTCGAACCTCTAGTATGCTCGGTGCAACCCATGCACCTATCTTGCATCAAGCTTACCACTATCTCCAAATGGGCTGAACCGAGCTTCCGCTTGAGTCTCGTCACCTAGGAGTTCCACTGGGTGCATCCAAAATGATTTCTGAGCCTATAGTTGTTTGGTGCATAGCATGCACCTATCATGCACTGACACTAACCCTATCTCTAAACGGACCAATAGGAGATTCCACATGACCCATGTCACCTAGCAGTTCCATCTGGTGTGTTCAAAACGATATTCGGGCCTCTAGTACGGTGGGTGCAAACCATGCACCTATCTTGCGTCAAGATTACCACTATCTCCAAATGGACTGAATCGAGCTTCCACTTGAGCCTCATCACCTAGGAGTATAACCGGGTGTGTCCAAAACAATTTCTGAGCCTATGGTATATTCGGCGCAAACCGTGCACCTATCTTGCATTAAGATTACCACTATCTCCAAACGGATTGAACCGAGCTTGCTCTCGAGTCTCATCACCAAGGAGTACCACGGGGTGCATCCAAAACGATTTTTGAGCCAATGGTATGTTTGGTGCAAACCGTGCACCTATCTTGCACTGACACTAACCCTATCTCTAAACAGACCAAAACGAGATTCCACATGACCCACGTCACCTAGTAGTTCCATCCGTTGTCTCCAAAATGATATTTGAGCCTCTAGTACGCTCGGTGCAAACCATGCACCTATCTTGCGTCAAGATTACCACTATCTCCAAATCGGCTGAACCGAGCTTCCACTTGAGTCTCGTCACCTAGGAGTACCACTAGGTGCATCCAAAATGATTTCTGAGCCTATAGTTATTTGGTGCAAACCGTGCACCTATCTTGCGTCAAGATTACCACTATCCCAAATGGATTGAATCAAGCTTCCACTTGAGCCTCATCACATAGGAGTACCACCGGGTGTGTTCAAAATAATTTTTGAGCCTATGGTATATTTGGCGCAAACCGTGCACCTATCTTGCATCAAGATTACCACTATCTCCAAACGGATTGAACCGAGCTTGCACTTGACTCTCGTCACCAAGGAGTACCACGGGGTGTGTCTAAAACGATTTCTGAGCCAATGGTATGTTTGGCGCAAACCATGCACCTATCTTGCACTGACACTAACCCTATCTCTAAACGGACCAAAAGGAGATTCCACATGACCCACGTCACCTAGTAGTTCCATCCGGTGCGTCCAAAATGATATTCGAGCATCTAGTACGCTCGGTGCAAACCATGCACCTATCTTACGTCAAGATTACCACTATCTCCAAATGGGCTGAACCGAGCTTCCACTTGAGTCTCGTCACCTAGGAGTACCACTGGGTGCATCCAAAATGATTTTTGAGCCTATAGTTGTTTGGTGCAAACCGTGCACCTATCTTGCGTCAAGATTACCAGTATCTCCAAATGGGCTGAACCTTGCTTCCACTTGAGTCTCGTCACCTAGGAGTACCACTAGGTCCATCCAAAATGATTTTTGAGCCTATAGTTGTCTGGTGCAAACCGTGCACCTATCTTGCGTCAAGATTACCCCTATCTCCAAATGGATTGAATTGAGCTTCCACTTGAGCCTCATCACGTAGGAGTACCACCGGGTGTGTTCAAAACAATTTCTGAGCCTATGGTATATTTGGCGCAAACCGTGCACCTATCTTGCATCAAGATTATCACTATCTCCAAATGGATTGAACCGAGCTTGCACTTGAGTCTCGTCACCAAGGAGTACCACATGGTGTGTCCAAAACGATTTCTGAGCCAATGGTATGTTTGGCGCAAACCGTGCACCTATCTTGCACTGACACTAACCCTATCTCTAAACAGACCAAAAGGAGATTCCACATTACCCACGTCACCTAGTAGTTCCATCGGATGCATCCAAAATGATATTCGAACCTCTAGTATGCTCGGTGCAACCCATGCCCTATCTTGCATCAAGGTTACCACTATCTCCAAATGGGCTGAACCGAGCTTCCGCTTGAGTCTCCTCACCTAGGAGTTCCACTGGGTGCATCCAAAATGATTTCTGAGCCTATAGTTGTTTGGTGCAAAGCATGCACCTATCTTGCACTGACACTAACCCTATCTCTAAACGGACCAATAGGAGATTCCACATGACCCATGTCACCTAGCAGTTCCATCTGGTGTGTTCAAAACGATATTCGGGCCTCTAGTACAGTGGGTGCAAACCGTGCACCTATCTTGCGTCAAGATTACCACTATCTCCAAATGGACTGAATCGAGCTTCCACTTGAGCCTCATCACCTAGGAGTATAACCGGGTGTGTCCAAAACAATTTCTGAGCCTATGGTATATTCGGCGCAAACCGTGCACCTATCTTGCGTTAAGATTACCACTATCTCCAAACGGATTGAACCGAGCTTGCACTTGAGTCTCATCACCAAGGAGTACCACGGGGTGCATCCAAAACGATTTCTGAGCCAATGGTATGTTTGGTGCAAACCGTGCACCTATCTTGCGTCAAGATTACCACTACCTCCAAATGGGCTGAACCGAGCTTCCACTTGAGTCTCGTCACCTAGGAGTACCACTAGGTGCATCCAAAATGATTTCTGAGCCTATAGTTGTTTGGTGCAAACCGTGCACCTATCTTGCGTCAAGATTACCACTATCTCCAAATGGACTGAATCGAGCTTCCACTAGAGCCTCTCACCTAGGAGTACCACCGGGTGTGTCCAAAACAATTTTTGAGCCTATGGTATATACCTCCGAATGATTGAACCGAGCTTGCACTTGAGTCTCGTCGCCAAGGAGTACCACGGGGTGCGTCCAAAACTATTTATGAGCCAATGGTACGTTTGGCGCAAACTATGCACCTATCTTGCACTGGCACTAACCTTATCTCTAAACGGACCAATAGGAGATTCCACATGACCCATGTCACCTAGCAGTTCCATCTGGTGTGTCCAAAACGATATTCGGGCCTCTAGTACGGTCGTTGCAAACCGTGCACCTATCTTGCATCAAGATTACCACTATCTCCAAATGGACTGAATCAAGCTTCCACTTAAGCCTCATCACCTAGGAGTATAACCGGGTGTGTCCAAAACAATTTCTGAGCCTATGGTATATTTGGCGCAAACCGTGCACCTATCTTGCGTTAAGATTACCACTATCTCCAAACGGATTGAACCGAGCTTGCACTTGAGTCTCATCACCAAGGAGTACCACGGGGTGCATCCAAAACGATTTCTGAGCCAATGGTATGTTTGGTGCAAACCGTGCACCTATCTTGCACTGACACTAGCCCTATCTCTAAACAGACCAAAACGAGATTCCACATGACCCACGTCACCTAGTAGTTCCATCCGGTGCGTCCAAAATGATATTCGAGCCTCTAGTACGCTCGGTGCAAACCATGCACCTATCTTGCGTCATGATTACCACTATCTCCAAATGGGCTGAACTGAGCTTCCACTTGAGTCCCGTCACCTAGGAGTACCACTAGGTGCATCCAAAATGATTTCTGAGCCTATAGTTGTCTGGTGCAAACCGTGCACCTATCTTGCGTCAACATTACCACTATCCCCAAATGGATTGAATCAAGATTCCACTTGAGCCTCATCACGTAGGAGTACCACCGGGTGTGTTCAAAACAATTTCTGAGCCTATGGTATATTTGGCGCAAACCGTGCACCTATCTTGCATCAAGATTACCACTATCTCCAAATGGATTGAACCGAGCTTGCACTTGAGTCTCGTCACCAAGGAGTACCACGGGGTGTGTCCAAAACGATTTCTGAGCCAATGGTATGTTTTGCGCAAACCGTGCACCTATCTTGCACTGACACAAACCCTATCTCTAAACAGACCAAAAGGAGATTCCACATTACCCACGTCACCTAGTAGTTCCATCGGATGCATCCAAAATGATATTCGAACCTCTAGTATGCTCGGTGCAACCCATGCACCTATCTTGCATCAAGGTTACCACTATCTCCAAATGGGCTGAACCGAGCTTCCGCTTGAGTCTCCTCACCTAGGAGTTCCACTGGGTGCATCCAAAATGATTTCTGAGCCTATAGTTGTTTGGTGCAAAGCATGCACCTATCTTGCACTGACACTAACCCTATCTCTAAACGGACCAATAGGAGATTCCACATGACCCATGTCACCTAGCAGTTCCATCTGGTGTGTTCAAAACGATATTCGGGCCTCTAGTACGGTGGGTGCAAACCGTGCACCTATCTTGCGTCAAGATTACCACTATCTCCAAATGGACTGAATCGAGCTTCCACTTGAGCCTCATCACCTAGGAGTATAACCGGGTGTGTCCAAAACAATTTCTGAGCCTATGGTATATTCGGCGCAAACCATGCACCTATCTTGCGTTAAGATTACCACTATCTCCAAACGGATTGAACCGAGCTTGCACTTGAGTCTCATCACCAAGGAGTACCACGGGGTGCATCCAAAACGATTTCTGAGCCAATGGTATGTTTGGTGCAAACCATGCACCTATCTTGCGTCAAGATTACCACTATCTCAGAATGGGCTGAACCGAGCTTCCACTTGAGTCTCGTCACCTAGGAGTACCACTAGGTGCATCCAAAATGATTTCTGAGCCTATAGTTGTTTGGTGCAAACCGTGCACCTATCTTGCGTCAAGATTACCACTATCTCCAAATGGACTGAATCGAGCTTCCACTAGAGCCTCTCACCTAGGAGTACCACCGGGTGTGTCCAAAACAATTTCTGAGCCTATGGTATATACCTCCGAATGGATTGAACCGAGCTTGCACTTGAGTCTCGTCGCCAAGGAGTACCACGGGGTGCGTCCAAAACTATTTATGAGCCAATGGTACGTTTGGCGCAAACTATGCACCTATCTTGCACTGACACTAACCCTATCTCTAAATGGACCAATAGGAGATTCCACATGACCCATGTCACCTAGCAGTTCCATCTGGTGTGTCCAAAACGATATTCGGGCCTCTAGTACGGTCGTTGCAAACCGTGCACCTATCTTGCGTCAAGATTACCACTATCTCCAAATGGACTGAATCGAGCTTCCACTTGAGCCTCATCACCTAGGAGTATAACCGGGTGTGTCCAAAACAATTTCTGAGCCTATGGTATATTCGGCGCAAACCGTGCACCTATCTTGCGTTAAGATTACCACTATCTCCAAACGGATTGAACCGAGCTTGCACTTGAGTCTCATCACCAAGGAGTACCACGGGGTGCATCCAAAACGATTTCTGAGCCAATGGTATGTTTGGTGCAAACCGTGCACCTATCTTGCGTCAAGATTACCACTACCTCCAAATGGGCTGAACCGAGCTTCCACTTGAGTCTCGTCACCTAGGAGTACCACTAGGTGCATCCAAAATGATTTCTGAGCCTATAGTTGTTTGGTGCAAACCGTGCACCTATCTTGCGTCAAGATTACCACTATCTCCAAATGGACTGAATCGAGCTTCCACTTAAGCCTCATCACCTAGGAGTATAACCGGGTGTGTCCAAAACAATTTCTGAGCCTATTGTATATTTGGCGCAAACCGTGCACCTATCTTGCGTTAAGATTACCACTATCTCCAAACGGATTGAACCGAGCTTGCACTTGAGTCTCATCACCAAGGAGTACCACGGGGTGCATCCAAAACGATTTCTGAGCCAATGGTATGTTTGGTGCAAACCGTGCACCTATCTTGCACTGACACTAGCCCTATCTCTAAACAGACCAAAACGAGATTCCACATGACCCACGTCACCTTGTAGTTCCATCCGGTGCGTCCAAAATGATATTCGAGCCTCTAGTATGCTCGGTGCAAACCATGCACCTATCTTGCGTCATGATTACCACTATCTCCAAATGGGCTGAACTGAGCTTCCACTTGAGTCTCGTCACCTAGAAGTACCACTAGGTGCATCCAAAATGATTTCTGAGCCTATAGTTGTCTGGTGCAAACCATGCACCTATCTTGCGTCAACATTACCACTATCCCCAAATAGATTGAATCAAGCTTCCACTTGAGCCTCATCACGTAGGAGTACCACCGGGTGTGTTCAAAACAATTTTTGAGCCTATGGTATATTTGGCGCAAACCGTGCACCTATCTTGCATCAAGATTACCACTATCTCCAAACGGATTGAACCGAGCTTGCACTTGACTCTCGTCACCAAGGAGTACCACGGGGTGTGTCTAAAACGATTTCTGTGCCAATGGTATGTTTGGCGCAAACCATGCACCTATCTTGCACTGACACTAACCCTATCTCTAAACGGACCAAAAGGAGATTCCACATGACCCACGTCACCTAGTAGTTCCATCCGGTGCGTCCAAAATGATATTCGAGCATCTAGTACGCTCGGTGCAAACCATGCACCTATCTTGCGTCAAGATTACCACTATCTCCAAATGGGCTGAACCGAGCTTCCACTTGAGTCTCGTCACCTAGGAGTACCACTAGGTGCATCCAAAATGATTTCTGAGCCTATAGTTGTTTGGTGCAAACTGTGCAACTATCTTGTGTCAAAATTACCACTATCTCCAAATGGACTGAATCGAGCTTCCACTAGAGCCTCTCACCTAGGAGTACCACCGGGTGTGTCCAAAACAATTTCTGAGCCTATGGTATATACCTCCGAATGGATTGAACCGAGTTTGCACTTGAGTCTCGTCGCCAAGGAGTACCACGGGGTGCATCCAAAACTATTTATGAGCCAATGGTACGTTTGGCGCAAACTATGCACCTATCTTGCACTAACACTAACCCTATCTCTAAACGGACCAATAGGAGATTCCACATGACCCATGTCACCTAGCAGTTCCATCTGGTGTGTCCAAAACGATATTCGGGCCTCTAGTACGGTCGTTGCAAACCGTGCACCTATCTTGGGTCAAGATTACAACTATCTCCAAATGGACTGAATCGAGCTTCCACTTAAGCCTCGTCACCTAGGAGTATAACCGGGTGTGTCCAAAACAATTTCTGAGCCTATGGTATATCTGGGGCAAACCGTGCACCTATCTTGCGTTAAGATTACCACTATCTCCAAACGGATTGAACCGAGCTTGCACTTGAGTCTCATCACCAAGGAGTACCACGGGGTGCATCCAAAACAATTTCTGAGCCAATGGTATGTTTGGTGCAAACCGTGCACCTATCTTGCACTGACACTAGCACTATCTCTAAACAGACCAAAACGAGATTCCACATGACCCACGTCACCTAGTAGTTCCATCCGGTGCGTCCAAAATGATATTCGAGCCTCTAGTACGCTCGGTGCAAACCATGCACCTATCTTGCGTCATGATTACCACTATCTCCAAATGGGCTGAACTGAGCTTCCACTTGAGTCTCGTCACCTAGGAGTACCACTAGGTGCATCCAAAATGATTACTGAGCCTATAGTTGTCTGGTGCAAACCGTGCACCTATCTTGCGTCAACATTACCACTATCCCCAAATGGATTGAATCAAGCTTCCACTCGAGCCTCATCACATAGGAGTACCACCGGGTGTGTTCAAAACAATTTTTGAGCCTATGGTATATTTAGCGCAAACCGTGCACCTATCTTGCATCAAGATTACCACTATCTCCAAACGGATTGAACCGAGCTTGCACTTGACTCTCGTCACCAAGGAGTACCACGGGGTGTGTCTAAAACGATTTCTGAGCCAATGGTATGTTTGGCGCAAACCATGCACCTATCTTGCACTGACACTAACCCTATCTCTAAACGGACCAAAAGGAGATTCCACATGACCCACGTCACCTAGTAGTTCCATCCGGTGCGTGCAAAGTGATATTCGAGCATCTAGTACGCTCGGTGCAAACCATGCACCTATCTTGCATCAAGATTACCACTATCTCTAAATGGGCTGAACCGAGCTTCCACTTGAGTCTCGTCACCTAGGAGTACCACTAGGTGCATCCAAAATGATTTCTCAGCCTATAGTTGTTTGCTGCAAACCGTGCACCTATCTTGCGTCAAGATTACCACTATCTCCAAATGGACTGAATCGAGCTTCCACTTGAGCCTCATCACCTAGGAGTACCACCGGGTGTGTCCAAAACAATTTCTGAGCCTATGGTATATACCTCCGAATGGATTGAACCGAGCTTGGACTTGAGTCTCGTGGTCAAGGAGTACCATGGGGTGCGTCCAAAACTATTTCTAAGCCAATGGTACGTTTGGCGCAAACTATGCACCTATCTTGCACTGACACTAACCCTATCTCTAAACGGACCAATAGGAGATTCCACATGACCCATGTCACCTAGTAGTTCCATCTGGTGTGTCCAAAACGATATTCGGGCCTCTAGTACGGTGGGTGCGAACCGTGCACCTATCTTGCGTCAAGATTACCACTATCTCCAAATGGACTGAATCGAGCTTCCACTTGAGCCTCATCACCTAGGAGTATAACCGGGTGTGTCCAAAACAATTTTTGAGCATATGGTATATTCGGCGCAAACCGTGCACCTATCTTACGTTAAGATTACCACTATCTCCAAACGGATTGAACCGAGCTTGCTCTCGAGTCTCATCACCAAGGAGTACCACGGGGTGCATCCAAAATGATTTTTGAGCCAATGGTATGTTTGGTGCAAACCGTGCACCTATCTTGCACTGACACTAACCCTATCTCTAAACAGACCAAAAGGAGATTCCACATGACCCACGTCACCTAGTAGTTCCATCCGTTGTGTCCAAAATGATATTTGAGCCTCTAGTACGCTCGGTGCAAACCATGCACCTATCTTGCGTCAAGATTACCACTATCTCCAAATGGGCTGAACCGAGCTTCCACTTGAGTCTCGTCACCTAGGAGTACCACTAGGTGCATCCAAAATGATTCTGAGCCTATAGTTGTTTGGTGCAAACCGTGCACCTATCTTGCGTCAAGATTACCACTATCCCAAATGGATTGAATCAAGCTTCCACTTGAGCCTCATCACGTAGTACCACCGGGTGTGTTCAAAACAATTTTTGAGCCTATGGTATATTTGGCGCAAACCGTGCACCTATCTTGCATCAAGATTACCACTATCTCCAAACGGATTGAACCGAGCTTGCACTTGACTCTCGTCACCAAGGAGTACCACGGGGTGTGTCTAAAACGATTTCTGAGCCAATGGTATGTTTGGCGCAAACCATGCACCTATCTTGCACTGACACTAACCCTATCTCTAAACGGACCAAAAGGAGATTCCACATGACCCACGTCACCTAGTAGTTCCATCCGGTGCGTCCAAAATGATATTCGAGCATCTAGTACGCTCGGTGCAAACCATGCACCTATCTTGCGTCAAGATTACCACTATCTCCAAATGGCCTGAACCGAGCTTCCACTTGAGTCTCGTCACCTAGGAGTACCACTAGGTGCATCCAAAATAATTTCTGAGCCTATAGTTGTTTGGTGCAAACCGTGCACCTATCTTGCGTCAAGATTACCACTATTTCCAAATGGACTGAATCGAGCTTCCACTTGAGCCTCATCACCTAGGAGTACCACCGGGTGTGTCCAAAACAATTTCTGAGCCTATGGTATATACCTCCGAATGGATTGAACCGAGCTTGCACTTGAGTCTCGTGGTCAAGGAGTACCATGGGGTGCGTCCAAAACTATTTCTAAGCCAATGGTACGTTTGGCGCAAACTATGCACCTATCTTGCACTGACACTAACCCTATCTCTAAACGGACCAATAGGAGATTCCACATGACCCATGTCACCTAGTGTTCCATCTGGTGTGTCCAAAACGATATTCGGGCCTCTAGTACGGTCGGTGCAAACCGTGCACCTATCTTGCGTCAAGATTACCACTATCTCCAAATGGCCTGAATCGAGCTTCCACTTGAGCCTCATCACCTAGGAGTATAACCGGGTGTGTCCAAATCAATTTCTGAGCCTATGGTATATTTGGCGCAAACCGTGCACCTATCTTGCGTTAAGATTACCACTATCTCCAAACGGATTGAACCGAGCTTGCACTTGAGTCTCAACACCAAGGAGTTCCACAGGGTGCATCCAAAACGATTTCTGAGCCAATGGTATGTTTGGTGCAAACCGTGCACCTATCTTGCACTAACACTAACCCTATCTCTAAACAGACCAAAATGAGATTCCACATGACCCACGTCACCTAGTAGTTCCATCGGGTGCATCCGAAATGATATTCGAACCTCTAGTACGCTCGGTGCAAACCATGCACCTATCTTGTGTCAAGGTTAACACTATCTCCAAATGGGCTGAACCAGGCTTCCACTTGAGTCTCGTCACCTAGGAATACCACTAGGTGCATCCAAAATGATTTCTGAGCCTATAGTTGTTTGGTGCAAATCGTGCACCTATCTTGCGTCAAGATTACCACTATCTCCAAATGGACTGAATCGAGCTTCCACTTGAGCCTCATCACGTAGGAGTACCACTGGCTGGGTCCAAAACAATTTCTGAGCCTATGGTATATTTGGCGCGAACCGTGCACCTATCTTGCATCAAGATTTCCACTATCTCCAAACGGATTGAACCGAGCTTGCAGTTGAGTCTCGTCACCAAGGAGTACCACGGGGTGTGTGCAAAATGATTTCTGAGCTAATGCTATGTTTGGCGCAAACCGTGCACCTATCTTGCACTGACACTAACCCTATCTCTAAACGGACCAAAAGGAGATTCCACATGACCCACGTCACCTGGTAGTTCCATCCGGCGCGTCCAAAATTATATTCGAGCCTCTAGTACGCTCGGTGCAAACCATGCATCTATCTTGCGTAAAGATTACCACTATCTCCAAACGGGCTGAACCGAGCTTCCACTTGATTCTCGTCACCTAGGAGTACCACTAGGTGCATCCAAAATGATTTCTGAGCCTATAGCTGTTTGGTGCAAACCATGCACCTATCTTGTGTCAAGGTTACCACTATCTCTAAATGGGCTGAACCGAGCTTCCACTTGAGTCTCGTCACCTAGGAGTACCACTGGGTGCATCCAAAATAATTTTTGAGCCTATAGTTGTTTGGTGCAAACCGTGCACCTATCTTGCGTCAAGATTACAACTATCTCCAAATGGGCTAAACCGAGCTTCCACTTGAGTCTCGTCACCTAGGAGTACCACTAGGTGCATCCAAAATGATTTTTGAGCCTGTATTTGTTTAGTGCAAGCCGTGCACCTATCTCGCGTCAAGATTACCACTATGCCCAATGGATTGAATCAAGCTTCCACTTGAGCCTCATCACGTAGGAGTACCACCGGGTGTGTTCAAAACAATTTTTGAGCCTATGGTATATTTGGCGCAAACCGTGCTCCTATCTTGCATCAAGATTACCACTATCTCCAAATGGACTGAATCGAGCTTCCACTTGAGCCTCATCACCTAGGAGTACCACCGAGTGTGTCCAAAACAATTTATGAGCCTATGGTATATATCTCCGAATGGATTGAACCGAGCTTGCACTTGAGTCTCGTCGCCAAGGAGTACCACGGGGTGCGTCCAAAACTATTTCTGAGCCAATGGTACGTTTGGCGCAAACTGTGCACCTATCTTGCACTGACACTAACCCTATCTCTAAACGGACCAATTGGAGATTCCACATGACCCATGTCACCTAGCAGTTCCATCTGGTGTGTCCAAAACGATATTCAGGCCTCTAGTACGGTCGGTGCAAACCGTGCACCTATCTTGCGTCAAGATTACCACTATCTCCAAATGGACTGAATCGAGCTTCCACTTGAGCCTCATCACCTAGGAGTATAACTGGGTGTGTCCAAAACAATTTCTGAGCCTATGGTATATTTGGCGCAAACCGTGCACCTATCTTGCGTTAAGATTACCACTATCTCCAAACAGATTGAACCAGCTTGCACTTGAGTCTCATCACCAAGGAGTACCACGGGGTGCATCCAAAACGATTTATGAGCCAACGGTATGTTTGGTGCAAACCGTGCACCTATCTTGCACTGACACTAACCCTATCTCTAAACAGACCAAAAGGAGATTCCACATGACCCACGTCACCTAGTAGTTCCATCGGGAGCGTCCAAAATGATATTCGAACCTCTTGTACGCTCGGTGCAAACCATGCACCTATCTTGCGTCAAGGTTACCACTATCTCCAAATGGGCTGAACCGAGCTTCCACTTGAGTCTCATCACCTAGGAGTACCACTAGGTGCATCCAAAATCATTTCTGAGCCTATAGTTGTTTGGTGCAAACCGTGCACCTATCTTGCGTCAAGATTACCACTATCTCCAAATGGACTGAATCGAGCTTTCACTTGAGCCTCATCACCTAGGAGTACCATCGGGTGTGTCCAAAACAATTTCTGAGCCTATGGTATATATCTCCGAATGGATTGAACCAAGCTTGCACTTGAGTCTCGTCGCCAAGGAGTACCACGGGGTGCGTCCAAAACTATTTCTGAGCCTATGGTACGTTTGGCGCAAACTGTGCACCTATCTTGCACTGACACTAACCCTATCTCTAAACAGACCAAAAGGAGATTCCACATGACCCATGTCACCTAGTAGTTCCATTTGGTGTGTCCAAAACGATATTCGGGCCTCTAGTATGGTGGGTGCAAACCGTGCACCTATCTTGCGTCAAGATTACCACTATCTCCAAATGGACTGAATCGAGCTTCCACTTGAGCCTCATCACCTAGGAGTATAACCAGGTGTGTCCAAAACAATTTCTGAGCCTATGGTATATTCGGCGCAAACTGTGCACGTATCTTGCGTTAAGATTACCACTATCTCCAAACGGATTGAACCGAGCTTGCACTCGAGTCTCGCCACCAAGGAGTACCACAGGGTGCGTCCAAAACGATTTCTGAGCCAATGGTATGTTTGGTATAAACCGTACACCTATCTTGCAATGACACTAACCCTATCTCTAAACAGACCAAAAGGAGATTCCACATGACCCACGTTACCTAGTAGTTCCATCCGGTGCGTCCAAAATGATATTCGAGCCTCTAGTACGCTCGGTGCAAACCATGCACCTATCTTGCATAAAGATTACCACTATCCCCAAATGGGCTGAACCGAGCTTCCACTTGAGTATCGTCACCTAGGAGTACCACTAGGTGCATCCAAAATGATTTCTGAGCCTATAGCTGTTTGGTGCAAACCATGCACCTATCTTGTGTCAAGGTTACCACTATCTCCAAATGGGCTGAACCGAGCTTCCACTTGAGTCTCGTCACCTAGGAGTACCACTGGGTGCATCCAAAATAATTTTTGAGCCTATAGTTGTTTGGTGCAAACCGTGCACCTATCTTGCGTTAAGATTACCACTATCCCCAAATGGATTGAATCAAGCTTCCACTTGAGCCTCATCACGTAGGAGTACCACCGGGTGTGTTCAAAACAATTTTTGAGCCGATGGTATATTTGGCGCAAACCGTGCTCCTATCTTGCGTCAAGATTACCACTATCTCCAAATGGACTGAATCGAGCTTCCACTTGAGCCTCATCACCTAGGAGTACCACCTGGTGTGTCCAAAACAATTTCTGAGCCTATGGTATATATCTCCGAATGGATTGAACCGAGCTTGCACTTGAGTCTCGTCGCCAAGGAGTACCACGGCGTGCGTCCAAAACTATTTCAGAGCCAATGGTACATTTGGCGCAAACTGTGGACCTATCTTGCACTGACACTAACCCCATCTCTAAACGGACCAAAAGGAGATTCCACATGACCCATGTCACCTAGTACTTCCATTTGGTGTGTCCAAAACGATATTCGGGCCTCTAGTATGGTGGGTGCAAACCGTGCACCAATCTTGCGTCAAGATTACCACTATCTCCAAATGGACTGAATCGAGCTTCCACTTGAGCCTCATCACCTAGGAGTATAACCAGGTGTGTCCGAAACAATTTCTGAGCCTATGGTATATTCGGCGCAAACCGTGCACGTATCTTGCGTTAAGATTACCACTCTCTCCAAACGGATTGAACCGAGCTTGCACTCGAGTCTCGCCACCAAGGAGTACCACAGGGTGCGTCCAAAACGATTTCTGAGCCAATGGTATGTTTGGTACAAACCGTGCACCTATCTTGCAATGACACTAACCCTATCTCTAAACAGACCAAAAGGAGATTCCACATGACCCACGTCACCTAGTAGTTCCATCCGGTGCGTCCAAAATGATATTCGAGCCTCTAGTACGCTCGGTGCAAACCATGCACCTATCTTGCGTAAAGATTACCACTATCTCCAAATGGGCTGAACCGAGCTTCCACTTGAGTCTCGTCACCTAGGAGTACCACTGGGTGCATCCAAAATAATTTTTGAGCCTATAGTTGTTTGGAGCAAACCGTGCACCTATCTTGCGTCAAGATTACCACTATCCCCAAATGGATTGAATCAAGCTTCCACTTGAGCCTCATCACGTAGGAGAGTACCACCGGGTGTGTTCAAAACAATTTTTGAGCCTATGGTTGTGTGGTGCAAACCGTGCTCCTATCTTGCATCAAGATTACCACTATCTCCAAATGGACTGAATCGAGCTTCCAGTTGAGCCTCATCACCTAGGCGTATAACCGGGTGTGTCCAAAACAATTTCTGAGCCTATGGTATATTCGGCGCAAACCGTGCACCTATCTTGCGTTAAGATTACCACTATCTCCAAACGGATTGAACCAAGCTTGCACTCGAGTCTCGCCACCAAGGAGTACCACAGGGTGCGTCCAAAACGATTTCTGAGCCAATGGTATGTTTGGTACAAACAGTGCACCTATCTTGCAATGACACTAACCCTATCTCTAAACAGACCAAAAGGAGATTCCACATGACCCACGTCACCTAGTAGTTCCATCCGGTGCGTCGAAAATGATATTCGAGCCTCTAGTACGCTCGGTGCAAACCATGCACCTATCTTGCATAAAGATTACCACTATCCCCAAATGGGCTGAACCGAGCTTCCACTTGAGTCTCGTCACCTAGGAGTACCACTAGGTGCATCCAAAATGATTTCTGAGCCTATAGTTGTTTGGTGCAAACCATGCACCTATCTTGTGTCAACGTTACCACTATCTCCAAATGGGCTGAACCGAGCTTCCACTTGAGTCTCGTCACCTAGGAGTACCACTGGGTGCATCCAAAATAATTTTTGAGCCTATAGTTGTTTGGTGCAAACCGTGCACCTATCTTGCGTTAAGATTACCACTATCCCCAGATGGATTGAATCAAGCTTCCACTTGAGCCTCATCACGTAGGAGTACCACCGGGTGTGTTCAAAACAATTTTTGAGCCTATGGTATATTTGGCGTAAACCGTGCTCCTATCTTGCGTCAAGATTACCACTATCTCCAAATGGAGTGAATCGAGCTTCCACTTGAGCCTCATCACCTAGGAGTACCACCTGGTGTGTCCAAAACAATTTCTGAGCCTATGGTATATATCTCCGAATGGATTGAACTGAGCTTGCACTTGAGTCTCATCGCCAAGGAGAACCACGGCGTGCGTCCAAAACTATTTCAGAGCCAATGGTACGTTTGGCGCAAACTGTGCACCTATCTTGCACTGACACTAACCCCATCTCTAAACGGACCAAAAGGAGATTCCACATGACCCATGTAACCTAGTACTTCCATTTGGTGTGTCCAAAATGATATTCGGGCCTCTAGTATGGTGGGTGCAAACCGTGCACCTATCTTGCGTCAAGATTACCACTATCTCCAAATGGACTGAATCGAGCTTCCACTTGAGCCTCATCACCTAGGAGTATAACCAGGTGTGTCCAAAACATTTCTGAGCCTATGGTATATTTGGCGCAAACCGTGCACGTATCTTGCGTTAAGATTACCACTATCTCCAAACGGATTGAACCGAGCTTGCACTCGAGTCTCGCCACCAAGGAGTACCACAGGGTGCGTCCAAAACGATTTCTGAGCCAATGGTATGTTTGGAACAAACCGTGCACCTATCTTGCAATGACACTAACCCTATCTCTAAACAGACCAAAAGGAGATTCCACATGACCCACGTCACCTAGTAGTTCCATCCGGTGCGTCCAAAATGTTATTCGAGCCTCTAGTACGCTCGGTGCAAACCATGCACCTATCTTGCGTAAAGATTACCACTATCTCCAAATGGGCTGAACCGAGCTTCCACTTGAGTCTCGTCACCTAGGAGTACCACTAGGTGCATCCAAAATGATTTCTAAGCCTATAGCTGTTTGGTGCAAACCATGCACCTATCTTGTGTCAAGGTTACCACTATCTGTAAATGGGCTGAACCGAGCTTCCACTTGAGTCTCGTCACCTAGGAGTACCACTGGGTGCATCCAAAATAATTTCTGAGCCTATAGTTGTTTGGTGCAAACCGTGCACCTATCTTGCGTCAAGATTACCACTATCTCCAAATGGACTGAATCGAGCTTCCACTTGAGCCTCATCACCTAGGAGTACTACCGGGTGTGTCCAAAACAATTTCTGAGCCTATGGTATATATCTCTGAATGGATTGAACCGAGCTTGCACTTGAGTCTCGTCGCCAAGGAGTACCACGGGGTGCGTCCAAAACTATTTCTGAGCCAATGGTACGTTTGGCGCAAACTGTGCACCTATCTTGCACTGACACTAACCCTATCTCTAAACGGACCAATAGGAGATTCCACATGACCCATGTCACCTAGCAGTTCCATCTGGTGTGTCCAAAACGATATTCGGGCCTCTAGTATGGTCGGTGCAAACCGTGCACCTATCTTGCGTCAAGATTACCACTATCTCCAAATGGACGGAATCGAGCTTCCACTTGAGCCTCATCACCTAGGAGTATAACCGGGTGTGTCCAAAAAAATTTCTGAGCCTATGGTATATTTGGCGCAAACCGTGCACCCATCTTGCGTTAAGATTACCACTATCTCCAAACGGATTGAACCGAGCTTGCACTCGAGTCTCGCCACCAAGGAGTACCACAGGGTGCGTCCAAAACGATTTCTGAGCCAATGGTATGTTTGGTACAAACCGTGCACCTATCTTGCAATGACACTAACCCTATCTCTAAACAGACCAAAAGGAGATTCCACATGAACCACGTCACCTAGTAGTTCCATCCGGTGCGTCCAAAATGTTATTCGAGCCTCTAGTACGCTCGGTGCAAACCATGCACCTATCTTGCGTAAAGATTATCACTATCTCCAAATGGGCTGAACCGAGCTTCCACTTGAGTCTCGTCACCTAGGAGTACCACTAGGTGCATCCAAAATGATTTCTAAGCCTATAGCTGTTTGGTGCAAACCATGCGCCTATCTTGTGTCAAGGTTACCACTATCTGTAAATGGGCTGAACCGAGCTTCCACTTGAGTCTCGTCACCTAGGAGTACCACTGGGTGCATCCAAAATAATTTCTGAGCCTATAGTTGTTTGGTGCAAACCGTGCACCTATCTTGCGTCAAGATTACCACTATCTCCAAATGGACTGAATCGAGCTTCCACTTGAGCTTCATCACCTAGGAGTACTACCGGGTGTGTCCAAAACAATTTCTGAGCCTATGGTATATATCTCTGAATGGATTGAACCGAGCTTGCACTTGAGTCTCGTCGCCAAGGAGTACCACGGGGTGCGTCCAAAACTATTTCTGAGCCAATGGTACGTTTGGCGCAAACTGTGCACCTATCTTGCACTGACACTAACCCTATCTCTAAACGGACCAATAGGAGATTCCACATGACCCATGTCACCTAGCAGTTCCATCTGGTGTGTCCAAAACGATATTCGGGCCTCTAGTACGGTCGGTGCAAACTGTGCACCTATCTTGCGTCAAGATTACCACTATCTCCAAATGGACTGAATCGAGCTTCCACTTGAGCCTCATCACCTAGGAGTATAACCGGGTGTGTCCAAAAAAATTTCTGAGCCTATGGTATATTTGGCGCAAACCGTGCACCCATCTTGCGTTAAGATTACCACTATCTCCAAACGGATTGAACCGAGCTTGCACTCGAGTCTCGCCACCAAGGAGTACCACAGGGTGCGTCCAAAACGATTTCTGAGCCAATGGTATGTTTGGTACAAACCATGCACCTATCTTGTGTCAAGGTTACCACTATCTCCAAATGGGCTGAACCGAGCTTCCACTTGAGTCTCGTCACCTAGGAGTACCACAGGGTGCATCCAAAATAATTTTTGAGCCTATAGTTGTTTGGAGCAAACCGTGCACCTATCTTGCGTCAAGATTACCACTATCCCCAAATGGATTGAATCAAGCTTCCACTTGAGCCTCATCACGTAGGAGTACCACCGGGTGTGTTCAAAACAATTTTTGAGCCTATGGTATATTTGGCGCAAACCGTGCTCCTATCTTGCATCAAGATTACCACTATCTCCAAATGGACTGAATCGAGCTTCCAGTTGAGCCTCATCACCTAGGCGTATAACTGGGTGTGTCCAAAACAATTTCTGAGCCTATGGTATATTCGGCGCAAACCGTGCACATATCTTGCGTTAAGATTACCACTATCTCCAAACGGATTGAACCAAGCTTGCACTCGAGTCTCGCCACCAAGGAGTACCACAGGGTGCGTCCAAAACGATTTCTGAGCCAATGGTATGTTTGGTACAAACAGTGCACCTATCTTGCAATGACACTAACCCTATCTCTAAACAGACCAAAAGGAGATTCCACATGACCCACGTCACCTAGTAGTTCCATCCGGTGCGTCCAAAATGTTATTCGAGCCTCTAGTACGCTCGGTGCAAACCATGCACCTATCTTGCGTAAAGATTACCACTATCTCCAAATGGGCTGAACCGAGCTTCCACTTGAGTCTCGTCACCTAGGAGTACCACTAGGTGCATCCAAAATGATTTCTAAGCCTATAGTTGTTTGGTGCAAACCATGCACCTATCTTGTGTCAAGGTTACCACTATCTGTAAATGGGCTGAACCGAGCTTCCACTTGAGTCTCGTCACCTAGGAGTACCACTGGGTGCATCCAAAATAATTTCTGAGCCTATAGTTGTTTGGTGCAAACCGTGCACCTATCTTGCGTCAAGATTACCACTATCTCCAAATGGACTGAATCGAGCTTCCACTTGAGCCTCATCACCTAGGAGTACTACCGGGTGTGTCCAAAACAATTTCTGAGCCTATGGTATATATCTCTGAATGGATTGAACCGAGCTTGCACTTGAGTCTCGTCGCCAAGGAGTACCACGGGGTGCGTCCAAAACTATTTCTGAGCCAATGGTACATTTGGCGCAAACTGTGCACCTATCTTGCACTGACACTAACCCTGTCTCTAAACGGACCAATAGGAGATTCCACATGACCCATGTCACCTAGCAGTTCCATCTGGTGTGTCCAAAACGATATTCGGGCCTCTAGTACGGTCGGTGCAAACCATGCACCTATCTTGCGTCAAGATTACCACTATCTCCAAATGGACTGAATCGAGCTTCCATTTGAGCCTCATCACCTAGGAGTATAACCGGGTGTGTCCAAAAAAATTTCTGAGCCTATGGTATATTTGGCGCAAACCGTGCACCCATCTTGCGTTAAGATTACCACTATCTCCAAACGGATTGAACCGAGCTTGCACTCGAGTCTCGCCACCAAGGAGTACCACAGGGTGCGTCCAAAACGATTTCTGAGCCAATGGTATGTTTGGTACAAACCGTGCACCTATCTTGCAATGACACTAACCCTATCTCTAAACAGACCAAAAGGAGATTCCACATGAACCACGTCACCTAGTAGTTCCATCCGGTGCGTCCAAAATGATATTCGAGCCTCTAGTACGCTCGGTGCAAACCATACACCTATCTTTCGTAAAGATTACCACTATCTCCAAATGGGCTGAACCGAGCTTCCACTTGAGTCTCGTCACCTAGGAGTACCACTAGGTGCATCCAAAATGATTTCTGAGCCTATAGCTGTTTGGTGCAAACCATGCACCTATCTTGTGTCAAGGTTACCACTATCTCCAAATGGGCTGAACCGAGCTTCCACTTGAGTCTCGTCACCTAGGAGTACCACTGGGTGCATCCAAAATAATTTTTGAGCCTATAGTTGTTTGGAGCAAACCGTGCACCTATCTTGCGTCAAGATTACCACTATCCCCAAATGGATTGAATCAAGCTTCCACTTGAGCCTCATCACGTAGGAGTACCACCGGGTGTGCTCAAAACAATTTTTGAGCCTATGGTATATTTGGCGCAAACCGTGCTCCTATCTTGCATCAAGATTACCACTATCTCCAAATGGACTGAATCGAGCTTCCAGTTGAGCCTCATCACCTAGGCGTATAACCGGGTGTGTCCAAAACAATTTCTAAGCCTATGGTATATTCGGCGCAAACCGTGCACCTATCTTGCGTTAAGATTACCACTATCTCCAAACGGATTGAACCAAGCTTGCACTCGAGTCTCGCCACCAAGGAGTACCACAGGGTGCGTCCAAAACGATTTCTGAGCCAATGGTATGTTTGGTACAAACAGTGCACCTATCTTGCAATGACACTAACCCTATCTCTAAACAGACCAAAAGGAGATTCCACATGACCCACGTCACCTAGTAGTTCCATCCGGTGCGTCCAAAATGTTATTCGAGCCTCTAGTACGCTCGGTGCAAACCATGCACCTATCTTGCGTAAAGATTACCACTATCTCCAAATGGGCTGAACCGAGCTTCCACTTGAGTCTCGTCACCTAGGAGTACCACTAGGTGCATCCAAAATGATTTCTAAGCCTATAGCTGTTTGGTGCAAACCATGCACCTATCTTGTGTCAAGGTTACCACTATTTGTAAATGGGCTGAACCGAGCTTCCACTTGAGTCTCGTCACCTAGGAGTACCACTGGGTGCATCCAAAATAATTTCTGAGCCTATAGTTGTTTGGTGCAAACCGTGCACCTATCTTGCGTCAAGATTACCACTATCTCCAAATGGACTGAATCGAGCTTCCACTTGAGCCTCATCACCTAGGAGTACCACCGGGTGTGTCCAAAACAATTTCTGAGCCTATGGTATATATCTCCGAATGGATTGAACCGAGCTTGCACTTGAGTCTCGTCGCCAAGGAGTACCACGGGGTGCGTCCAAAACTATTTCTGAGCCAATGGTACGTTTGGCGCAAACTGTGCACCTATCTTGCACTGACACTAACCCTATCTCTAAACGGACCAATAGGAGATTCCACATGACCTATGTCACCTAGCAGTTCCATCTGGTGTGTCCAAAACGATATTCGGGCCTCTAGTACGGTCGGTGCAAACCGTGCACCTATCTTGCGTCAAGATTACCACTATCTCCAAATGGACTGAATCGAGCTTCCACTTGAGCCTCATCACCTAGGAGTATAACCGGGTGTGTCCAAAACAATTTCTGAGCCTATGGTATATTTGGCGCAAACCGTGCACCCATCTTGCGTTAAGATTACCACTATCTCCAAACGGATTGAACCGAGCTTGCACTCGAGTCTCGCCACCAAGGAGTACCACAGGGTGCGTCCAAAACGATTTCTGAGCCAATGGTATGTTTGGTACAAACCGTGCACCTATCTTGCAATGACACTAACCCTATCTCTAAACAGACCAAAAGGAGATTCCACATGAACCACGTCACCTAGTAGTTCCATCCGGTGCGTCCAAAATGATATTCGAGCCTCTAGTACGCTCGGTGCAAACCATACACCTATCTTTCGTAAAGATTACCACTATCTCCAAATGGGCTGAACCGAGCTTCCACTTGAGTCTCGTCACCTAGGAGTACCACTAGGTGCATCCAAAATGATTTCTGAGCCTATAGTTGTTTGGTGCAAACCGTGCACCTATCTTGCGTCAAGGATACCATTATCTCCAAATGGACTGAATTGAGCTTCCACTTGAGCCTCATCATGTAGGAGTACCACCGGGTGTGTCCAAAACAATTTCTGAGCCTATGGTATATTTGGCGCAAACTGTGCACCTATCTTGCATCAAGATTACCACTATCTCCAATTGGGCTGAACCGAGCTTCCACTTGAGTCTCGTCACCTAGGAGTACCACTAGGTGCATCCAAAATGATTTCTAAGCCTATAGCTGTTTGGTGCAAACCATGCACCTATCTTGTGTCAAGGTTACCACTATCTGTAAATGGGCTGAACCGAGCTTCCACTTGAGTCTCGTCACCTAGGAGTACCACTGGGTGCATCCAAAATAATTTCTGAGCCTATAGTTGTTTGGTGCAAACCGTGCACCTATCTTGCGTCAAGATTACCACTATCTCCAAATGGACTGAATCGAGCTTCCACTAGAGCCTCATCACCTAGGAGTATAACCGGGTGTGTCCAAAACAATTTCTGAGCCTATGGTATATTTGGCGCAAACCGTGCACCCATCTTGCGTTAAGATTACCACTATCTCCAAACGGATTGAACCGAGCTTGCACTCGAGTCTCGCCACCAAGGAGTACCACAGGGTGCGTCCAAAACGATTTCTGAGCCAATGGTATGTTTGGTACAAACCGTGCACCTATCTTGCAATGACACTAACCCTATCTCTAAACAGACCAAAAGGAGATTCCCCATGAACCACGTCACCTAGTAGTTCCATCCGGTGCGTCCAAAATGATATTCGAGCCTCTAGTACGCTCGGTGCAAACCATACACCTATCTTTCGTAAAGATTACCACTATCTCCAAATGGGCTGAACCGAGCTTCCACTTGAGTCTCGTCACCTAGGAGTACCACTAGGTGCATCCAAAATGATTTCTGAGCCTATAGCTGTTTGGTGCAAACCATGCACCTATCTTGTGTCAAGGTTACCACTCTCTCCAAATGGGCTGAACCGAGCTTCCACTTGAGTCACGTCACCTAGGAGTACCACTGGGTGCAGCCAAAATAATTTTTGAGCCTATAGTTGTTTGGTGCAAACCGTGCACCTATCTTGCGTCAAGATTACCACTATCCCCAAATGGATTGAATCAAGCTTCCGCTTGAGCCTCATCACGTAGGAGTACCACCGGGTGTGTTCAAAACAATTTTTGAGCCTATGGTCTATTTGGCGCAAACCGTGCTCCTATCTTGCATCAAGATTACCACTATCTCCAAATGGACTGAATCGAGCTTCCACTTGAGCCTCATCACCTAGGAGTATAACCGGGTGTGTCCAAAACAATTTCTGAGCCTATGGTATATTCGGCGCAAACCGTGCACCTATCTTGCGTTAAGATTACCACTATCTCCAAACGGATTGAACCAAGCTTGCACTCGAGTCTCGCCACCAAGGAGTACCACAGGGTGCGTCCAAAACGATTTCTGAGCCAATGGTATGTTTGGTACAAACAGTGCACCTATCTTGCAATGACACTAACCCTATCTCTAAACAGACCAAAAGGAGATTCCACATGACCCACGTCACCTAGTAGTTCCATCCGGTGCGTCCAAAATGATATTCGAGCCTCTAGTACGCTCGGTGCAAACCATGCACCTATCTTGCGTAAAGATTACCACTATCTCCAAATGGGCTGAACCGCGCTTCCACTTGAGTCTCGTCACCTAGGAGTACCACTGGGTGCATCCAAAATAATTTCTGAGCCTATAGTTGTTTGGTGCAAACCGTGCACCTATCTTGCGTCAAGATTACCACTATCTCCAAATGGACTGAATCGAGCTTCCACTTGAGCCTCATCACCTAGGAGTACCACCGGGTGTGTCCAAAACAATTTCTGAGCCTATGGTATATATCTCCGAATGGATTGAACCGAGCTTGCACTTGAGTCTCGTCGCCAAGGAGTACCACGGGGTGCGTCCAAAACTATTTCTGAGCCAATGGTACGTTTGGCGCAAACTGTGCACCTATCTTGCACTGACACTAACCCTATCTCTAAACGGACCAATAGGAGATTCCACATGACCTATGTCACCTAGCAGTTCCATCTGGTGTGTCCAAAACGATATTCGGGCCTCTAGTACGGTCGGTGCAAACCGTGCACCTATCTTGCGTCAAGATTACCACTATCTCCAAATGGACTGAATCGAGCTTCCACTTGAGCCTCATCACCTAGGAGTATAACCGGGTGTGTCCAAAACAATTTCTGAGCCTATGGTATATTTGGCGCAAACCGTGCACCCATCTTGCGTTAAGATTACCACTATCTCCAAACGGATTGAACCGAGCTTGCACTCGAGTCTCGCCACCAAGGAGTACCACAGGGTGCGTCCAAAACGATTTCTGAGCCAATGGTATGTTTGGTACAAACCGTGCACCTATCTTGCAATGACACTAACCCTATCTCTAAACAGACCAAAAGGAGATTCCACATGAACCACGTCACCTAGTAGTTCCATCCGGTGCGTCCAAAATGATATTCGAGCCTCTAGTACGCTCGGTGCAAACCATACACCTATCTTTCGTAAAGATTACCACTATCTCCAAATGGGCTGAACCGAGCTTCCACTTGAGTCTCGTCACCTAGGAGTACCACTAGGTGCATCCAAAATGATTTCTGAGCCTATAGTTGTTTGGTGCAAACCGTGCACCTATCTTGCGTCAAGGATACCATTATCTCCAAATGGACTGAATTGAGCTTCCACTTGAGCCTCATCATGTAGGAGTACCACCGGGTGTGTCCAAAACAATTTCTGAGCCTATGGTATATTTGGCGCAAACTGTGCACCTATCTTGCATCAAGATTACCACTATCTCCAATTGGGCTGAACCGAGCTTCCACTTGAGTCTCGTCACCTAGGAGTACCACTAGGTGCATCCAAAATGATTTCTAAGCCTATAGCTGTTTGGTGCAAACCATGCACCTATCTTGTGTCAAGGTTACCACTATCTGTAAATGGGCTGAACCGAGCTTCCACTTGAGTCTCGTCACCTAGGAGTACCACTGGGTGCATCCATAATAATTTCTGAGCCTATAGTTGTTTGGTGCAAACCGTGCACCTATCTTGCGTCAAGATTACCACTATCTCCAAATGGACTGAATCGAGCTTCCACTTGAGCCTCATCACCTAGGAGTATAACCGGGTGTGTCCAAAACAATTTCTGAGCCTATGGTATATTTGGCGCAAACCGTGCACCCATCTTGCGTTAAGATTACCACTATCTCCAAACGGATTGAACCGAGCTTGCACTCGAGTCTCGCCACCAAGGAGTACCACAGGGTGCGTCCAAAACGATTTCTGAGCCAATGGTATGTTTGGTACAAACCGTGCACCTATCTTGCAATGACACTAACCCTATCTCTAAACAGACCAAAAGGAGATTCCACATGAACCACGTCACCTAGTAGTTCCATCCGGTGCGTCCAAAATGATATTCGAGCCTCTAGTACGCTCGGTGCAAACCATACACCTATCTTTCGTAAAGATTACCACTATCTCCAAATGGGCTGAACCGAGCTTCCACTTGAGTCTCGTCACCTAGGAGTACCACTAGGTGCATCCAAAATGATTTCTGAGCCTATAGCTGTTTGGTGCAAACCATGCACCTATCTTGTGTCAAGGTTACCACTCTCTCCAAATGGGCTGAACCGAGCTTCCACTTGAGTCACGTCACCTAGGAGTACCACTGGGTGCAGCCAAAATAATTTTTGAGCCTATAGTTGTTTGGTGCAAACCGTGCACCTATCTTGCGTCAAGATTACCACTATCCCCAAATGGATTGAATCAAGCTTCCGCTTGAGCCTCATCACGTAGGAGTACCACCGGGTGTGTTCAAAACAATTTTTGAGCCTATGGTCTATTTGGCGCAAACCGTGCTCCTATCTTGCATCAAGATTACCACTATCTCCAAATGGACTGAATCGAGCTTCCACTTGAGCCTCATCACCTAGGAGTATAACCGGGTGTGTCCAAAACAATTTCTGAGCCTATGGTATATTCGGCGCAAACCGTGCACCTATCTTGCGTTAAGATTACCACTATCTCCAAACGGATTGAACCAAGCTTGCACTCGAGTCTCGCCACCAAGGAGTACCACAGGGTGCGTCCAAAACGATTTCTGAGCCAATGGTATGTTTGGTACAAACAGTGCACCTATCTTGCAATGACACTAACCCTATCTCTAAACAGACCAAAAGGAGATTCCACATGACCCACGTCACCTAGTAGTTCCATCCGGTGCGTCCAAAATGATATTCGAGCCTCTAGTACGCTCGGTGCAAACCATGCACCTATCTTGCGTAAAGATTACCACTATCTCCAAATGGGCTGAACCGCGCTTCCACTTGAGTCTCGTCACCTAGGAGTACCACTAGGTGCATCCAAAATGATTTCTGAGCCTATAGCTGTTTGGTGCAAACCATGCACCTATCTTGTGTCAAGGTTACTACTATCTCCAAATGGGCTGAACCGAGCTTCCACTTGAGTCTCGTCACCTAGGAGTACCACTGGGTGCATCCAAAATAATTTCTGAGCCTATAGTTGTTTGGTGCAAACCGTGCACGTATCTTGCGTCAAGATTACCACTATCTCCAAATGGACTGAATCGAGCTTCCACTTGAGCCTCATCACCTAGGAGTACCACCGGGTGTGTCCAAAACAATTTCTGAGCCTATGGTATATATCTCCGAATGGATTGAACCGAGCTTGCACTTGAGTCTCGTCGCCAAGGAGTACCACGGGGTGCGTCCAAAACTATTTCTGAGCCAATGGTACGTTTGGCGCAAACTGTGCACCTATCTTGCACTAACACTAACCCTATCTCTAAATGGACCAATAGGAGATTCCACATGACCCATGTCACCTAGCAGTTCCATCTGGTGTGTCCAAAACGATATTCGGGCCTCTAGTACGGTCGGTGCAAACCGTGCACCTATCTTGCGTCAAATTACCACTATCTCCAAATGGACTGAATCGAGCTTCCACATGAGCCTCATCACCTAGGAGTATAATCGGGTGTGTCCAAAACAATTTCTGAGCCTATGGTATATTTGGCTCAAACCGTGCACCCATCTTGCGTTAAGATTACCACTATCTCCAAACGGATTGAACCGAGCTTGCACTCGAGTCTCGCCACCAAGGAGTACCACAGGGTGCGTCCAAAATGATTTCTGAGCCAATGGTATGTTTGGTGCAAACTGTGCACCTATCTTGCAATGACACTAACCCTATCTCTAAACAGACCAAAAGGAGATTCCACATGACCCACGTCACCTAGTAGTTCCATCTGGTGCGTCCAAAATGATATTCAAGCCTCTAGTACGCTCGGTGCAAACCATGCACCTATCTTGCATCAAGATTACCACTATGTCCAAATGGGCTGAACCGAGCTTACACTTGAGTCTCGTCACCTAGGAGTACCACTAGCTGCATCCAAAATGATTTCTGAGCCTATAGTTGTTTGGTGCAAACCGTGCACCTATCTTGCGTCAAGATTACCACTATCTCCAAATGGACTGAATCGAGCTTCCACTTGAGCCTCATCACCTAGGAGTACCACCGGGTGTGTCCAAAACAATTTCTGAGCCTATGGTATATATCTCCGAGTGGAGTGAACCGAGCTTCCACTTGAGTCTCGTCGCCAAGGAGTACCACGGGGTGCGTCCAAAACTATTTCTGAGCCAATGGTACGTTTGGCGCAAACTATGCACCTATCTTGCACTGACACTAACCCTATCTCTGAACGGACCAAAAGGAGATTCCACATGACCCATGTCACCTAGTAGTTCCATCTGGTGTGTCCAAAACGATATTTGGGCCTCTAGTACGGTGGGTGCGAACCGTGCACCTATCTTGCGTCAAGATTACCAGTATCTCCAAATGGACTGAATCGAGCTTCCACTTGAGCCTCATCACCTAGGAGTATAACCGGGTGTGTCCAAAACAATTTCTGAGCCTATGGTATATATCTCTGAATGGATTGAACCGAGCTTCCACTTGAGTCTCGCCACCAAGGAGTACCACAGGGTGCGTCCAAAATGATTTCTGAGCCAATGGTATATTTGGTGCAAACCATGCACCTATCTCGCACTGACACTAACCCTATCTCTAAACAGACAAAAAGGAGATTCCACATGACCCATGTCACCTAGTAGTTCCATCCGGTGCGTCCAAAATGATATTCGAGCCTCTAGTACGCTCGGTGCAAACCATGCACCTATCTTGCGTCAAGATTACCACTATGTCCAAATGGGCTGAACCGAGCTTCCACTTGAGTCTCGTCACCTAGGAGTACCACTAGGTGCATCCAAAATGATTTCTGCGCCTATAGTTGTTTGGTGCAAACCGTGCACCTATCTTGCGTCAAGATTACCACTATCTCCAAATGGACTGAATCGAGCTTCCACTTGAGCCTCATCACCTAGGAGTACCACCGGGTGTGTCCAAAACAATTTCTGAGCCTATGGTATATATCTCCGAATGGATTGAACCGAGCTTTCACTTGAGTCTCGTCACCAAGGAGTACCACGGGGTGCGTCCAAAACTATTTCTGAGCCAATGGTACGTTTGGCGCAAACTGTGCACCTATCTTGCACTTACACTAACCCTATCTCTAAACGGACCAAAAGGAGATTCCACATGACCCATGTCACCTAGTAGTTCCATCTGGTGTGTCCAAAACGATATTCGGGCCTCTAGTACGGTGGGTGCGAACCGTGCACCTATCTTGCGTCAAGATTACCACTATCTCCAAATGGACTGAATCGAGCTTCCACTTGAGCCTCATCACCTAGGAGTACCACCGGGTGTGTCCAAAACAATTTCTGAGCCTATGGTATATATCTCCAAATGGATTGAACCGAGCTTGCACTCGAGTCTCGCCACCAAGGAGTACCACAGGGTGCGTCCAAAACGATTTCTGAGCCAATGGTATGTTTGGTACAAACCGTGCACCTATCTTGCAATGACACTAACCCTATCTCTAAACGGACCAAAAGGAGATTCCACACGACCCATGTCACCTAGTAGTTCCATCTAGTGTGTCTAAAACGATATTCGGGCCTCTAGTACGGTGGGTGCAAACCGTGCACCTATCTTGCGTCAAGTTTACCACTATCTCCAAATGGGCTGAACCGAGCTTCCACTTGAGTCTCGTCACCTAGGAGTACCACTGGGTGCATCCAAAATGATTTTTGAGCCTATAGTTGTTTGGTGCAAACCGTGCACCTATCTTGCGTCAAGATTACCACTATCTCCAAATGGGCTGAACCGAGCTTCCACTTGAGTCTCGTCACCTAGGAGTACCACTAGGTGCATCCAAAATGATTTCCGAGCCTATGGTTGTGTGGTGCAAACCGTGCACCTATCTTGCGTCAAGATTACCACTCTCTCCAAATGGATTGAATCAAGCTTCCACTTGAGCCTCATCACGTAGGAGTACCACCGGGTGTGTTCAAAACAATTTTTGAGCCTATGGTATATTTGGCGCAAACCGTGCACCTATCTTGCATCAAGATTACCACTATCTCCAAACAGATTGAACCGAGCTTGCACTTGACTCTCGTCACCAAGGAGTACCACGGGGTGTGTCTAAAACGATTTCTGAGCCAATGGTATGTTTGGCGCAAACCATGCACCTATCTTGCACTGACGCTAACCCTATCTCTAAACGGACCAAAAGGAGATTCCACATGACCCACGTCACCTAGTAGTTCCATTCGGTGCGTCCAAAATGATATTCGAGCCTCTAGCACGCTCGGTGCAAACCAAGCACCTATCTTGCGTCAAGGTTACCACTATCTCCAAATGGGCTGAACCGGGCTTCCACTTGAGTCTCATCACCTAGGAGTACCACTAGGTGCATCCAAAATGATTTCTGAGCCTATAGTTGTTTGGTGCAAACCGTGCACCTATCTTGCGTCAAGATTACCACTATCTCCAAATGGACTGAATCGAGCTTCCACTTGAGCCTCATCACCTAGGAGTACCACCGGGTGTGTCCAAAACATTTTCTGAGCCTATGGTATATATTTCCGAATGGATTGAACCGAGCTTGCACTTGAGTCTCGTCGCCAAGGAGTACCACGGGGTGCGTCCAAAACTATTTCTGAGCCAATGGCACGTTTGGCGCAAACTGTGCACCTATCTTGCACAGACACTAACCCTATCTCTAAACAGACCAAAAGGAGATTCCACACGACCCATGTCACCTAGTAGTTCCATCTAGTGTGTCTAAAACGATATTCGGGCCTCTAGTACGGTGGGTGCAAACCGTGAACCTATCTTGCATCAAGATTACCACTATCTCCAAATGGACTGAATCGAGCTTCCACTTGACCCTCATCACCTAGGAGTATAACCGGGTGTGTCCAATACAATTTCTGAGCCTATGGTATGTTTGGCGCAAACCGTGCACCTATCTTGCGTTAAGATTACCACTATCTCCAAACGGATTGAACCGAGCTTGCACTCGAGTCTCGCCACCAAGGAGTACCACAGGGTGCGTCCAAAATGATTTGAGCCAATGGTATGTTTGGTGCAAACCGTGCACCTATCTTGCACTGACACTAACCCTATCTCTAAACACACCAAAAGGAGATTTCATATGACCCACGTCACGTAGTAGTTCCATCCAGTGCGTCCAAAATGATATTCGAGCCTCTAGTACGCACGGTGCAAACCATGCACCTATCTTGCGTCAAGATTACCACTATCTCCAAATGGGCTGAACCGAGCTTCCACTTGAGTCTCGTCACCTAGGAGTACCACTAGGTGCATCCAAAATGATTTCTGAGCCTATAGTTGTTTGGTGCAAACCGTGCACCTATCTTGCGTCAAGATTACCACTATCTCCAAATGGACTGAATCGAGCTTCCACTTGAGCCTCATCACCTAGGAGTACCACTGGGTGTGTCCAAAACAATTTCTGAGCCTATGGTATATATCTCCGAATGGATTGAACCGAGCTTGCACTTGAGTCTCGTCGCCAAGGAGTACCACGAGGTGCGTCCAAAACTATTTTTGAGCCAATGGTACGTTTGGCGCAAACTGTGCACCTATCTTGCACTGACACTAACCCTATCTCTAAACATACCAAAAGGAGATTCCACATGACCCATGTCACCTAGTAGTTCCATCTGGTGTGTCCAAAACGATATTCGGGCCTCTAGTACGGTGGGTGCGAACCGTGCACCTATCTTGCGTCAAGAATACCACTATCTCCAAATGGACTGAATCGAGCTTCCACTTGAGCCTCATCACCTAGGAGTATACCCGGGTGTGTCCAAAATAATTTCTAAGCCTATGGCATATTTGGCGTAAACCCTGCACCTATCTTGCGTTAAAATTACCACTATCTCCAAACGGATTGAACCGAGCCTGCACTTGAGTCTCGTCACCAAGGAGTACCACGGGGTGCATCCAAAACGATTTCTGAGCCAATGGTATGTTTGGTACAAACCGTGCACCTATCTTGCAATGACACTAACCCTATCTCTAAACGGACCAAAAGGAGATTCCACACGACCCATGTCACCTAGTAGTTCCATCTAGTGTGTCTAAAACGATATTCGGGCCTCTAGTACGGTGGGTGCAAACCGTGCACCTATCTTGCGTCAAGTTTACCACTATCTCCAAATGGGCTGAACCGAGCTTCCACTTGAGTCTCGTCACCTAGGAGTACCACTGGGTGCATCCAAAATGATTTTTGAGCCTATAGTTGTTTGGTGCAAACCGTGCACCTATCTTGCGTCAAGATTACCACTATCTCCAAATGGGCTGAACCGAGCTTCCACTTGAGTCTCGTCACCTAGGAGTACCACTAGGTGCATCCAAAATGATTTCCGAGCCTATGGTTGTGTGGTGCAAACCGTGCACCTATCTTGCGTCAAGATTACCACTCTCTCCAAATGGATTGAATCAAGCTTCCACTTGAGCCTCATCACGTAGGAGTACCACCGGGTGTGTTCAAAACAATTTTTGAGCCTATGGTATATTTGGCGCAAACCGTGCACCTATCTTGCATCAAGATTACCACTATCTCCAAACAGATTGAACCGAGCTTGCACTTGACTCTCGTCACCAAGGAGTACCACGGGGTGTGTCTAAAACGATTTCTGAGCCAATGGTATGTTTGGCGCAAACCATGCACCTATCTTGCACTGACGCTAACCCTATCTCGAAACGGACCAAAAGGAGATTCCACATGACCCACGTCACCTAGTAGTTCCATTCGGTGCGTCCAAAATGATATTCGAGCCTCTAGTACGCTCGGTGCAAACCAAGCACCTATCTTGCGTCCAGGTTACCACTATCTCCAAATGGGCTGAACCGGGCTTCCACTTGAGTCTCATCACCTAGGAGTACCACTAGGTGCATCCAAAATGATTTCTGAGCCTATAGTTGTTTGGTGCAAACCGTGCACCTATCTTGCGTCAAGATTACCACTATCTCCAAATGGACTGAATCGAGCTTCCACTTGAGCCTCATCACCTAGGAGTACCACCGGGTGTGTCCAAAACATTTTCTGAGCCTATGGTATATATTTCCGAATGGATTGAACCGAGCTTGCACTTGAGTCTCGTCGCCAAGGAGTACCACGGGGTGCGTCCAAAACTATTTCTGAGCCAATGGCACGTTTGGCGCAAACTGTGCACCTATCTTGCACAGACACTAACCCTATCTCTAAACAGACCAAAAGGAGATTCCACACGACCCATGTCACCTAGTAGTTCCATCTAGTGTGTCTAAAACGATATTCGGGCCTCTAGTACGGTGGGTGCAAACCGTGAACCTATCTTGCATCAAGATTACCACTATCTCCAAATGGACTGAATCGAGCTTCCACTTGACCCTCATCACCTAGGAGTATAACCGGGTGTGTCCAATACAATTTCTGAGCCTATGGTATGTTTGGCGCAAACCGTGCACCTATCTTGCGTTAAGATTACCACTATCTCCAAACGGATTGAACCGAGCTTGCACTCGAGTCTCGCCACCAAGGAGTACCACAGGGTGCGTCCAAAATGATTTGAGCCAATGGTATGTTTGGTGCAAACCGTGCACCTATCTTGCACTGACACTAACCCTATCTCTAAACACACCAAAAGGAGATTTCATATGACCCACGTCACGTAGTAGTTCCATCCAGTGCGTCCAAAATGATATTCGAGCCTCTAGTACGCACGGTGCAAACCATGCACCTATCTTGCGTCAAGATTACCACTATCTCCAAATGGGCTGAACCGAGCTTCCACTTGAGTCTCGTCACCTAGGAGTACCACTAGGTGCATCCAAAATGATTTCTGAGCCTATAGTTGTTTGGTGCAAACCGTGCACCTATCTTGCGTCAAGATTACCACTATCTCCAAATGGACTGAATCGAGCTTCCACTTGAGCCTCATCACCTAGGAGTACCACTGGGTGTGTCCAAAACAATTTCTGAGCCTATGGTATATATCTCCGAATGGATTGAACCGAGCTTGCACTTGAGTCTCGTCGCCAAGGAGTACCACGGGGTGCGTCCAAAACTATTTTTGAGCCAATGGTACGTTTGGCGCAAACTGTGCACCTATCTTGCACTGACACTAACCCTATCTCTAAACATACCAAAAGGAGATTCCACATGACCCATGTCACCTAGTAGTTCCATCTGGTGTGTCCAAAACGATATTCGGGCCTCTAGTACGGTGGGTGCGAACCGTGCACCTATCTTGCGTCAAGAATACCACTATCTCCAAATGGACTGAATCGAGCTTCCACTTGAGCCTCATCACCTAGGAGTATACCCGGGTGTGTCCAAAATAATTTCTAAGCCTATGGCATATTTGGCGTAAACCCTGCACCTATCTTGCGTTAAAATTACCACTATCTCCAAACGGATTGAACCGAGCCTGCACTTGAGTCTCGTCACCAAGGAGTACCACGGGGTGCATCCAAAACGATTTCTGAGCCAATGGTATGTTTGGTGCAAACCGTGCACCTATCTTGCACTGACACTAACCCTATCTCTAAACAGACCAAAACGAGATTCCACATGACCCACGTCACCTAGTAGTTCCATCGGGTGCGTTCAAAATGATATTCGAACCTCTAGTACGCTCGGTGCAAACCATGCACCTATCTTGTGTCAAGGTTAACGCTATCTCCAAATGGGCTGAACTGAGCTTCCACTTGAGTCTCGTCACCTAGGAGTACCACTGGGTGCATCCAAAATGATTTCTAAGCCTATAGTTGTTTGGTGCAAACCGTGCACCTATCTTGCCTCAAGTTTACCACTATCTCCAAATGGACTGAATCGAGCTTCCACTTGAGCCTCATCACCTAGGAGTACCACCGGGTGTGTACAAAATAATTTCTGAGCCTATTGTATATTTGGCGCAAACCGTGCTCCTGTCTTGCGTCATGATTACCACTATCTCCAAATGGATTGAACCGAGCCTGCACTTGAGTCTCGTCGCCAAGGAGTACCACGAGGTACGTCCAAAACTATTTCTGAGCCACTGGTATGTTTGGCGCAAACCGTGCACCTATCTTGCACTAACACTAACCCTGTCTCTAAACGGACCAAAACGAGTTTCCACATGACCCACGTCACCTAGTTGTTCCATCCGGTGAGTCCAAAATGACATTTGAGCCTCTAGTACGCTCAGTGCAAACCATGCACCTATCTTGCATCAAGATTACCACTATCTGCAAACAGACTGAACCGAGCTTCTACTTGAGCCTCGTCACCTAGGAGTACCATCGGGTGTGTCCAAAACGATTTCTAAGCCTATGAGATGTTTGGCGCAAACCATGCACCTATCTTGCAATGACACTTACACTATCTCCAAATGGACCGAAATGAGATTCTCCATGACGCACGTCAAAAATGATTTCTAAGCCTGTGGTCATTCGGCGCAAACCGTGCACCTATCTTGTGTCAAGATTAGCACTATCTCCAAATGAACTGAATCGAGCTTCCACCTGAGCCTCGTCACCTAGGAATACCACCGGGTGTGTCCAAAATGATTTCTAAGCCAATGGTATGTTTGGCGCAAACCGTGCCCCTATCTAGCGTTAAGATCACGATTATCTACAAACGGACTGAATCGAGCTTTCAATTGAGCCTCATCACCTAGGATTACCACCGGGTGTGTCCAAAATGATTTCTGAGCCAATCATATGTTTGGCGCAAACCGTGCACGTGTCTTGCGTCAAGATTACCACTATCTCCAAACGGACTAAACCGAACCTGCACTTGAGTCTCGTCACAAAGGAGTACCACCGGGTGAGTCCAAAACGATTTCGAGGCCAATGGTATGGTTGGCGCAAACTGTGCACCTATGTTACACTGACACTAACACTGTCTCCAAACGGACCAAAATGAAATTCCACATGACCCATGTCACCTAGTAGTTCCATCCGGTGCGTCCAATTTTTGAGCCTCTAGTACATTCGGTGCAAACCGTGCACCAATCTTGCATCAAGGTTAGCCTATCTCCAAATGAACGGAATCGAGCTTCCACTTGAGCCTCATCACCTAGAAATACCAACGGGTGTGTCCAAAATGATTTATGAGCCAATGGTATGTTTGGCGCAAACCGTGCACCTATCTTGCGTCAAGATTACCACTATCTCCAAACAGACTAAATCAAGCTTCTACTTGAGCCTCGTCACCTAGGAGTACCACTAGGTGTGTCAAACGATTTCTAAGCCAATTGTATGTTTGCCACAAACCATGCACCCATCTTGCGTCAAGGTTACCACTATCTCCAAATGGAATGAATCGGGGTTTCACTTGAGCCTCGTTAGCTAGAAATACCACCGGGTGTGTCCAAAATGATTTCTAAGCCAACGGTATGTTTGGCGCAAACCGTGCACCTATCTAGCGTCAAGATAACGACTATCTACAAATGGAGTGAATCAAGCTTCCCTTTGAGCCTCATCACCTAGGAGTACCACCGGGTGTGTCCAAAATGATTTCTGAGCCAATGATATGTTTGGCGCAAACCTTTCACCTATCTTGCGCTAAGATTACCACTATCCCCAAACGGACTAAGCTGAGCTTCCACTTGTGTCTCATCCCTAAGGAGTACCACCGGGTGAGTCCAATATGATTTCAGGGCCAATGGTTTGTTTGGCGCAAACTGTGCACCTATCTTACACTAACACTAACACTGTCTCCAAATTGACCAAAATGAGATTCCACATGACCCATGTCACCTAGTAGTTCCATCCGGTGCGTCCAATTTTTGAATACCAACGGGTGTGTCCAAAATGATTTCTGAGCCTACGAGATGTTTGGCGCAAATCGTGCACCTATCTTGTGTCAAGATTATCACTTTCTCCAAATGGATTGAATCGAACTTCCACTTGAGCCTCGTCACCTAGGAGTACCACCGGGTTCTTCCAAAATGATTTCTGAACCTACAGTATGTTTGGTGCAAACCATGCACCTATCTTGCGTGAAGATTACCACTATCTCCAAACGGACTGAATTGAGCTGTCACTTGAGCGTCGTCACCAAGGAGTACCACTGAGTGCGTGCAAAACGATTTTTGAGCCAATGACATGTTTGGCGCAAACCGTGCACCTATCTTGCACCGAAACAAACATTGTCTCCAAACGTTGCGAAATGAGGTTCCAGTTGACCCACGTCACCTAGGAGTACCACCGGGTGCATCCAAAATGATTTTTGAGCCTATAGTATGTTTGGCGCGAACTGTGCAACTATCTTGCATTAAGATTACCACTATCTCCAAATGGACTGAATCTAGCTTCCACATGAGCCTCGTCACCTAGGAGTACCACCGGGTGTGTCCAAAACAATTTCTCAGCCTATGGTATATTTGGCGCAAACCGTGCACCTATCTTGCGTCAATATTAGCATTATATCAAATGAACTAAATCAAGCATCCACTTGAGCTTCGTCGCACAGGAGTACTATCGGGTGCGTCCAAAATGATTTCTTAGCCTACGATATGTTTACTACAAACCGTGCACCTATGTTGCAACGACACCTTGGAGCTCCAATGGGTGCGTCCAAAACGATTTCTAAGGCTATGGTACGTTCGGAACAAACCATGCACCTATCTTGCGTCAAGATTAGCACTATTTTTGAACCATCTGAATCAAGCTTCCACTTGAGCCTCATCACCTAGGAGTACTATCAGGTGCGTCCAAAACGATTTCTAATCCTATGGTACGTTCGGCACAAACCGTGCACCTATCTTGCGTCAAGATTAGCAATATCTTTGAACAGTCTAGATCGAGCTTCCACTTGAGCCTCGTTACCTAGGAGTACCATCGGGTGCCTCCAAATCGATTTCTGAGCCTGTGGTACATTCGGCACAAACCGTGCACCTATCTTGCGTCAAGATTAGCAATATCTTTGAACGGCCTGGATCAAGCTTTCACTTGAGCCTCGTCACCTAGGAGTACCATCGGGTGTGTCCAAATCGACATCTGAGCCTGTGGTACGTTCAGCACAAACCGTGCACCTGTCCTATCTCAAGATTAGCTCGATCTCCAAACGAACTGAATCAAGCATCCACTTGAGCCCCATCACCTAGGAGTACCATTAGGTGCGTCCAAAATGTTTTCTGAGCCTATGGTACGTTCGGTGCAAACCTTGCACCTATCTTACGTCAAGATTAACACTATATCAAATGAACTGAATCAAGCATCCACTTGATCTTCATCACCTTGGAGTACTATCGGGTGCGTCAAAAACGATTTCTGAGCCTACGGTATGTTTAGCACAAACCTGCACCTCTATTGCACTGACAGCAACACTATCTCCAAATGGACCAAAACGAGATTCCACATGACCCACGTCACCTTGAAGTTCCATCGGGTCCGTCCAAAACGATTTCTGATCCTGAGGTATGTTCAGCACAAACCGTGCACCTATCTTGCGTCAAGATTAGTGATATCTTTGAACGGTTCGGATTGAGCTTCCACTTGAGCCTCGTCACCTAGGAGTACCATCGGGTGCATCCAAATCTATATTTGAGCCTGTGGTACATTCGGCACAAACCGTGCACCTATCCTACGTCAAGATTAGCACGATCTCCAAACGAACTGAATCAAGCATCCACTTGAGCCCTGTCACCTAGGAGTACCATCAGGTGCGGCCAAAATGTTTTCTGAGCCTATGGTATGTTCGGTGCAAACCTTGCACCTATCTTGCATCATGATTAGCACTATATCAAATGAACTGAATAAAGCATCCACTTGAGCTTCGCCACCTAGGAGTACTATCAGGTGCGTCCAAAATAATTTCTGAGCATACGGTATGTTTAGCACAAACCTGCACCTATCTTGCACCGACACCAACACTATCTTCAAATGGACCAAAACGAGATTCCACATGACCCACGTCACCTTGGAGTTCCATTGGGTGCATCCAAAATGATTTATGAGGTTGTCGTACGTTCGGCACAAACCGTGCACCTATCTTGCGTCAAGATTTGCAATATCTTTGAATGGTCTTAATCGAGCTTCCACTTGAGCCTCGTCAACTAGGAATACCATCGGATGCGTCCAAATCGATTTCTGAGGCTGTGGTACGTTTGGCACAAACCGTGCACCTATCCTGCGTCAAGATTAGCACGATCTCCAAATGAATTGAATCAAGCATCCAGTTGATGCCCGTTACCTAGGAGTACCATCAGGTGCATCCAAAATGTTCGGCGCAAACCATGCACCTATCTTGCATCAAGATTAGCACTATATCAAATGAACTGAGTCAAACATCCACTTGAGCTTCGTCACCTAGGAGTAATATCGAGTGCATCCAAAACGATTTCTGAGCCTACGGTATGTTTAGCACAAACCGTGCACCTATCTTGCACCGACACCAACACTATCTCCAAATGAACCAAAACGAGATTCGACATGACCCATGTCACCTTGGAGTTCCATCGGGTGCGTACAAAACAATTTCTGAGGCTATGGTACGTTCGACACAAACCGTGCACCTATCCTGCGTCAAGATTAGCAATATCTTCGAACGGACTGAATCGAGCTTCCACTTGAGCCTCGTCACCTAGGCGTACCATCGTGTGCGTCCAAAATGATTTATTTGCCTGTGGTACTTTCGGCGCAACCCATGCACCTATCTTCCGTTAAGATTAGCACTATATCAAATGAACTGAGTCAATCATCCACTTAAGCTTCGTCACCTAGGAGTACTATCGGGTGCATCCAAAATGATTTCTAAGCCTACGGTACATTTAGCACAAACCATGCACCTATCTTGCACCGACACCAACACTATCTCCAAATGGACCAAAACAAGAGTCCACATGACCACATCACCTTGGAGTTCCATTGGGTGCGTCCAAAACGATTTCTGAGGCTATGGTACGTTCGGAACAAACCGTGCACTTATCTTGCATCAAGATTAGCACTATCTTTGGATGCTCTGAATCGATCTTCCACTTGAGCCTCGTCACCTAGGAGTACCATCGGGTGCGTCTAAAATGATTCTGAGCCAAGGGTACGTTTGGAGCAAACCGTGCTCCTATCTTGCATCAAGATTAGCACTATCTTTAAACTATCTGAATCGACCTTCCACTTGAGCCTCGTCACCTAAGAGTACCATCGGGTGCATCCAAAATGATTTCTGAGCCTATGGTATGTTCGAGGCAAATCGTGCACCTATCTTGCGTCAAGAGTAGCACTATCTCCAAACGACTTGAATCAAGCATCCACTTGAGCCTCGTCACATAGGAGTACCATCAGGTGCGTCCAAAACGATTTCTGATCCTATGGTACGTTCAGCGCAAACCATGCACCTATCTTGCATCAAGATTAGCACTATATCAAATGAACTAACTCAAGCATCCACTTGAGCTTCGTCACCCTAGAGTACTATCATGTGTGTCCAAAACGATTTCTGAGCCTATAGCACAAACGGTGCACCTATCTTGCACCGACACCAACATTATTTCCAAATGGTCCAAAACGAGATTCTACATGACCCACATCACCTTGGAGTTCCATTGGGAGCGTCCAAAATGATTTCTGAGCCTTTGGTACGTTCATCGCGAAGCATGCACCTATCTCGCATCAAGGTTAGCACCATATTACATGAACTGAATCAAGCATCCACTTGAGCTTCCTCACCTAGGAGTACTATCGGGTGCGTCCAAAACGATTTCTGAGCCCACGGTATGTTTAGCACAAACCATGCACCTACCTTCAACCGACACCAACACTACGTCCAAATGGACTAAAACACGATTTGACATGACCCATGTCACCTATGACTACCATTGGGTGCGTCCAAAATGATTTCTGAGCTTGTGTAACGTTCGGTGCAAACCGTGCCCTATCTTGCGTCTAGATTAGCACTATCTCCAAATGAACTGAATCAAGCATCCACTTGAGCCTCGTCACCTAGGAGTACCATCAGGTGCGTCCAAAATGATTTCTAAGCATTTGGTACGTTCGGCGCAAACCTTGCACCTATCTTGCATCAACATTAGCACTATATCAAATGAACTGAATGAAGTATCCACTTGAGCTTCATCACCTAGTAGTACTATCGGGTGCGTCTAAAACCATTTCTGAGCCTAGGTATGTTTAGCACAAATCTGCACCTATCTTGCACCGACACCAACACTATCTCCAAATGGACCAAAACAAGATTCCACATGACCCACGTCACCTTAGAGTTCCATCGGCTGTGTCCAAACTATTTCTGAGCCTATGGTACGTTCGGCACAAACCATGCACCTATCTTGCGTCAAGATTAGCACTATCTTCAAACGACTTGAATCAGGCATCCACTTGAGCCTCGTCACCTAGGAGTACCATCAGGTGCGTCCAAAATGATTTCTGATCCTATGGTACGTTTGTCGTGAACTGTGCACCTATCGTCAATATTAGCATTATATCAAATGTACTGACTCAAGCATCCACTTGAGCTTCGTCACCTAGGAGTACTATCGGGTGCGTCCAAAACGATTTCTGAGCCTACGGTATGTTTAGCACAAACCGTGCACCTATCTTGCACCGACAGCAACACTATACTCAAATGGACCAAAATAAGATTCTACATGACCCATGTCACCTTTGAGTTCCATCGGGTGTGTCCAAACTGATTTCTAAGCCTTTGGTACGTTCGGCGTAAACTACGCACCTATCTTGCGTCAAGCTTAGCACTATATCAAATGAACTAAATCAAGTATCCACTTGAGCTTCGTCAGCTAGGAGTAATATCAGGTGGGTCCAAAATGATTTCTAAGCCTACGGTATGTTTAGCACAAACTATGCACCTATCTTGAACCGACACCAACACTATCTCCAAATGGACCAAAACACGATTGCACATGACCCACATCACCTAGGACTGTCATCGGGTGCTTCCAAAATTATTTCTAAGCATGTGGTACATTCGGCGCAAACCATACACCTATCTTGTGTCAAGATTAGCACTATCTCCAAACGAACTCAATCAAGCATCCACTTGAACCTCGTCACCTTGGAGTACCATCAGGTGCGTCCAAAACGATTTTTGAGCCTGTGGTATGTTCAAGGCAAACCGTGCAACTATCTTGCATCAAGTTTAGCACTATCTCCAATCAGACTGAATCGAGCTTCCACTTGAGCCTCATCACTAAGAGTACCATCGGGTGTGTCCAAAACGATTTCTGTGCCTACGGTATGTTTGGCGCAATCCGTGCACTTATCTTGCACCAACACCAACACTGTCTTCAAATGGACCAAAATGAGATTCCACATGACCCACGTGACATTAGAGTTCCATCAGGTGCGTCCAAAACGATTTATGAGGCTGTGGTACGTTCGGTAGAAATCGTGCACCTATCTTGCGTCAAGATTAGCACTATCTTCGAACGAACTGAATTGAGCTTCCACTTGAGCCTCATCACCTAGGAGTACCATCGGGTGCATCCAAAATGATTTCTGAGCCTATGGTACGTTCAGCACAAATCATGCACCTATCTTGCGTCAAGATTAGCGCTATATCGAATGAACTGACTCAAGCATCCACTTGAGCTTCGTCACCTAGGAGTGCTATCGGGTGCGTCCAAAATGATTTCTGAGCCTACAGTATGTTTAGCACAAACCGTGCACCTATCTTGCACTGACACCAACACTATCTCCAAATGGACCAAAATGAGATTCCACATGACCCATGTCACCTTGGAGTTCCATCGGGTCTGTACAAAACAATTTCTGAGGCTATGGTACTTTTGGCACAAACCGTGCACCTATCTTGCGTCAAGTTTAGCAATATCTTTGAACGATCTGGATCGAGCTTCCACTTGAGCCTCGTCACCTAGGAGTACCATCGGGTGCGTCCAAATCGATTTCTGAGCCTGTGGTACGTTTGGCGCAAACCGTGCACCCATCTTGTGTCAAGATTAGCACTATCTTTGAACTGTCTAAATCAAACTTCCACTTGAGCCTTGCCACCTAGGAGTACCATCGGCTTCGTCCAAAACGATTTCTGAGCCTATGGTATGTTTTGCACAAACCGTGCACCTATCTTGCACCGACACCAACACTATCTCCAAATAGTCCAAAATGAGATTCTACATGACCCACATCACCTTGGAGTTCCATTGGGTGTGTCAAGATTAGCACCATATCAAATGAACTGAATCAAACATCCACTTGAGCTTCATCACATAGAAGTACTATCGGGTGCGTCCAAAACGATTTCTAAGCCTACGGAATGTTTAGCACAAACCATGCACCTACCTTGAACCAACACCAACACTATTTCCAAATGGACCAAAACACGATTCCACATGACCCACGTCACCTAGGACTATCATCGGGTGCATCCTAAACGAGTTATGAGCTTGTGGTACGTTAGGCGCAAACCATGCCCTATCTTGCGTCAAGATTAGCACTATCTCCAAACGAAATGAATCAAGCATCCACTTGAGCCTCGTCACCTTGGAGTACCATCAGGTGCGTCCAAAATGATCTCTGAGCCTGTGGTACGTTCAGCGCAAACCTTGCACCGATCTTGTGTCAAGATTAGCACTATATCAAGTGAACTAAATCAAGCATCCACTTGAGCTTCGTCACCTAGTAGTACTATCAGGTGTGTCCAAAACGATTTCTGAGCCTCTGGTATGTTTAGCACAAACCTGCACCTATCTTGCACTGAAACCAACACTATCTCCAAATGGACCAAAACGAGATTCCACATGACCCACGTCACCTTGGACTGTCATCGGGTGCATCCAAAACGATTTCTGAGCCTATGGTACGTTCGGTGCAAACCGTGCACCTATCTTGCGTCAAGATTAGCACATCTCCAAACGACTTGAATCAAGCATCCACTTGAGCCTCGTCACCTAGGAGTACCATCAGGTGCGTCAAAAACGATTTCTGATCCTGTGGTACGTTTGGCGTAAACCGTGCACCTATCTTGCTTCAATATTAGCATTATATCAAATGAACTGACTCATGCATCCACTTGAGCTTCGTCACCTAGGAGTATTATCGGGTGCATCCACATGAGCCTCGTCACCTAGGAGTACCACCGGGTGTGTCCAAAACAATTTCTCAGCCTATGGTATATTTGGCGCAAACCGTGCACCTATCTTGCGTCAATATTAGCATTATATCAAATGAACTAAATCAAGCATCCACTTGAGCTTCGTCGCACAGGAGTACTATCGGGTGCGTCCAAAATGATTTCTTAGCCTACGATATGTTTACTACAAACCGTGCACCTATGTTGCAACGACACCTTGGAGCTCCAATGGGTGCGTCCAAAACGATTTCTAAGGCTATGGTACGTTCGGAACAAACCATGCACCTATCTTGCGTCAAGATTAGCACTATTTTTGAACCATCTGAATCAAGCTTCCACTTGAGCCTCATCACCTAGGAGTACTATCAGGTGCGTCCAAAACGATTTCTAATCCTATGGTACGTTCGGCACAAACCGTGCACCTATCTTGCGTCAAGATTAGCAATATCTTTGAACGGTCTAGATCGAGCTTCCACTTGAGCCTCGTTACCTAGGAGTACCATCGGGTTCCTCCAAATCGATTTCTGAGCCTGTGGTACATTCGGCACAAACCGTGCACCTATCTTGCGTCAAGATTAGCAATATCTTTGAACGGCCTGGATCAAGCTTCCAGTTGAGCCTCGTCACCTAGGAGTACCATCGGGTGTGTCCAAATCGACATCTGAGCCTGTGGTACGTTCAGCACAAACCGTGCACCTGTCCTATCTCAAGATTAGCTCGATCTCCAAACGAACTGAATCAAGCATCCACTTGAGCCCCATCACCTAGGAGTACCATTAGGTGCGTCCAAAATGTTTTCTGAGCCTATGGTACGTTCGGTGCAAACCTTGCACCTATCTTACGTCAAGATTAACACTATATCAAATGAACTGAATCAAGCATCCACTTGACCTTCATCACCTTGGAGTACTATCGGGTGCGTCAAAAACGATTTCTGAGCCTACGGTATGTTTAGCACAAACCTGCACCTCTATTGCACTGACAGCAACACTATCTCCAAATGGACCAAAACGAGATTCCACATGACCCACGTCACCTTGGACTGTCATCGGGTGCATCCAAAACGATTTCTGAGCCTATGGTACGTTCGGTGCAAACCGTGCACCTATCTTGCGTCAAGATTAGCACATCTCCAAACGACTTAGCATCCACTTGAGCCTCGTCACCTAGGAGTACCATCAGGTGCGTCAAAAACGATTTCTGATCCTGTGGTACGTTTGGCGTAAACCGTGCACCTATCTTGCTTCAATATTAGCATTATATCAAATGAACTGACTCATGCATCCACTTGAGCTTCGTCACCTAGGAGTATTATCGGGTGCGTCCAGGTATGTTTAGCACAAACCATGCACCTATCTTGCACCGACACCAACCCTATCTCCAATTGGACCAAAACGAGATTCTACATGACCCATGGCACCTTGGTGTCACACCCCAAAATTTTTGATTTTGGGTTGTGCATAGAAAACACTAATTAAAATAAATGTTTTAATATTCGGATAAAATTTCCTAAGTTTGGTTTATGATAGCATCAATTAGTTATAAAAAAAATAATATCTTTCTTCTCTAGCACGTCTTTATCTTTTTCCGCAATCAATATTCCTTGTTTCTTAGCTCAAGTTTTCATTGGGAGTTTCCTAAAATATTTTCTTTGTAACCCAAATCACTCCTTTCAGTTTCTCGTCCATCAATCAATCTCTACAAACTTCTCGTCCAGAACTCTGAGAAGAATGATTAGGGGCTGGGTGGCAAATGAAGTGGCGGCCCAAAATAAGTCAAAAGTAGAGCTATCTAAGGAGTTCACTAGACTGGAAAGTCTAGCGGAGGCCAGGGGGCTTTCTGATAATGAGAGGAGAGAGTTAGAACATATTGAGGATAAGTTGGAGCAGATTTGGGCTTTGGAAGAAATTAAAATTAGGCAGCGTTCCAGAGACAGGAACATTCTTGAAGGAGACAAGAATACAGCCTACTTCCAGGTTGTGGCTACCAAAGGAGTAGGAAAAAAAGATTGAGTGTTTAGAAAGTGATGCAGGCTTAGTTTTTGATTAGAAAGGAATGATGAGAGTGGCTTTAGATTTTTTATAAGAATCTTTTTGCAAAGGATTCAGACTCTTCTCTGAAGTTAGATCAAGATTTTTGGGGAGAAGAGGATAATGTCTCTAGTAGGGAAACTGAGTTACTTACAACACCTTTTTTCGGAGAATGTGTAACACCCCAAATTTTGCACTTTTAGAAATAGAGTAAAAATGATTTATTTTGTAGTTTTGTGCTCATAAAAACATAGGTAATAGAAATTTTTCTTTAAATTAAAATCCAACATAAGGGTAACAACATGTTTGTGCATACATGCCGTTGCATTGATACTTTTGTGATGAGTGGTTAGGAAAATAAATTCAAATCTCAATATTTAAAATATTGCTTTCAAGTAGTGGTTTAAAAAGAATTTGAAAATTTGCAAAAACAAAAGATGCCTTGTTTTTAAAATCTAAAGGCTTGGAAAAGGTTTTAAGACATGTTAGGACGATGCCTCTCTTTCCGGGAATCTTTCCGACCTTTTTCGGGATTAAATTCATATTTCTTGGAGTTTTATCTTTTTCCTTGATCAATGCAAAAGTCTTTTTCGGGAGCTAAACCACTTTGGTTGTGTTCCTTATTCTTCCATCTATCCCCAGGAATTTTTCTAGTATTTTTCGGAGCTCAGAGATATTTTTCGGAGCCTAAATAGTAATTCCCGATTTTCTGTAATTATTTTAATTCCGAAAATCAATATTTACTAAAATATCTCGGATTTCCAAAATATCCAAACCCTACGTGTATATATATGCCGGCGTAGCCCTCGATGCGATGATTCCAGAAGTACAGCCCGTTTTTCGAGCCGCCAAACGTAGCCCCGCAGATCGGACGCCGAAGTTCTCCATAGCTAGGTTTCCGGCGAACCTTCGGCGAGCTTTTCCGGCCACCTCGGACGTCTCCGGCGAAAACCACCACCACCACGAGGTTGCTCTCTTCGTCCTCTACGCCGTCGTGCCTTCCGATTCTCGAATCCATGTCCGTTTGATGCTTTCCCTAACTTTGTTTTCTATTTTCCGGCGAGCTCCACCATGGTCCCCGACGTGTTCTGGGTGCCCGGCCATCTTCCGGCGCCGGCCGCTGCCCACGCTGCCATGCCGCGCTCCTACGGCCGTCGGCCGCCTGCCCCTAGGGCCGCGCGCCCCACGGCCGGCCTCCCTGCTGCGTCTGAGAGCAGCAAGCGCCGCCGCCCATGGCCGGTTGGCCACCGCCATTGGTGCGGGCCGAGCGGGCCCAGCCATCCCACGCTGCCGTGGACCTGCGCTGCCCCTGTCCCGGCGCTGCGCCGCTGGCCGGCCAGCAAGCCCCAGCCGAGCCCCTCCCTGCCCAGCGCGTGTGCAGCAACAGCAGTTTCCCCATGGCTGCGTACGTGAAGATCACAAGGTACAAGATGATGTATTTACAGTTTTGCCACCGATCGTTAACCCTTTACCGTTTCATCGTCTTAACTCCGTTTCGAGCGATTCCAGTTGCATTAGATTCACGTCGTCGCGCTCTATGCAATAGTGGTAACCTTTATCATGTCACTTGATTATAAATTTATTATAAATAGTGATTAGATTAATATATTTATTTAATAGCTTCCCAATTAAAAGCAATCTAATTTTAATTCAATTCTTGTTGTGTTACGACCGTGCCGACCATAAACTACAGGTTAGGGATGATGTTTACCATGTCACATGTATTTTTCCATGTATAATTAAATATTAAATTGTTTAATATGCATGTAACTAGTTTTCCAAATTAAAAGCAACATAGGTGATGTACTTAAAGATTTTTTTCTATACAATATTAATATGATTAATTGCTACATAAATGCATTCTTAATTTCTTATTACTTAAAACAAGTTGTATATATTAGGCATTATTAAGTATGCACGTGTCCCTTTTCATATTGCGAACTTTAAGTTGAACTTGCTTAATCCCTACGGCAATATTTATAAAACAAGATTGGCCTTAACTCAGCTTGGAATTAGAACATAATTTAAGTAATCTGAGTTAATAACTATCATGTGGTTTTTATTCAATTAAGATGATTAAGCGTGTAAATGTTTCTTTTATAATATAAACTATCGGTAGTCGTTTCTTTTACTTCGTAGTTCCGTTATCGGCGTTTCCTATGTTCTTGTGACCGTAGTCGGTAGTTCTCTTTTAGTACGTTGTTTTCTCTTGTGTGGTGTATTGTTCTTAGTTGTCGCTATTTATTTGCTTGTATGCCTGTTAGTGTGCTGGGTTGTTATGATCTACGAGTAGAAGAAAGACTATCCGTGAGCGCCGAAGATCCGAAGATGAAGACCAGAAGCTGAGTGCCAGAAGTTGCAAATGAAAGATTAAGTTGAGGTTTTTCAGAGCAAGTTACTTTGGGCATAAAGCAAGTTCTAAGGCAAGTATAACATGGGACCATTCTTGTTGTCCTATTCACTGAAATTATCATACATATGCATGTGTCTTCCTTGACAACCATAGAGATTATAACTTAGCTATTGATATCTTGTTTCCTTGTCACCTATGGGACTTTGCATTGGGTAGCTTTTGCTAGCGCTGAACATAAACTATGATCTTGTAATATGATTAATGGAATATGCAACAACACTAAAAGATGACTTTTTAATTATTGTTTAAAGAGGGCTAGAGCATGGGGCTATTTTTGGTGCTCTAGTTTCTCTCCATAAGGACTCATCTGTAAGCGAACATCCGGGACTTACAGTACAACTGTGAGGGCTATATGGCTCTGGCTTTAGTCAAGTATGAGGACCTTTTCTAGCTTGTTAGTGGTAACCTTCATGGCATAAGAATGGCTTGACGAATCGGGTATAGTGCGGCCTCTGTCCTCATGTGTATAGGCTGCGCGTCATTGTGCCATTTGGAAGGGGGGCTCTACATCTGTTTGCCGAGTGAATCTAATGGCCCTAACTTGTTAGACGAACCTTTGAAAGACTTCATAGTGAACCCTGCCGACCTTCCTTGGTAGTGGGTCAAGAGGCTGATCACCTCGGGCGAAAGGGTAAATCATGACTCACAGTGAAAGTGTACAACCTCTGCAGAGTGTAAAACTGGTATATCAGCCGTGCTCACGGTCACGAGTGGCCTTGGACCCTTACGGAATAGATGATCACTAATGACTATAAATGTGTTTTGCTATTCATTATTCATCTTTACATTGATCATATGTTTATTGTGAGATTAATGCAAACTTGATGCTACTCATGTAATAAAATTATGACAATTAAAAGCTAAGTGCAGTCAAACCAGTGTCTAGCCTTTTGAGCCTCATGAACCCATGTTATATTTGTTGAGTTCGACATGGACTCACTCTTGCTATTTCCACCACACTCCAGTGTGTAGTAAGGTGCTACTTAGAAGAAGAATGAAGGTGTAGTGGAGTTTTCAAAAGTCTTTCAGAAGTGCTTGGCATATGGAGCCACCAGTCAGCCGTCCCTGAGAAGAATGGAGCCCGAGCAGAAGCTTATCCACCGTTCTGCGATACTCTGATAGTTGTAAGTGTTAATATATTAAGTATTCCGCTTTATATAAACATTGTTTTGATATCTCTATTCTGTTGTTGTATGTGTGGACTTCCTGGGCGCACATATGATTAGCCTGATTTTGTTCTTTAGAAAACCGGGTGTGACAGAGTGGTATCAGAGCGGTGTTGACTGTAGGACGTATGCCAAGTGGCACTGGACGCATTTTAAAACTTATTTTACTATAAAACTATTTTCTCATCCCTTGACTCATTGATTTTGACTATTTCCTATTCCTTGTCCTGTTGTATCTCTTCCTTGATAGCTTCCTTTGAGCTATTATTTCTTACTCCCTTGATTTTTTTTATTTGTGTTGTTTATACCAAAAGTTTTCTGATCTTACCTTATTCAAAAGTTCGATGGCCTTTCATCATCTCCACTGTGCCATTAGGATGACCACCATTGTTGATGAAGCACGTGTAGTGTCGATGATTGTGTTGTGTGCTTGTTTTGCTTGATGTGTTGTTTGTGTGTTGTCTTTGTTCTCGTGCTTCGAAGGTGGCCCGGAAGGTTTTGTCTTGAGAAGTAGCTCGATCTATGTTAAGTGGGGTAGTATCCTCTCTTGACCTACTTAACCTTCGATCAATCCTAATTCTTATTGTCTTTTCCATATATCATCCTTGCTTACTCTTGGTTTCTATGCTTTATCCTTTATCTTAACCCAATGGAGGATCAACACATGAAGGACTCATCAATAGTAGTAAGCCTTAAAGAAAGTGTTGCCTTCAATGACATCGCCAGGTGGAACAAGATCTTTGTTAAGTGGGGTAGCGTCCGCCACCATCATCAATCTCAAGTCATGAGACAAGAAGACTCAAAGACCAATCGCTGTCATAATATCATCTTTTGCTAGTCCTTGCCCCTTAACCAATCTCACTTTCTCGCCATCAATCTTTATCTTTCTTATCACCTTTTTGTCGATCTTCGATGGTCGTTCTTACACCTCATTAATCTCAAAACAATCTTAAAGAGCTATCTTCAATTTCTTTATCCAACTTTGTTAATCCTTAATCTCTATATTATATCTCGACAAAGGTCTTAGAACAACCTTGATAATCAGCTTTATCTTTCTTCCTAGTCTCTCCGAATCTCGGGACGAGATTCATGTTAAGTGGGGTAGAATTGTCACACCCCAAAATTTTTGATTTTGGGTTGTGCATAGAAAACACTAATTAAAATAAATGTTTTAATATTCGGATAAAATTTCCTAAGTTTGGTTTATGATAGCATCAATTAGTTATAAAAAAAATAATATCTTTCTTCTCTAGCACGTCTTTATCTTTTTCCGCAATCAATATTCCTTGTTTCTCAGCTCAAGTTTTCATTGGGAGTTTCCTAAAATATTTTCTTTGTAACCCAAATCACTCCTTTCAGTTTCTCGTCCATCAATCAATCTCTACAAACTTCTCGTCCAGAACTCTGAGAAGAATGATTAGGGGCTGGGTGGCAAATGAAGTGGCGGCCCAAAATAAGTCAAAAGTAGAGCTATCTAAGGAGTTCACTAGACTGGAAAGTCTAGCGGAGGCCAGGGGGCTTTCTGATAATGAGAGGAGAGAGTTAGAACATATTGAGGATAAGTTGGAGCAGATCTGGGCTTTGGAAGAAATTAAAATTAGGCAGCGTTCCAGAGACAGGAACATTCTTGAAGGAGACAAGAATACAGCCTACTTCCAGGTTGTGGCTACCAAAGGAGTAGGAAAAAAAGATTGAGTGTTTAGAAAGTGATGCAGGCTTAGTTTTTGATTAGAAAGGAATGATGAGAGTGGCTTTAGATTTTTTATAAGAATCTTTTTGCAAAGGATTCAGACTCTTCTCTGAAGTTAGATCAAGATTTTTGGGGAGAAGAGGATAATGTCTCTAGTAGGGAAACTGAGTTACTTACAACACCTTTTTTCGGAGAATGTGTAACACCCCAAATTTTGCACTTTTAGAAATAGAGTAAAAATGATTTATTTTGTAGTTTTGTGCTCATAAAAACATAGGTAAAAGAAATTTTTCTTTAAATTAAAATCCAACATAAGGGTAACAACATGTTTGTGCATACATGCCGTTGCATTGATACTTTTGTGATGAGTGGTTAGGAAAATAAATTCAAATCTCAATATTTAAAATATTGCTTTCAAGTAGTGGTTTAAAAAGAATTTGAAAATTTGCAAAAACAAAAGATGCCTTGTTTTTAAAATCTAAAGGCTTGGAAAAGGTTTTAAGACATGTTAGGACGATGCCTCTCTTTCCGGGAATCTTTCCGACCTTTTTCGGGATTAAATTCATATTTCTTGGAGTTTTATCTTTTTCCTTGATCAATGCAAAAGTCTTTTTCAGGAGCTAAACCACTTTGGTTGTGTTCCTTATTCTTCCATCTATCCCCAGGAATTTTTCTAGTATTTTTCGGAGCTCAGAGATATTTTTCGGAGCCTAAATAGTAATTCCCGATTTTCTGTAATTATTTTAATTCCGAAAATCAATATTTACTAAAATATCTCGGATTTCCAAAATATCCAAACCCTACGTATATATATATATATATATGCCGGCGTAGCCCTCGATGCGATGATTCCAGAAGTACAGCCCGTTTTTCGAGCCGCCAAACGTAGCCCCGCAGATCGGACGCCGAAGTTCTCCATAGCTAGGTTTCCGGCGAACCTTCGGCGAGCTTTTCCGGCCACCTCGGACGTCTCCGGCGAAAACCACCACCACCACGAGGTTGCTCTCTTCGTCCTCTACGCCGTCGTGCCTTCCGATTCTCGAATCCATGTCCGTTTGATGCTTTCCCTAACTTCGTTTTCTATTTTCCGGCGAGCTCCACCATGGTCCCCGACGTGTTCTGGGTGCCCGGCCATCTTCCGGCGCCGGCCGCTGCCCACGCTGCCATGCCGCGCTCCTACGGCCGTCGGACGCCTACCCCTAGGGCCGCGCGCCCCACGGCCGGCCTCCCTGCTGCGTCTGAGAGCAGCAAGCGCCGCCGCCCATGGCCGGTTGGCCACCGCCATTGGTGCGGGCCGAGCGGGCCCAGCCATCCCGCGCTGCCGTGGACCTGCGCTGCCCCTGTCTCGGCGCTGCGCCGCTGGCCGGCCAGCAAGCCCCAGCCGAGCCCCTCCCTGCCCAGCGCGTGTGCAGCAACAGCAGTTTCCCCATGGCTGCGTACGTGAAGATCACAAGGTACAAGATGATGTATTTATAGTTTTGCCACCGATCGTTAACCCTTTACCGTTTCATCGTCTTAACTCCGTTTCGAGCGATTCCAGTTGCATTAGATTCACGTCGTCGCGCTCTATGCAATAGTGGTAACCTTTATCATGTCACTTGATTATAAATTTATTATAAATAGTGATTAGATTAATATATTTATTTAATAGCTTCCCAATTAAAAGCAATCTAATTTTAATTCAATTCTTGTTGTGTTACGACCGTGCCGACCATAAACTACAGGTTAGGGATGATGTTTACCATGTCACATGTATTTTTCCATGTATAATTAAATATTAAATTGTTTAATATGCATGTAACTAGTTTTCCAAATTAAAAGCAACATAGGTGATGTACTTAAAGATTTTTTTCTATACAAATATTAATATGATTAATTGCTACATAAATGCATTCTTAATTTCTTATTACTTAAAACAAGTTGTATATATTAGGCATTATTAAGTATGCACGTGTCCCTTTTCATATTGCGAACTTTAAGTTGAACTTGCTTAATCCCTACGGCAATATTTATAAAACAAGATTGGCCTTAACTCAGCTTGGAATTAGAATATAATTTAAGTAATCTGAGTTAATAACTATCATGTGGTTTTTATTCAATTAAGATGATTAAGCGTGTAAATGTTTCTTTTATAATATAAACTATCGGTAGTCGTTTCTTTTCCTTCGTAGTTCCGTTATCGGTGTTTCCTATGTTCTTGTGACCGTAGTCGGTAGTTCTCTTTTAGTACGTTGTTTTCTCTTGTGTGGTGTATTGTTCTTAGTTGTCGCTATTTATTTGCTTGTATGCCTGTTAGTGTGCTGGGTTGTTATGATCTACGAGTAGAAGAAAGACTATACGTGAGCGCCGAAGATCCGAAGATGAAGACCAGAAGCTGAGTGCCAGAAGTTGCAAATGAAAGATTAAGTTGAGGTTTTTCAGAGCAAGTTGCTTTGGGCATAAAGCAAGTTCTAAGGCAAGTATAACATGGGACCATTCTTGTTGTCCTATTCACTGAAATTATCATACATATGCATGTGTCTTCCTTGACAACCATAGAGATTATAACTTAGCTATTGATATCTTGTTTCCTTGTCACCTATGGGACTTTGCATTGGGTAGCTTTTGCTAGCGCTGAACATAAACTATGATCTTGTAATATGATTAATGGAATATGCAACAACACTAAAAGATGACTTTTTAATTATTGTTTAAAGAGGGCTAGAGCATGGGGCTATTTTTGGTGCTCTAGTTTTTCTCCATAAGGACTCATCTGTAAGCGAACATCCGGGACTTACAGTACAACTGTGAGGGCTATATGGCTCTGGCTTTAGTCAAGTATGAGGACCTTTTCTAGCTTGTTAGTGGTAACCTTCATGGCATAAGAATGGCTTGACGAATCGGGTATAGTGCGGCCTCTGTCCTCATGTGTATAGGCTGCGCGTCATTGTGCCATTTGGAAGGGGGGCTCTACATCTGTTTGCCGAGTGAATCTAATGGCCCTAACTTGTTAGACGAACCTTTGAAAGACTTCATAGTGAACCCTGCCGACCTTCCTTGGTAGTGGGTCAAGAGGCTGATCACCTCGGGCGAAAGGGTAAATCACGACTCACAGTGAAAGTGTACAACCTCTGCAGAGTGTAAAACTGGTATATCAGCTGTGCTCATGGTCACGAGTGGCCTTGGACCCTTACGAAATAGATGATCACTAATGACTATAAATGTGTTTTGCTATTCATTATTCATCTTTACATTGATCATATGTTTATTGTGAGATTAATGCAAACTTGATGCTACTCATGTAATAAAATTATGACAATTAAAAGCTAAGTGCAGTCAAACCAGTGTCTAGCCTTTTGAGCCTCATGAACCCATGTTATATTTGTTGAGTTCGACATGGACTCACTCTTGCTATTTCCACCACACTCCAGTGTGTAGTAAGGTGCTACTTAGAAGAAGAATGAAGGTGTAGTGGAGTTTTCAAAAGTCTTTCAGAAGTGCTTGGCATATGGAGCCACCAGTCAGCCGTCCCTGAGAAGAATGGAGCCCGAGCAGAAGCTTAGCCACCGTTCTGCGATACTCTGATAGTTGTAAGTGTTAATATATTAAGTATTCCGCTTTATATAAACATTGTTTTGATATCTCTATTCTGTTGTTGTATGTGTGGACTTCCTGGGCGCACATATGATTAGCCTGGTTTTGTTCTTTAGAAAACTGGGTGTGACACTTGGAGTTCCATCGAGTGCGTCCAAAATGATTTCTAAGCCTTTGGTATGTTCGGCGCAAACCACGCACCTATCTTGTGTCAAGATTAGCACTATATCAAATGAACTGAATCCAGCATCCACTTGAGCTTCGTCACCTAGGAGTACAATCAGGTGCATCCAAAATGATTTCTGAGCCTACGGTATGTTAGCACAAACCATGCACCTATCTTGAACTGACACCAACACTATTTCCAAATGGACCAAAACACAGTTCCACATGACAGACGTCACCTAGGACTATCATCGGGTGCGTCCAAAATGATTTATAAGCCTGTGGTACGTTCGACGCAAACCATACGCCTACCTTGTGTCAAGATTAGCACTATCTTTGAACGGTCTAAATCGAGCTTCCACTTGAGCCTCATCACCTAGGAGTTCCATCGTGTGCGTCCAAAACAATTTCTATGCCTGTGGTACGTTCGGCGCAAACCATACACCTATGTTGTGTCAAGATTAGCGCTATATCAAATGAACTGAGTAAACATCCACTTGAGCTTCGTCACCTACGAGTACTATCGAGTGCGTCGAAAATGATTTCTGAGCCTACGGTATGTTTAGCACAAACCGTGTACCTATCTTGCACCAACACCAACACTATCTCCAAATGGACCAAAACGAGATTCTACATGACCCATGTCGCCTTGGAGTTCCATCGGGTGCGTCCAAAACGATTTCTAACCCTTTGATACGTTCGGCGCAAACCACGCACCTATCTTGTGTAAAGATTAGCACAATATCAAATGAACTGAATCAAGCATCCACTTAAGCTTCATCACCTAGGAGTACTATCGGGTGCGTCTAAAATGATTTCTGAGCCTACGGTATGTTTAGCACAAACCATGCACCTATCTTGAACTGACACCAACACTATCTCCAAATGGACCAAAACGCGGTTCAACATGACACACGTCACCTAGGACTATCATTGGGTGCGTCCAAAACGATTTATGAGCCTGTGGTATGTTCGACGCAAACCGTACACCTACCTTGCGTCAAGAGTAGCACTATCTTCGAACGGTCTAAATCGAGCTTCCACTTGAGCCTCATCACCTAGCAGTTCCATCATGTGCGTCCAAAACGATTTCTGTGCCTGTGGTACGTTCGGCGCAAACCATGCACCTATCTTGCGTCAAGATTAGCGCTATATCAAATGAACTGACTCAAACATCCACTTGAGTACTATCAGGTGCGTCCAAAATGATTTCTGAGCCTACGGTATGTTTAGCACAAACCGTGCACCTATCTTGCACCAACACCAACACTATCTCCAAATGGACCAAAATGAGATTCCACATGACCCATGTCACCTTCGAGTTCCATCGGGGGTGTACAAAATGATTTCTAAGGCTATGGTACGTTCGACACAAACCGTGCACCTATCTTGTGTCAAGATTAGCAATATCTTTGAACGACCTAGATCGTGCTTCCACTTGAGCCTCGTCACCTAGGAGTACCATCGGGTGCGTCCAACTCGATTTCTGAGCCTGTGGTACGTTTGGCGCAAACCATGCACCTATCTCGCGTCAATATTAGCACTATCTTTGAACTGTCTGAATCGAACTTCCAATTGAGCCTCGTCACCTAGGAGTACCATCGGGTACGTCCAAAATAATTTTTGAGCCTATGGTACGTTTGGCGCAAATCGTGCACCTATCTTGCGTCAAGATTAGCACTATCTCCAAACGACTTGAATCAAGCATGCACTTGAGCCTCGTCACCTAGGAGTACCATCAGGTGTGTCCAAAACGATTTTTGATCCTATGGTACGTTCGACGCAAACTGTGCACCTGTCTTGCGTCAAGATTAGCACTATATCAAATGAACTAACTCAAGCATCCACTTGAGCTTCGTCACCTAGGAGTACTATCGGGTGTGTCCTAAACAATTTCTGAGCCTATGGTATGTTTGGCACAAACCATGCACCTATCTTGCACCGACACCATCACTATCTCCAAATGGTCCAAATCGAGATTCTACATGACCCACATCAACTTGGAGTTCCATTGGGGGCGTCCAAAATGATTTCTGAGCTTTTGGTATGTTCAACGTAAACCATGCACTTATCTTGTGTCAAGGTTAGGACCATATCTAATGAATTGAATCAAGCATCCACTTGAGCTTCATCACCTAGGAGTACTATCGGGGTGTCCAAAATGATTTCAAAGCCTACGGTATGCTTAGCACAAACCATACACCTACCTTGAACCGACAGCAACACTACCTCCAAATGGACCAAAACACGATTCCACATGACCCACGTCACCTAGGACTACCATCGGGTGCGTCCAAAATGATTTCTGAGCTTGTGGTACGTTCGGCGCAAACCATGCCCTATCTTGCGTCAAGATTACCACTATCTCCAAACGAACTGAATCAAGCATCCAGTTGAGCCTCATCACCTAGGAGTACCATCAGGTGTGTCCAAAACGATTTTCTGATCCTGTGGTACGTTCGGCGCAAACCATGCCCTATCTTGCGTCAAGATTAGCACTATCTCCAAACGAACTGAATCAAGCATCCAGTTGAGCCTCATCACCTAGGAGTACCATCAGGTGTGTCCAAAACAATTTTCTGATCCTGTGGTACGTTTGGCGCAAACCGTGCACCTATCTTGCGTCAATATTGGCATTATATCAAATGAACTAAATCAAGCATCCACTTGAGCTTCGTCACCGAGTAGTACTATCGGGTGCATCTAAAACGATTTCTGATCCTCTGGTATGTTTAGCACAAACCTGCACCTATCTTGCACTGACACCAACACTATATCTAAATGGACCAAAACGAGATTCCACATGACCCACGTCCCCTTGGACTACCATCGGGTGCGTCCAAAATGATTTTTGAGGCTATGGTACGTTCGGAACAAACTGTGCACCTATCTTGCATCAAGATTAGCACTATCTTTGAATGGTCTGAATCGAGCTTCCACTTGAGCCTCGTCACCTAGGAGTACCATCGGGTGCATCCAAAATGATTTGTGAGCCTATGGTACGTTCAGTGCAAACCGTGCACCTATCTTGCCTCAAGATTAGCACTATCTCCAAACGACTTGAATCAAGCATCCACTTGAGCCTCGTCACCTAGGAGTATCATCAGGTGCGTCGAAAGCGATTTCTGATCCTGTGTTACATTTGGCGCAAACCATGCACCTATCGTGCATCAATATTAGCATTATATCAAATGAACTGACTCAAGCATCCACTTGAGCTTTGTCACCTAGGAGTACTATCGGGTGTGTCCAAAACGATTTCTGAACCTACGGTATGTTTAGCACAAACTGTGCATCTATCTTGCACTAACACCAACACTATCTCCAAATGGACCAAAACGAGATTGTACATGACCTATGTCACCTTGGAGTTCCATCGGGTGCGTCCAAAATGATTTCTAAGCCTTTCGTACAATCAGCGCAAACCACGCACCTATCTTGTGTCAAGATTATGACTATATCAAATGAACTGAATCAAACATCCACTTGAGCTTCGTCACCTAGGAGTACTATCGGGTGCGTCCAAAACGATTTCTGTGCCTGCGGTATGTTTTGATGAGGACTTCGACGCCAACGATGCATCCACACCGATACCAGTACCTCTTGCTGGTCCTCTTACTTGTGCTCGCGTTCATCAACTTAATCATCAAGTGAGTTCCTTCTTGAGCTCCTGTCCATCATGTTTAGATCTTGGAGACACGTGCACTCTTGTTTTGATTAGGAATCAGGGAGAAGACCAAAAGGGAAACGGACTCGCGTTGGCTGGATTCGGACTGCAGCACAACACCAACTTGTGATGGCCGCCATGACTTCACACGAACTCTGATTGGGACGTTCTAGCACTTGTTGGAAAGCTTATCAAGTCTACTTTCTAATGGATCCAACCTCATATCCATATCACGTCGGAGGCACTTGCAGTCATTGTTTTATTGTCACATCCTTCTCTGTCTGCGGTGCTGGGTCACCTAATTTTTGGGCTGTTGGCCCATGTATGAAATTGGGTCCATTAGGGACGCATCCTAGGGCTGGAGGACGACCCAAACACTGCCTTAGTCATCCTCTCATCTACTTATATGTCTCTAGAGCCGCCAGAATAGATTGGGTTTTGTTTAGATCAAGTTAGCCTTCGCTACTTGCGTGTAAACGCGCGTGCTGGATCAGCCACCCGTCTACTTGTCTTCGGAACCCCACATCATTGGAGATTGAGTTTGAAACCTTCATTTACATCTAGTAATTCAGTACTTGTTCTCTTGTTCTTGTGAGTCCTTCGATTGCTTGCAGGATGGGTGCCCTAGTGGCTGGTTGTCGCACCGCAAGATCACGGCAAGTTCGCCACGATCTCTCATCGAAAGATTGGCCATCAAACCCCAGCGGGTTCTTATCAGTTGGTAATCAGAGCAAGGTTAATCGGTGAGAGACTTCCAATCCTTTCCCTATTTTAATTCCTATAGTCCAGAAAAGCCAAAAAAATAGTAGATTAGGGTTCCGTAATCCTATAGATATTTTGAGCCTTTGAATAGTACTGCATAGTTAGGGCTTGTTGAGTCGTCGGTTGCATCGGTTGTGTCGAGTTGCTGGTCTTAGTTTTATTCCATTAGAGTTTCGAGTTCTTGTCACGTTTTAGTCACAACCGTGCACTACTATATCAGTTTCAGATTCATGTTCTTTTTAGAGTCTGAGTACTACCCTCGTATCCAGTTTCCTTCCGAGCCTGAGTTGCTTCTGCGTTCAATTCCGAGTCTGAGTTGGTTTCGGTGATCGAGTCCGAACGACTTAATATACCTTTTATACGAGTGCTTCTTTTAATTACCTTTATACCCCTACACTTTTGGAAAAAGTGTGTGTGGTGAATTGCTCATTTGTCATCTCTCTGTTCATATAATCAGTTTTGAGGATCCCCTGAAAAAAAAGAAAAAAAATAAAAAAAAGAAAAAAAAAGAAAAAAAGAAGTAAGATAAAAGAAAAGGGGGCTGATTTTTGTGTTGATTCTTTTGCTAGGTGGTGTTGTGATCTCCTTGTGTCTAGGCTCGCGTCTCTAGCACGGTCTAGGCTAGGACCAGCACAGTACCACCGTTGAACGATTATTCAGCTTGCTTTTGTAACTAACG